>JAANYP010001222.1:0-113635 GCA_020465985.1 Centrapalus pauciflorus | reverse complement strand
CTAGCTTTAGCTAGGTATCAATCATGCAAGTAACTTCGATCCTTGATCTCCTCCCGTAAATGACCATAATGTTGGAAGAACCTTCAAACTGCCTTGAATGTTTAATCTTTGACAAGTTCTTTAACAGGCACCTTTAGGGAGATTACTGGGAGGTGGCTAAGGACATATTTTGGGCGCACTTCTTTATTCTTGCAAAATTAGGAAAAAGTTGGAAGGTTGAGTGGGCTTGTATTCACTCAATTGGGCTTAAAATGACGGAAGTTTATGGCCATAACACGGCACATGGGTGGGCTTGTGCGAAATTTTATTTATTTTGGGCTTTTGTGGATTAAAGTGAAACTTGTGGCTCCAAAACTGTGGACTCAATATTAGTTCCTCAACTTGGATCCAACATGTAGGAAAGCGTGCTGTGGTTTGCGAAACAAAAGGAGCTGAGTCCGACAATATTAATCATTCCATGAAGATCCTTGCGGATCATCTTGGATTTTGATCTTGTGATTAGGTCAGATTCTTCCACCTAACGGATCTCGGCATCTCGGTCCCTGGACCGAGTTCCGTCATCAGTTCCCTCCTCTGAAAGTGATTTGTCCTCACTCTTCACCCTGCCATGCAAACAGAGTCAATGTCAGTTACATTAAAAACACTCATGAACATTACTCTCATCTAGAAGATCAAAGTTTGTAAGCATTGTCATTGCATTTGCCAACACTTGAATAGGGTCCATCTCCTCTTGGCATTAACTGTGACTTCGTTTTTGTTGGAAACCGTCCTTTCGCCCAAATGCAGCCCCACACCACTCGCCTGGTACAAATAATCTTTCTTTTCCCTTGTTTGCTTGTTGTATACCTTCTTGGGAGCGCTCTTCAATGGTTGTGGTTTTGGTTCCCTGCTCAGTGGATTTTGCTGGCACATTGCCGCCGTTCTTCCTACCAAATCTAAATTCAAAATATCATTCCACAGTAAAGGAGTTAATACATGAGTAATGGCTAAATCCATACACAATCTCCGAAATGGTGGAAAAACGTTAGTAGCAAAGGCACATTTCGATTATATGCAACTCAACATGTGGTAAGCATGCTCCCAATGTTTTCACATTTCTCCCCAACATTGATCTTAATAAAGTACAAGTGTACGATTCACAACTTCAGTGTGTCCATCCGTTTGGGGATGACAGTTTTAGGAGAAAACAAAAGCTTTGTTCCCATTATTTCCCCACAACGTTTTCCAAAGTACTTAACAACTTTGTGTCCCATCCGAGACGCATAGTTCTGGCATGCCATGCAATCTAACCACTTCCTTGAAACAAATCTGAATATGTGAGGCCTCAATTGGTTCGATTGGCATGGAATAGAAAGCGCCATTTTCGAAACCGATAACAACCCAAATATCGAATCTTGCATTTTTTAGTTCTTGGGAACCCAACACAAAATCCATAGAAGATCACCCTGGTTCATTGGTATATGGCAGAGGTGTATCAAACCAATGAGGTTGAAGCCTTTGATTTGGCTTGTTTACAACATGCACTTTGCACACACTGTTTCCGACAGTAACCTTCAATTTTTGGCCAAAAACATGTCCTGCAAAATCTTCAATGGTTTTTGCACACCAAAATACCCATAAGACCTTCACTAATGTGCCTCCCAAACCAACATTCAACGTAAGGAAGTGTGTGGAATGCAAAGCTTTGGATTCTTTGAAACAAAAATGCCATCATTGTATGAAAACTTTTCAAACAGAGCCCTTTCACAATCTGAAAAACATCCAAGAATCCACATCTTCACGATACAACTCTTTGATTTGTTTCAAAACCTTGAATGTTAGAGTCAAGAGAAAGAGTCAAGAGTACCTTCGTGAAATGCAATCAGCCACAAAGTTTCTACTTACCTTTCTGAATCGATGAGACATATGGAAATGTCTAAAGAAACCCCTACCACCAGCATGGTCTCTGTGTGTGAGTTTGTTGCCTTTTAGAAACTTCACGGACTCAGTGCTCAGAATGAAGGACAAAACTCCTTTGTCCACAATAGTGTCCAAATTTTAGTGCGTCGCCAAGGCATACATCTTTTTCTATAGTGGGATAGTTTCAAGTTGCACCCTTAACTTTCACTAAAATATGCCATGGTTTTTTCTTGCAACAACCGCCACCCATTCCAACACCCTATGCATCCCCCTCAACTCAAAAATTTTATTCCACATTTGCAAATAAATCAAAGTATCATTAGTAAATTGAACTCAGTTTTTCCAAAAAGGCTTGCTCTTTCTCTTTGCCCATTTAAAATCCCAACATTCTTTTTAATCACTTCGTGAGTGGTTTGAGGCCAGGTGCTAAATTTTTTTCACAAATCGGCGAAACAACTTCGCCAAGACAATGAAAACTCCTACATCCCTTACGCACTTGGAGTTGGCCAATTCTGAATACCGCCTTTACCTTTTCGTCATCAACAGATATTCCATGAGACTATACCACATAGCCAAGACTTGTTCCTTCAATTTACCAATGTGGTCGGTACAAAAGTGCCACTTCTGCCAGTTCGCATAAAGCTGTTACTCCTTAAGCACACTCAACACACACGTTAGATGCTTCAAGACTGATCATTCAAACTCTTAGCATAACTTCAACATACTCACAAAGGAAACGCCACAAATTCCCACTTAAAATTAACGCAAACAGGTTCATTAATATATGAACGGACTTGGAGCATCTAGTTAACCCAACAAGGCCATAAACAATAAACCATCATATAAAACCATGCTTTGTTTTGGAAAGCTGTTTCATCGTACATCATTCATGCGAATTTGCATGATACCCGTCTTTAGATCAATCTTTGAAAACAAACTTTGAGCCATTACAATCATCAAAGCATATCATCTAATCGAGGGATGGCTGGCTGATTACTTTAACGTGCATATTGTTGATGGCACGGACAATCTCACACACATCTCCATGATCCATCCTTCTTAGGTACCGCAATTACTGGGAACCGCACAGGACTCATGCTTTCTCGAATCCATCCTTCTCAAGTACTTCCTTAAACTTCCTTTGCAACTCTTTTGGTTTCTTCCGGATTGTTTCTATACGCCGGGGACTTGTTTGGAATGGAAGACCTGGAACAAAGCAATTTGGTGTTCGACCGCGAATTGTGGCAATCCTTGGGGATTTCCCTCGGGAAACAAGTCTTCAAATTCCTGCAAAACGAGATTTAATTTGCTGGGAGACTACCAGCCAAACTCCTTTGTGATTAATAAGCTTCGTTGATCAAAAGAAGCACAAAAGACACTCCGAATTCTAAGGCTTCCTTTATTCATCCTTCTTGCCAAATGCCACATATTGACTTTTTTTTTTCCTTTTTTTTTTCCAAAAAAAAAAACCCCCCCCACAAATATTTTCTTATCTTTTTGTTTTCATTTGACCTTTTTTGTGTCTCATTATTTTCATTAGGATTAGAAGCTTCAAGTGGTGAAATGTCAATAATGCCCTTTTGATAAGTAGTCTTGCTTATTTGATAGCTTATCGTGATAGCTTGTGCAACTTATCTAGATAAGTAGTTGGTCTTATATTCTCTCCTATAAATAGGCACTCAATGTAACCATTTCAATCATCCTTCATTTTTGAGTAAAATTGTGAGTTTTTAACTCTTATTGTTCCTTACGAACTTTGAGAACTTATCGAGTGTTTTAGCTTGTGGCGTTCGAAACTTATCAATCAACTTGGTGGGGTTGATTGTGGCGTTCTCTATACCAAAGTTCTTGCCTCGTATATAGGCAACGGGTCGCGGTTCCACTTATACCAAGGTTCTTGTCTTGTTTATAGACAATGGGTCGCGGTCCTATCCAAGTTACTTGAAACAACCATTAGAACGATCGGGCAATCGTGATCTATCACACATTCCTCGGGTGAGATCACATCACATGTTGATCTCCTTTATCTCAATAAACACAACATGACTTCCATCAATTTAATGCTACTGTTCCTTTATCAAATGTAACGGTAATACGATCTATCGAAAATTTAATTTCAGACATGATCTTAGTGGGAGTGTTCTCTAGTTAACTGACTTAACTTCCATTACCGTTTATCTTTGAAAAATTACACTAGTTCTTTATTACAACTTCTTGTAATATTATTCAGATCCAATCTGAATCTCCATACAAATTTATATCCATTATCTTTATAGGAACTGGTAAATCACTCATAAAGACACCAGGATTAAAATTTAGGAGCTCTAGCAATTCTGATTATTTGCTACTAGTGATACGTTTAGATGTTTAGTCTTGAATATGACAGTATGCGGTTTATCTATATCTTAACAAAATATCTTTAATAACATTGTGTTCAACATTTGTGATATGTATCCATAACCACCAGAACCTGGTTATCGGCAACATTTTGTTGTAGTGTTTCGTCAAGTTTGCCGACGAGTGTTTAAACAAGTCAAATGCTATTACTTGACTAACCACCACACAAGTTGTATACATTTCACATGTAATTTTATAAAATGCAATTACTTCTTGTCTAAACAATCCTGACTTCTCAAGTCTAATTATTTCTTACAAGTGAAGTGAATTAACCTCCATGTAACTCCTTTACATTTAATTCTGCATTTTATTAGTTTCATCTATATAATCACAGGTGACTATCCAACTCATATAATCTCTTAAACAAGCTTTCAAGAATTAACAAGTTCGATGAAACTTCATTTGAACACTTGAACAATTTACACAACAACATGGTAACCCTTTTTATCTGAATATGACTACTAGCTTGTCCAATCTCCATTGACAAGTTACTATTCAAGTTCCACTTGAATCAATAGTCTATAATAATGGTTTAGTAATCTTAAACAATAGGAATTTCAAGCAACAAATTTTTAACTCCAAAAATTTTTTATTTATCCCAAAAATACTTGCAAGAAATTCAATCAATTGTATACTACACCATGATAAACTATTGATGACATGAAAATAGTGTCCAGCAGAGTATTCTCTAAGATGTCTCTATGCTCCCACTGAATTTGTCATCTCTTTTCACTTCATTTTAGTCATTGCAGACATTATGCATGAAACTTTGTTCAATTGGGTATCACATATCCAAGAACAATAGAAGTGACTGATTTAGATACACGAAGTCTCAATGCGGTCAACCTTGACCGTTCCCAAGTACTTGGGACAATTCCTTTCCCAGTGCCCAGTTTCCTAGCACTCAAAGAATTTGTCATCCTTGGATTTGACTTCTCTGGTTCTAGGTTTTAGCTACTTGTTAGCTTTAACCTCCGGCTTGGAAACTTACTTTCCTTTCCGTCTCTTTCCCTATATTCTCTCCTCAATCACTCCCTCAGCAGTCTATAGCCTCCGATGCAGCCCACTAATCATCTTCTCCGTGCATATTGTAACAAATTACAAATTGTTAAAATTCATTCAATAAGGAATTGAGAATTAGATTCGTGGTCATGTCCTGTGTCACGGGTAACCCAAGTCTGCTAAGATGATCCAAATAACCTTTCATCTTCAGTGCATGGGATCTAACAGTTGTTCCTTCTGCCATTCTGCAGGAGCTCAGAGCCCTTGTCGTATATCTTTCTCAGTCCGAGCCTGAGTCTGGAACATATCCTTTAGCTGGCGATACATCTGTCAAGCTAAGACGTCCATAAGGCTAGTCCGCAGCTCAGATGTCATGGTCGCTAGCATTAGACAGGAAACATTTACCGAATCCTCAGAGTGCTTCTTGTGGAGATTTCTCTCCTCAACTGTAGCAGTCTCTGCAGGAGCAGGTTCTGGTGCCCTTTCCAGAATATACGACTTTCACCCTGTACTCAGAACATTTGTCAGATTTTACTCCCAGTTCTGGAAGTTGCCTCTTTTGAGTTCTCCATATCCCGAATGGACCTCAAAGTAGCAACATGTGCTTTTGGGGAGGATTTTCAAGTGGGAAAAGGATATTGACATTATCATTGTTGTTATTACTGTTATTGTCATTGTTATTATTAAACCGCTTCTACATCTGTCTTTTTCAACCATCTTAAACAATTTTTCAAAAATCAGTATTTGATTAACCATTAATAAATCAATAACCCAAAATTTAGAAAATGATTTATTAATCCTAAGAACCATTTTACTTATTCATGCACCCAACGGAGGCTGAACCTACATGAATAAGCTACTCAGGCAGGCAACTTATTACCAATTACAACCCCTTTGTAACTCTTAGATCTTATGAGATTTTCAATTTCTTAAATTGATCATGTTTAATCTCATCCACACCTTAGGCAACAGTCTTACTGAGGAACCACCACTGACACACACCATATAACAATTGCAAGTCACTGGCCCAAGTCTCACTTAGGATCCGCAGTGCTTACCTCACAGCTCTCCGAGTTTGCGGCGTAAGCACCCAACGAAGGCTGAACCTACTTACGACGACCGGTCACCGTGAGTGCCACTATATGGACGGTGTGCTGTGTCAGATTTTTAATTTGGGTTTATAACCAGTCCCTTACCAAGAACTAGTGGCCAGTCAGGTTAGTCTGCGGGCAGGATCCTTTCGGTTTTAAACCTTTTGGAACTTCCACAGCCCGAGCAAGACTGTCCTACACACCACCTATTCTGGTAAACAATCCAGTTAATGTACCAGTTTTAAGAATTTCAACTCTTTGATCATATGACATTTTAAAAATAAATCTCCTTTATTTGAAAAACTAATTTCATAAAAATGTCATATCTAACACCTGACAAAATAATTAAAGTTTCCAATTTAAACTTCCTTTTAAATACTTTAATTTTTCATCAAAAATGATTGTAGTTTTGATTTCTTTCATTTATCTACTTTGTCACCACAACCACGCAGATATAAATAAAACATCAAGAAATAAAACAAACAACCACACGGTGACATAGCCTTGCCGAAACTAAATTGGTTTTCGAGAGCCATACGGACAAACCAATTAGGTCAAAACCTAAGGGACAAAATCAACACACAAGGCAATAAGGATGAACTCTTTCAGCTTCCACTAGCCTCAACATCCGATGATGTCACCAAGCGTCCTTGATGAATGACCTCCTTCTTGATGGACATCTTCGCCAAGATTTTTACATAATTTTAATCTAAATACATTTGCCTATTTTCTAACCTATTACAGATTACATCATAAATCCGGGATTCCAATGGCACGCAGGCCTTCCCAAAAATAACCAATAATAAAAATAGCAAACATCACGATTAAATAAACAACCATCACAAACAAGGGGTCTCAAGGCTCGACTATGTCACAAACATAAATAAAGCAGTAAAGCTTGTAAATAATCCAGAATTCATTTTCATCTTGACATGAAAATAATTCGAAAACCAATTAATCCACCATTAATTGAAGTAAATATGTCCAATATCGTTCTTAAATTAAACACGGTTCGTAAACTCGAAATTTAGGAACACTTTCCATAATTAGAAACTTTTTCCCGAAAAATTTCAATTTAATTCCATCTTTGCATTATCTTTGGATTCATAACTATACTTTTCTTAAAATATACAATTAACAATTCAAACACCTTTGAAATTTAAACTTACTATTTTAAGAAACTTTTTATTAAACAACCTTTAATAAATATAGTTTTATTTTCAAATAATATTGATAAATAATTTAAACTTCCTTTAAATAATTATCAATTAACTATTATTTAATTGAAACACTTTTCAAAATAAATAACTAAACTTTATTTAAAATGTCAATTTTCTAGATAAACAATTTTACCAATAAAATATTTCTTTTAAAATATTTATAGAAAATTGACCATCTTTAAATAATACCAAAAACTTTTCTTTATGGTTTTAAACGATTTCTACCAAAAACGTTAACGTCGAGATCAAATCTCAAAAACATTAAACCATGACCGAGCATGAAACTCAAAGTCACGATTTCATCAATTTGAAAATAGAATCCTTAAATTAAACTCTCTTTAATTTAATAATGCATTTTATGGAACTAAATATTAAATGCATAAATTAAATCTAGTTTATAAATTAAAATTACCATTAATTTAATTTCAACATTAAAACTTAATTTTTAATTAAAACCGATTTAATTTAAACGACGAATTACCGGAAAACGGAAACGAACCAACTTAGTTAACCGACTCATACTCGGGTTCAATAACTTATATGAACCGAAAACAAGTAGGGTATTAAACCCTTTGACGGCTGAAATTAATCGAAGCCTTTAATCAACTCACTTTGATTATTTCGATTTCCATATTCCAATTAATCGTTTAATTATCGAATCGAATAATATTTAAACCGATTTGCGAATTTTATAAAAAAAAACTAATAAAGTCTCCACTTTAATTTTATAAAATCGAAAACATATTTACATATATTTTGTCACAAATGTTTAAATATTAATAACCAAACACTTTTGATTTATTAATTTGATTTTAACGCATTTAATTTAATCGTTCGAGTTTAACCGTGAATTAAACGACATGACGGAAACAAATAATCCATCACCTCGGTTACCACATCACAACCGAGAGGTCATGGGTCTCAACCCATGGCCGAAATCTCTAGGTTTGATTTCGTGAACCGAAACGTTTAATTTTCGACTTTAATCAATTAAACACTTTTAAACAATCAAACATCAACTAAATAAAACGAACTAAGGTTTCAAAATCCCGAGTTCCGAAAAACTCCAAGGTTGGCCGAGAATCACCATGTGGTTTCCAAAACCTTTGGTCGATTTTCTCCAAGCCAAATCAAAACCTTAAACGTTTTAATTATCGATTTCGATCGTTTAAACACTTTTATTTATTAAAAATCGAAACTTTAAAAAAAACGTTGGACATAAATACTTGAATAATACTATCATTATGTTACTTGAGATGGCTCTGATACCACTGTTGGGAATTCGTATGGTTTTTCATAAAAACATAAACATTAATCATATTAACGCACAACGGAAGCTTTTTAAAAATTACGAATTCCGTACACGGATCATCAAGTAAAACATAAGATAAGTAAACGAGAAAGCAATAATAAATCCGCACCTTTGTATTCAATGACAAGAATACACGAACAGGATGCTTTCGGTATCCACCGGTGATGACACGGTCGAGTGGCGCCAAGTATGCAATCGAACACACGAAGAACGGGAAAACCAAACACATAATTAAGTGTTTGGTTCGTACGGCCAAGATGAATTCACTCAACACATTGTGTTCGTGGTTTGTGTATATCACACCCAACTAACACACCTTGATTTTCGTATATATATATCCATGTGTTGACCGTATATATATATATTATATATATATATTAATTAAAACTTTAATATATAAATATAATATATATCTTAATAATTATCTTTATTATTTAAACCTTATATAATTATCTCTATAATTATATACCCTTTAAATAATATTAATCTTTTATCTAATAATATATAAATAACTAGATAATTATTTATAATTATCTCTATCTATTTGTTTATAATTATCCATCTAATTATCTAATAATTAGATGATAACACTAATTCAAATAAATATGTCTTTTATTTAATATCCAATAATAAATAAAAGACTAGATAATTATTTAATTATCATCCAATGACAATTAAATCACTACAATATCTAATATTGCACTTTTAGTCCCCGTACTTTGAGATATAATTAATCATCCATTAATTTAATCTCAATGATCATTTCGTGTCATAAACAATATCCAATATTGGTTATTTAATCGTTTAATTGCATCTGCTCAGTTGTGCTCATCGGTGTGACCCTCAAGTGTTTTATGAAATCAGCCATGATGCAGTAGTAATGTCATCTTTACACACCATATACTAACATACTCCCACTTGTGTAAGACGACATATTGTCCTGCAGCATGCGCCTAAAGGAGGTCATGGCTAGACACTTTAGGCAACCAAGGTCATAAAAACTCTGACTCCCATTCGGGCATTCTTGTTGAAACAGCCTTCCAAAAAGAAACTTAGGTTATATCCCATGCATCGCGATATTTCAATGTGAAAGCTAGGCATTGATTAGATCAACCGTAGCAAACACGATTATGTTTCTCGACTCCCTGATCTCATACTGAACTGAAACAGACAGATTAGAACACATCAGTTCTGTCCGAGCATGGCCATGCATTTCTGTCAGTATCGATCGCCGAGGGGCCCAGAAATATCTCTTCTTAGTTAAAAGAAGGTGCAAATCCCATATTGACTATCTAGGCCTCCAGCACGACTCCCAATGCAACCAGCCTCGAATGGTTATGATCACCCAGTTACGGATGACGTTAGGTTAGGCCAAATGTACAGTAGCACCCGCACTAAAGTACGTAGACATCTCAGGTACTAAGGATTACCTTTTTGAGACGACTCATGACTATGATCCACAAAGTGGTCTTAATCGGTGGGTCAATCCAATATTTGTTCGCAACAAATACCTGTGAATTTGGTCCAACCTTTGCTATATTCATCACCCATGAATATCAACCAAAAACCACAGTAGCCTTTTAATTCTCGTTGTGGTTCCCACGACAACAAGCAGCTATGGAATAGTTTTAGAATAACTTCAAATTTATTCTTGGATTTCTAAAACATGCAAAATAGAACGACATTAAAGATATCATGTTGAACTCCTTTATCTCAATAAACACAACACGACTTCCATCAATTTAATGCTACTGTTCCTTTATCAAATGTAACGGTAACACGATCTATCGAAAAATTAATTTCAGACATGATCTTAGTGGGAGTGTTTTCTAGTTAACTGACTTAACTTCCATTACCGTTTATCTTTGAAAAATTACACTAGTTCTTTATTACAACTTCTTGTAATATTATTGAGACTCATTCTGAATCTCCTTACAAATTTATATCCATTATCTTTAGAGGAACTGGTAAATCACACATAAAGACACCAGGATTAAAATTTAGGAGCTCTAGCAATTCAGATTAATTGCTACTAGTGATACGTTTAGATGTTTAATCTTGAATATGACAGTTTGTAGTTTATCTATATCTTAACAAGATATCTTTAATAACATTGTGTTCAACATTTGTGATATGTATCCATAACCACCAGAACCTGGTTATCGACAAACATTTTGTTGTAGTGTTCCGTCAAGTTTGCCGACGAGTGTTTAAACAAGTCAATGGCTATTACTTGACTAACCATCACACAAGTTGTATACATCTCACATGTAATTTTATAAAATGCAATTACTTGTCTAAACAATCCTGACTTCTCAAGTCTAATTATTTCTGACAAGTGAAGTGAATTAACCTCCATGTAACTCCTTTACATTTAATTCTGCATTTTATTAGTTTCTATATAATCACGGATGACTATCCAACTCATATAATCTCTTGAACTAACTTTCAAGAATTAACAAGTTCAATGAAACTTCATTTGAACACTTGAACAATTTACACAACAACATGGTAACCCTTTTTATCTGAATATGACTACTAGCTTGTCCAATCTCCATTGACAAGTTACTATTCAAGTTCCACTTGAATCAATAGTCTATAATCATGGTTTAGTAATCTTAAACAATAGGAATTTCAAGCAACAAATTTTTAACTCCAAAAATTCTTTATTTATCCCAAAAATACTTGCAAGAAATTCAATCAATTGTATACTACACCATGATAAACTAATGATGACATGAAAATAGTGTCCAGCAGAGTATTGTCTAAGATGTCTCTATGCTCCCACTGAATCTGTCATCTCTTTTCACTTCATTTTAATCATTGCAGACATTATGCATGAAACTTTGTTCAATTGGGTATCACATATCCAAGAACAATAGAAGTGACTGATTCAGATACACGAAGTCTCAATGCGGTCAACCTTGACCGTTTCCAAGTACTTGGGACAATTCCTTTCCCAGTGCCCAGTTTCCTAGCACTCAAAGAATTTGTCATCCTTGGATTTGACTTCTCTGGTTCTAGGTTTTAGCTACTTGTTAGCTTTAACCTCCGGCTTGGAAACTTACTTTCCTTTCCGTCTCTTTCCCTATATTCTCTCCTCAATCACTCCCTCAGCAGTCTATAGCATCCGATGCAGCCCACTAATCATCTTCTCCGTGCATATTGTAACAAATTACAAATTGTTAAAATTCATTCAATAAGGAATTGAGAATTAGATTCGTGGTCATGTCCTGTGTCACGGGTAACCCAAGTCTGCTAAGATGATCCAAATAACCTTTCATCTTCAGTGCATGGGATCTAACAGTTGTTCCTTCTGCCATTCTGCAGGAGCTCAGAGCCCTTGTCGTATATCTTTCTCAGTCCGAGCCTGAGTCTGGAACATATCCTTTAGCTGGCGATACATCTGTCAAGCTGAGACGTCCATAAGGCTAGTCCGCAGCTCAGATGTCATGGTCGCTAGCATTAGACAGGCAACATTTACCGAATCCTCAGAGTGCTTCTTGTGGAGATTTCTCTCCTCAACTGTAGCAGTCTCTGCAGGAGCAGGTTCTGGTGCCCTTTCCAGAATATACGACTTTCACCCTGTACTCAGAACATTTGTCAGATTTTACTCCCAGTTCAGGAAGTTGCCTCTTTTGAGTTCTCCATATCCCGAATGGACCTCAAAGTAGCAACATGTGCTTTTGGGGAGGATTTTCAAGTGGGAAAAGGATATTTGACGTTATCATTGTTGTTATTATTGTTATTGTCATTGTTATTATTAAACCGCTTCTACCTCTGTCTTTTTCAATCATCTTAAACAATTTTTCAAAAATTAGTATTTGATTATCCATTAATAAATCAATAACCCAAAATTTAGAAAATGATTTATTAATCCTAAGAACCATTTTACTTATTCATGCACCCAACGGAGGCTGAACCTACATGAATAAGTTTCTCAGGCAGGCAACTTATTACCAATTACAACCCCTTTGCAACTCTTAGATCTTATGAGATTTTCAATTTTTTAAATTGATCATGTTTAATCTCATCCACACCTTGGTCAACAGTCTTACTGAGGAACCACCACTGACACACACCATATAACAACTGCAAGTCACTTGCCCAAGTCTCACTTAGGATCCGCAGTGCTTACCTCACAGCTCTCCGAGTTTGCGGCGTAAGCACCCAACGAAGGCTAAACCTACTTACGACGACCGGTCACCGTGAGTGCCACTATATGGACGGTGTGCTGTGTCAGATTTTTAATTTGGGTTTATAACCAGTCCCTTACCAAGAACTAGTGGCCAGTCAGGTTAGTCTGCGGGCAGGATCCTTTCGGTTCTAAACCTTTTGGAACTTCCACAGCCCAAGCAAGACTGTCCTACACACCACCTATTCTGGTAAACAATCCAGTTCATGTACCAGTTTTAAGAATTTCAACTCTTTGATCATATGACATTTTAAAAATAAATCTCCTTTATTTGAAAAACTAATTTCATAAAAATGTCATATCTAACACCTGACAAAATAATTAAAGTTTCCAATTTAAACTTCCTTTTAAATACTTTAATTTTTCATCAAAAATGATTGTAGTTTTGATTTCTTTCATTTATCTACTTTGTCACCACAACCACGCATATATAAATAAAACATCAAGAAATAAAACAAACAACCACACGGTGACATAGCCTTGCCGAAACTAAATTGGTTTTCGAGAGCCATACGGACAAACCAATTAGGTCAAAACCTAAGGGACAAAATCAACACACAAGGCAATAAGGATGAACTCTTTCAGCTCCCACTAGCCTCAACATCTGATGATGTCACCAAGCGTCCTTGATGAATGACCTCCTTCTTGATGGACATCTTCGCCAAGATTTTTACATAATTTTAATCTAAATACATTTGCCTATTTTCTAACCTATTACAGATTACATCATAAATCCGGGATTCCAATGGCACGCAGGCCTTCCCAAAAATAACCAATAATAAAAATAGCAAACATCACGATTAAATAAACATCCATCACAAACAAGGGGTCTCAAGGCTCGGCTATGTCACAAACATAAATAAAGCAGTAAAGCTTGTAAATAATCCAGAATTCATTTTCATCTTGACATGAAAATAATTCCAAAACCAATTAATCCACCATTAATTTAAGTAATCATGTCCAATATCGTTCTTAAATTTAATACGGTTTGTAAACTCGAAATTTAGGAACGCTTTCCATAATAAGAAACTTTTTCCCGAAAAATTTCAAATTTAATTCCATCTTTGCATTATCTTTGGATTCATGACTATACTTTTCTTAAAATATTCAATTAACAATTCAAACACCTTTGAAACTTAAACTTACTATTTTAAGAAACTTTTTATTAAACAACTTTTAATAAATATAGTTTTATTCTCAAATAATATTGATAAATAATTTAAACTTCCTTTAAATAATTATCAATTAACTATTATTTAATTGAAACACTTTTCAAAAATAAATAACTAAACTTTATTTAAAATGTCAATTTTCTTAATAAACAATTTACCAAAATTTGATCATCTTTAAACAACACCAAAAACTTTTCTTTATGGTTTTAAACGATTTGTACCAAAAAGGTTAATGTCGAGATCAAATCTCAAAAACATTAAACCATGACCGAGCATGAAAAACTCAAAGTCACGATTTCATCAATTTGAAAATAGAATCCCTGAATTAAACTCCCTTTAATTTAATAATGCATTTTATGGAACTAAATATTAAATGCATAAATTAAGTCTAGTTTATAAATTAAAATTACCATTAATTTTAATTTCAACATTAAAACTTAACTTTTAATTAAAACCGATTTAATTTAAACGACGAATTACCGGAAAACGGAAACGAACCAACTTAGTTAACCGACTCATACTCGAGTTCAATAACCCATATGAACCGAAAACAAGTATGGTATAAAACCCTTTGACGGCTGAAATTAATCGAAGCCTTTAATCAACTCACTTTGATTATTTCGATTTCCATATTCCAATTAATCGTTTAATTATCGAATCGAATGATATTTAAACCGATTTGCGAATTTTATAAAAAAAACTAATAAAGTCTCCACTTTAATATTATAAAACCAAAACATATTTAGTCACAAATGTTTAAATATTAATAGCCAAACACTTTTGATTTATTAATTCGATTTTAACGCATTTAATTTAATCGTTCGAGTTTAACCGTGAATTAAACGACATGACGGAACAAATAATCCATCACTTCGGTTACCACATCACAACCGAGAGGTCATGGGTCTCAACCCATGGCCGAAATCTCTAGGTTTGATTTCGCGAACCGAAACGTTTAATTTTTCGACTTTTAATCAATTAACACTTTTAAACAATCAAACATCAACTAAATAAAACGAACTAAGGTTTCAAAATCCCGAGTTCCGAAAAACTCCAAGGTTGGCCGAGAATCACCATAAGGATTCCAAAACCTTTGGTCGATTTTCTACAAGCCAAATCAAAACCTTAAACATTTTAATTATTGATTTCGATCGTTTAAACAATTTTAATTATTAAAAATCGAAACTTTAAGATCGTTGGACATAAATACTCGAATAATACTATCATTATGTTACTTAACCTGGCTCTGATACCACTGTTAGAAATTCGTATAGTTTTTCATAAACACATAAACATTAATCTTATTAACGCACAGCGGAAGCTTTTTAAAAATTACGAATTCCGTACACGGATCATCAAGTAAAACATAAGATAAGTAAATATGAAAACAATAAAATCCGTACCTTTGTATTCAATGACAAGAATACACGAACAGGATGCTTTCGGTATCCACCGGTGATGACACGATCGAGCGGCGCCAGGTATGCAATCAAACACACGAGAAACGGGGAAAACCAAAACACATACGTGTTTGAGTTTTGGTACGGCAGGAAAACCCCACAAAACCCACACACACCACACACATCGAATGTGTGTGTGTGTCGTGTGTTTATCTAGAGTCCATCCATCACTCCCTCTTTAGGGTTATATATCCATATATATATATATATTCTCTTTTTCATATATACATGTGCCGCATGCGTATATATATATTATTAATTATTAATTAAGAGTTTTAGTTTTAATCAAACTCTAATATAATAATATAATATATATCTTAATAATTATCTTTATTATTTAAACCTTATATAATTATCTCTATCATTATATACCCTTTAAATAATATTAATCTTTTATACATTATCTAATAATATATAAATGACTAGATAATTATTTATAATTATCTCTTATTTATTTGTTTATGATTATCCATCCAATTATCCAATAATAGATGATAATACTGATTCAAATAAATCAATCTTTTATTTAATATCAAATAACAAATAAAAGACCAGATAATTATTTAATTATCATCCAATGACAATCAATACAATATCTAATATTGCAGTTTTAGTCCCCGTACTTTGAGATATAATTAATCATCCATTACTTAAATCTCAATGATCATTTCGTGTCATAAACAATATCCAATATTATTTATTCAATAGTTTAATTGCATCTGCTCAGTTGTGCTCATCGGTGTGACCCTCAAGTGTTTTATGAAATCAGCCATGATGCAGTAGTAATGTCATCTTTACACACCATACACTAACAATAATAATAGAGTTAAATAAAAAAATTTATTTGAGGGACCAAAACTAAAATGAAATACAAACTTGAGGGACCAAAATGTTATCAAAGAAAAGGGTAAAATGGTCATTATAAAATATTTAACCATTTGATTGTTAAAGTTAACGGCAGAGGAACCATTTTTGCAAGTAAACAGTAAAAATATGGACCGTTTATGCAAAATTGAAACCACAGAGACCGTATCCAAAGTTTTATGTAAACAACAGGGACCATTTATGTAATTTACTCTAAAGTCTAATGAATGTGAAATAAAAGTTTTGATTTTTTTGAAAAAGAAGAGCTTCAATGTGAAATATCTGAATTATTAAAATAACTTGAATAGTTTTAAACAAGAGAATTTTTCAGAATACAACTCAACAAAAATATCTTTTGCCTCAACGATCTGATTTGTACAAGAAAGTTAAAGATCTTGAAGAGACACTTTCAAAGACACATCATCCTGATCAAAGTTATGTTTCAAACAAATCTGAAAAAAATTGCTCTTGAAAAGGAGTTTTTGTTAACTAAAGAATTATTTAAGAAGCAAGAAATGAGTTCTTATTTAAACAACAAGATTTCAAGGCGAAAGCTAAATTGTTTGAAGATGAGAGAGGTGTTCTTAATTAGAGAATAATTTTTTAAAACTGATTACCAATCATTTGATAATGATAGAAATTCATATTTGGTCATTATCAAAGATTAGAAGATCACGTCCTTCATCTTTCTAAACAATTAAATTTTTCCTCTTCTTCAAATAATTCAGAGGTTAAGGATTCTGAAGTTTGTTAAAAACACAAAGTTGATCATTCTGATTTATCTTCAGAAAATGAAAAGAATTTAGTTAAATCTACTGAATATGATTCGTCTTCAGATATTAAACTTAAATATCTTTTGAAGATAACTAAAGGCAAAGATAAAGAAATTGAAATACTGCTAGTCAAGATTCACCTTCGTGAATCTTCAAATCAAAGTTTTCAAAAATTTCTGAAGATACTAGTTATTCTTATCAGAGGAATTCTTCCAAGAAAAATTACAAGTATTATCAAAAACAGGCTAACATCGGACAGACTTTTAGAAAAAAGAATTTGCAATATTCCTATTCGTTCAGATTCAAGTTTCTTTCGTAAATCAGATATTCAATTTTATCATAATAAAATAAATCCGCTTTCTGACTTTGAGAAAGAAGAAAATAAATATGTTTTGCAATGGATACCTAAACCCGTAATGAAATGGCTACCTAAACCTGTAATGAAATGGGTACCCAAGAGTACTAACAAGTCTGGATCCAAAGTAGTTTGGATACCAAATAAATCTTAATTTTGCAGGTCAATAGTTTCTAGTTATTTCATACTGAGACTTGGTCTTCATTGAGATGGTTTCTGTACAAATTAGTGCAGAACCCAGTCTTAACTCAAATTGTTTCCAGTCACTTCAGACTCGAACCCGTGCAAAGTACAAAATGGCTTTCAGTTACTTAGACTGAAACCCGAGCTTCCGCAAACGAATGCTTCTATTAATTTCATATTAGATACCGATTCTTAAAAGTGAATGTTTCTGAAATTCCAGCTCTGATTTCAACTCTGAAGCTGTATTAACAAAGATGGAGTACTATTTTTACAATTTTTGCTCCTTATGAGTTGACTAACTTTGTGTGCTAATTTCCAGGGGGAGTTTCAGACACGCTCTGACGACGACATTTTGTAAGTTGTGTGTAATTTTTTACTGAAATATTTTAGTGCACACATAAAGAAATTTTTTAGCTGAAAAGAAATTTTTTTTAAGGATGTTAATTTCTGATTCTCTAAGCATATCATTGAGGTTAATTGGTCTAATCTCATTAATATTCATAGTCTCATTTCTTCTGAGATTCTCTTCGTTAATCTTCCATATATTTTGAATTCTTTCAGTTCATTCATTCTGAATTCTTTCAATTCGTTCATACTGAATTCTCTCATATTCTCCCATGAGCTAATTTTTTCATGAAAATGTGATTCATTTGATATCATATATCAGATTTTGTATTTCATTCTGATATCTCCCAATTCATCATTCCCCAGATTTGTTTTGAATTTCATCTCCTAATTCATCTGAGCTGAAAATCCTAAGCATTCTTTGTGTGCTATCCCATGAGCTGAAATGTTGAACATTATTTCTAATGACTCCGAATATGCACCAAATTGTGTGATAGGCATATATATCGCTTTTATTGTCTAACGAGAACCGGAAGACCTACACAAGGGGCAAACCATCTATAGTTTGTGTGGGTGAGGGTTCTTTAGGTCTATTAGTTGAGAAGTTGTTGGGAAATAATCTAAGTTTGTCAAGCTGTTAGTTAGGATTTCTCAAGCTGTTAGTAGTATTACTGTGTAATTACAAAGTTCGAGCTGCCAGTTCAACAAACTCGAGCTGCTAGTTCCAAAGTTCAAGCTGCCAGAGTTAAAAGTTCAAGCTGCTCAACAGATAGATAACAGAAAGTGCTGAAATTCAGGAAGTAATATATATTTCAAGATTTGAAGATCGTCCAAGCATATCTACTATCAGATAAATCAGAGTCCGTCAAGGAAACAACTCAGAAGGCTATAAATATAGATAGACTAGGTCTTCCTATTGTAATTGTGGTGCCTAAGTTTTTCATTATTGTAATTGCATTCTGATACAAGTTTCCAAAGCCTCTAAGGTTGAAAAACCCTAAGAACAGTTTGTGCATCTAATCAAAACAGATTAGAGGTGATTGTAATCAGAGATTTTGGCAATATAAAGGTTTTGATATTGGTTATGTTTATTTGAATATCTGTTCTTCATTGTTCTGAAAGTTTTTCTTAAAACAATTAAGTGTTATTCCGCAAACTTCTTAATTGGACTTTGATTCAAACCAAGGTCATTGCTTTTAACTCTGATCTATTATAACCAGTTAATCTTAGGTGATTTTGATCTTGACAAGTGGTATCAGAGCCACAGGTTTTATTTGTTATTCTTTGTTTTCAAAGTCAGAAACTTTCACTATTTAAAATTTTGTTTTTCTGCAATGGAGTTTGAAAATAGCAGCAGTGGATCTAGGCAAGGACTCAAAGTGCCTATGCTCAAACCCACTGAGTTCGAGATGTGGAAACTCAGGATTCAACAGCACATTCAATTCATTGACTATGCCCTATGGGAAGCTGTTGAAAACCCTCCTGCAGTTGATCCTGAATTGGATGCTGAGGGCAAACCAAAAAGAACACCTCCAAAACCTGAGATTGAAAGAAAGGCTAGAATGAATGAAGTCAAAGCTCTTACTATTTTACAAATAGTCATTCCTAATGCTTATCAACATCAGTTTAAAAAGTTCTATACTGCCCATTCTCTTTGGCTTGCTTTAGAGAAAAGATTTGCTGGCAATGCTAGCACCAAAAGAAACCAAAAGGATCTTTTAAAACAACAGTATGAAAACTTTTCTGGTGGAAAGAATGAAAATCTTACTCAAATCTTTTATAGGTTTAATAAGCTGATAGGTGAGTTGGAGAGTGCTAAGGTCAGGCTGGATCAAGATGAAGTGAACTGAAAATTTCTCAGATCTCTTGGTGAAGAATGGACAGTCTATGCTGCTCAATGGAGAACCACAGACACTCTAGATGAAATAGAGTTGGATGACCTCTACAATAGCCTGAGAGTGTTTGAATCTGAAATTGGAAATAAAAAGAAACTCTTTTCTTATAATCAAAACACTGCTCTGTTGTCATCAGCATTAAATGATAAATCAAACTGCTGTGACTCTTTTTCAAGAACTGATGGCAACTCTTCTGAAGTTCATTATGAAGCATTTGTTACAAGTGATGGACTTTTAGCTCTTAATGTTGAAGATCTGGAACAAATTCATCCAGATGATTTAGAAGAGATGGACTTAAAGTGGCAACATGCTATGTTGACTATGAGGGCCAAAAGATTTCTAAAAAGGACTGGCAGACCAAACTTTCAAGCCAGAACAGAAGGCAAGCCAGCATTTGACAAATCAAAGGTTGAATACTTCAAATGTCACAAACTTGGACATTTTGCTAGAGAGTGCCGATCACAAGGTCAGCAGCCACCAAGATCCCAACAAACCAGTTAAGTATCCTCTTCACAAGCTCTTGTTTCTCAAGAAGACAATGTATTTGACTGGAGTGACCAGACAGAAGAGGAGTTTCAGAATCAAGCTCTTATGGCAGAAACTACAACTATCACTTCCACTGAACTACCATCTGAGGTAAATGCTAAACTTTGCTCTCAAACATGCAAAATATGCTAAAAAAGTACAGAGATCATAATGAGAGCATGTGCAAAACTCTAGCTAGGATGGAAGAGAGGAGATATGAGTATATGCAGGCAATAGAGGATCTTGAAAAACAGATCAATGACTATAAGGATAATGAGATTCAGATGGGACATGATAGAACATATCATGAGTGGGAGAAAAAGGAACTAACAGTCTGAAAGGCAAAGAGAAGATGAGTGAATGCAATCATGCTCCACAGATTTCTGTACCTTCAAACTGTAATACTGCATCTTCTTCCATAATAACTAAAAAGGGTAAAACTGCTCCAGTATGCACATGCCAAAAGCATGGTGTCCAAAAGTTTCCAACACAGCAGTAGGTAAGGGGAAATCAAAGGAACAAGAATCAGTTATGGTCACACAAAACTGGTTCCCCTATCAAAACAATCAAAAGATGTTTCCACTATGGCAGGATAAACCATTTGGCCAGGCATTGTTTATATAAACCATCTGATACAAAACAGACTGTGTTTCAGAAACATGTCATTGCTCAAAATTCAAAAATTCCAAAGGCCCCAAAACCTGTCACCCCAGTTCCAAAGAAGACAGTTGATCACAGGTTCTTAAAAGTCAACAAAAGGCAGCCTGTACACCAAAAACAAGCTTTAATGAAATCTAAATCTAGCATGAAAAAGGTATGGTGTGTCAAAGGCAAAAACACAGCCCAAACTGCTAATAGAAAAGTTGAAACTGTTAAGTCAAAAGTTGGAACTGGCAGTGCAAATTCTGAAACTGCTGACACTTCACATCCAGTTCCAACTGCTAAGTCAAAAACTGGAACTGGTAGTGGATCATCTGAGACTGTTAAAGAAAAGATTGGAAAGAACACCTGGATACCTCATGTCATAACTAAATACTCCTCACAGAATCCACCAGTGGATCTCACTAAGTTTAAAAAGACACAAACAGTATTTAGTTATGTCAATGTACAAGGACAACCCAAAACCAATTTGGTTTGGGTTTACTCCACTACTAACTGAGCTTTTTCTTGTGCAGGGCAACCACAGGATCCAACATATGACAAGATGGCATATGGACAGTGGATGCTCGAGCCACATGACAGGCAACTCTGAATGCTTGTCAAATTTCAAATGCTTTGAAGGTGGGTTTGTTGCATTTGGTGGAAATTCCAAAAGAGGTAAGGTAACAGGTAAGGGTACTGTCAAAGCAGGAAATATGATATTTTATAATGTTCTGTATGTTGAACAACTGAAGTACAATTTGTTAAGTGTGTCTCAAGTTTGTGACAAACAAAATATTGTTTTGTTCACAGACTCTGAATGCATTGTCCTCTCAAAAGATTTTGAAATACCTGAAAATCTTGTTTTACTCCGAACACTAAGAAAGGACAATGTCTACTGTTTGGACACAGATCATTTATCTAAAACAAGTACTTTGAGCTGTATAATATCCAAAGCATCATCTAATGAGTCTGCTCTTTGGCACAGAAGGATGTGTCACATGAACATCAAATCCATGAATGTTTTAGTCGAAAAGAACTTGGTAAGAGGTTTACCACAGAAGGAGTTCATATGTGATGATCATTGTGTAGCCTGTCTCAAAGGCAAGCAACATAAAACTTCTCATAAGGCCAAGGGAGTAAATTCAATCTCATCTGCTCTTCATCTTATTCATATGGATCTTTTTGGTGCAACATCTGTTTTGAGTTTGAATAAAAGAGCCTACTGTTTAGTTATTGTTGATGATTTCACCAGGTTTACATGGGTTTATTTTCTTAGGACTAAGGATGAAACTGCTGAGTTGGTTAAATCCTTTATTCTAAAAATTGAAAACCAATCTAACTTAAAAGTTAAGGTGATCAGGTCAGACAATGGAATTGAGTTTAAAAATCATATCCTAAACAGTTTCTGTGAGTCCAAAGGAATTGCAAGGCAATTTAGTGCACCTAGAATACCACAACAAAAGTGTAGCTGAGAGGAAGAATAGAACACTAATAGAGGCTGCTAGAACCATGCTAGCTGATTCCATATTGCCAATGACCTTCTGGGCAGAGGCAGTAAATACAGCTTGTTATGTTCGAAATAGGGTTCAAGTTGTTCAGTCACAAGGAAAAACTCCCTATGAGTTATTCCATCACAGGATTCCCCTAGTAGCCTTTCTAAAACCTTTTGGTTGTTCATGCACTATTCTACATACTAAAACTCACTTAGGTAAGTTTGAAAGTGAGGCTGAAGAAGGATTCTTTGTAGAATACTCTACTCAAAGCAAACCCTATAGGGTATATAACAGTGTGTCTAAAACCATTGAAGAAAGTGCCAATGTTGAGTTTAATGAAAACACTGCAAATGTCAAAGGCACTGGTCCTGATTGGTTGTTTGATTTAGATTCACTAACAAATTCTTTGAGCTTTGTTGAGTACTCTGCAGGAGCTGTTGGAAACAATGTTGAAACTGTCAGTACAAATGCTCATGTTGTTCCCACAAACATTCAAGCTGTTGGCACAAAGTTTCCAACTGTTGAAGATTCTGATAAATGGGATGAGTATACTGTACTACCACTTCTTTCTTGTGACCCACCTGGGGTCCTGATTGACCAACAAGACATACATACAGAGTTTGAAGTGCCAATCCCAAGTCCTGAAGTAACAGCTCCAACCAATAGGGAAACAGTCCCATCTCCATATCAGACTGTTACTGAAGCAGAATCCTCAAGTGGTGCAGAAAGTGACGATACAAATTTGGGAAGCTCATTTCAGACAGAAAGTGAACCTACACTCAGGGTTCACAAATATCATCCTCTTAACCAGATCATGGGAGATCCACGCACTCCTGTGCAAACAAGGACCATGATTCACAAGGAATCAACTGCTACTAAATCAGCAGTCCCTGAATTCAGTCTAGCTGCCTTTGAACATGCATGCTTCATGTCCCAATTAGAACCAAAGAAGGCATCTGAAGCACTGAAGGATCCATCTTGGATTGAGGCAATGCAAGAAGAACTTTTGCAATTCAAGATTCAAAATGTGTGGACACTGGTTGATTTGCCTAAAGGAAAGAGGGCAATTGGTACAAGATGAGTGTTCAGAAATAAGAAGGACGAGAGAGGTGTAGTGATAAAAAACAAAGCAAGGCTGGTAGCTCAAGGATACACTCAAGAAGAAGGAATAGACTATGATGATGTCTTTGCCCCAGTAGCAAGGATAGAAGCCATCAGACTGTTCCTAGCCTACGCCAGCTACAAAGGGTTCAAGGTATACCAAATGGATGTGAACTCTGCATTTTTATATGGTACAATTGAAGAAGAGGTTTATGTGTGTCAACCCACTAGATTTGAAGACTATAAGTATCCAGACAGAGTCTACAAGTTAGACAAAGCACTTTATGAGGTTCACCAAGCTCCTAGAGCATGGTATGAGACTTTGTCCTCATATCTACTACAGAATGGCTTCAAGAGAGGTACTCTGGACAAGACACTGTTCACAAAGTCTAACAAATCAAAGATACTTCTTTTTCAGATTTATGTTGATGATATCATCTTTGGATCAACAAATGACATTCTCTGCAAGGAATTTGAGACTTTGATGCACAAAAAGTTTCAAATGAGTTCAATGGGGGAACTAACTTTCTTTCTAGGATTGCAGGTCAAGCAGAAATTCACTGGACTTTTTATCAGTCAATCAAAGTATGTGAATGATATCCTGGAAAAGTTTGGATACAAAGACACCAAGGTTGCCAGCACACCAATGGACACTCATAAACAGCTTGATGCAGATAAAGAAGGAGTGGATGTGGAGATTCATTTGTACAGATCCCTGATAGGTTCACTAACGTATCTCACATCTTCAAGACCTGATATAATGTTTGTTGTTTGTGTTTGTGCTAGGTTTCAATGTGCTCCAAAGGATTCACATCTATTTGCTGTTAAGAGAATCTTTAGATATCTCAATGGTCAACCAAAATTAGGCCTATGGTATCCTAAAGACTCTCCTCTTGAACTAACAGCTTACTCTGATAGTGACTATGGAGGTTGCAACATAGACAGGAAATCCACAACTAGTAGATGTCAATATCTAGGAGCAAGACTAGTCTCTAGGCAGTGCAAAAAGCAGACCACAGTCTCCACTTCATCCACTGAGGCAGAATATGTTGCAGCTGCCAGCTGCTGTTCCCAAGTTATGTGGATACAGAACCAACTAAGAGACTATGGTATGAACTTTCTATCTACTCCTATTTACATTGATAATTCAAGTGCAATTAGCATTGTACAAAATCCAGTGAAATTTCCCAAAACCAAGCACATAGACATTATATTCCATTTTATAAGGGACTGTAATGAAAAGAAATTAATCCAAGTTACCAAGATTCATACTAATGATCAGTTAGCTGATCTTTTTACAAAGCCATTTGATGTAGGAAGATTCACCTTTCTGGTATCAAATATTGGTATGGTAAATATGGATTAATTTGTTTTTCATTAGTCTCTCTTATTCTATGAGATAAACACTTACTGAATGTGCTTAGTTAAGGGGGAGACATTGTTTCATAAGATGCTGTTCAAAAAACAACTAACATCTTGAGACTATTCTCAATCTGCTAGTTCATTTTCTCGAACTGTTAGTTGTTTCACTTGGTCTGTCAAGTATGCAGGGCATTTCTGTCATTATTAAAGAGATTGTGCGCGGGACTAGATATTTTTGAAAATCCAAACCCTTAAAAGTCTCAGTTTCGTTTGATTGCAACTATCAGTTGCAAAATATCTTCCACAATCCTTTAACTTTCTCTCTCTGTGTGATTCTCAAATAATCGTTCAAAACCCTTAATCCTCGCCTTTGTGATCACCAATGGAGTTCGTTAAAGAACATAACTGCCTTCCCTACTCTCTCAAACACGCTGAACTGCAGCTATTCCATGAAATGATGGATTTTCTTCGTAGTTCTCATATCCATCATGATCTAACTGTCAATCCCACTATCTACGTCTCTCATATAGAGCAATTTTGGAAATCAGCCACTGTAAGTAACCATGAGGGAATCACTTCTTTTGTATCTACCATTGATGGTAACCTCATTACTATCACAGAGGAGACCATACAACAACATCTGCATCTGCAGGATGCCTCAGGTATATCTGATCTCTCCCTTACTGCTTTACATGAAGGTCTTTTTGAAATAGGGTAAATGGGCCCAACAGATTCTTCTACCTTCTATAAAGCACATTTTGGTCCTAAATGGAAGTATCTTGTACATATTATTCAACAATGCTTAAGCCCTAAAAGGACTGGTTGGTCTAAATTTTCTTCAAATATTGCCACTGCTTTAGTGTGCTTATCCATAGGCCAACAGTTCAACTTTTCTAACATGTTTTTCAAAGGAATGTTAAGGCACCATGCCTTAAAAAATGGGAAATTTTTTATGTATCCACTTGGCAGAAATAATTGCAAAATCTTGCAATTCTTTTAAAGTACATAAAAGGATACATGTTTCCCACAGGCACTCTTTACCTACTATAAAAAGACTTTTAAAACCAAGTGCCAATTTTCACAATGTAGATGTCTCTTTGCCTTAAGCAATGCAGGCTATCTATCCAAGAAACAGAGGAGAAGATCCTGAGTAGGCTCAGCCCAGTATCACTGCTTCACCCCCAGGATCCCAACCCCCTCCTCATGATACAAATATTCCTTTTGATCCTTCTACTATACATACCTCCCCAGCCCCATCACTAAAAATATATAAAAGACAAAGGGTTGTAGGAGCTCCTTCCTCCTCAGTCCAATCCCCAGAGCCAAATAGCTCTGTGCAAGGACACTCTTGCACATCATATTGATAGGGAACCCATTGAGGACACTCCCACCTTAAATTTGGAGATGAACATCCCATCTGAGGATGTTCATATGGGTTTTGTGGCTGGTGCTACTGTTGTCTCTGCACAAGGGGCACAGGACAGTACCAACATCACTAAGACCACACCCATGGCAACAGAGGGTGTGCAAGCACCTTCTGGAAGTCCCCAGTACCAAGAACAAAGGGGCCCAGTTGATTCTACTTCTGGATTTGATGCCAGTGATAGATCTCAAATCCCACTATCATTTGAAGATCTTGAGGCTAGTCTGCAACTTATGGCATTAACGGATCAACAACTGAAACCTGTTGTAGCCATTCTGGAACATTACAAGTCCATAATTGCTTCACAGGGTCCCCAAACCACTGCTCTACAACAACTCACAACGGTCCAACAACAAAAACTTAAACTCGGATAAAACTAACACTTTAGTTTTAATCGAGTTTGATCAAGACTAAGTCGAGTTGAACAAGTATTTACGAGTTTTATAAAGAAGGATTCGAGTTGGATAACAGTTTTAATCGACTTTGATAAGCAATTTATTCGAGTTGCATCACTTATCATCCGAGTTGAATCAAAAGGTTATTTGAGTTTTATAATCAAACTTTCGAAAGAAGTCAAGTGATATTTGAGTTTGTTAAATCAATCATTCGAGTTTGATAAAACTCAATTTAAGTTTAATCAAACTAATTCGAGTTTGATCAAACTCATTCGAGTTTTAAAGAACTTTCATTCGGGTTGAAATTAATTGTAGTTAACATTCATTCTAGTTTGACTCCAGTTTGAATCGAGAAAATTCAACTTCATTCGAGTTGAATCATTCTTTGTTCTAGTTGGACCATTTACCAGTCGTGTTTCAATCAAGTGTCAATCGAGTTTGATAGTTCCTTGTTCGAGTTGGTCCATTCATTGTTCGACTTTCATCACTCATTGATTCGAGTTTGATACTTTTACAATCGAGTTTCATTGTTCACTGATCGAGTTTCACTCTTTATTCATCGAGTTTGATCCAATCCTGTGCAACATTGAAAAACTAAACACATCGATATCTGATATCATTTCATAAACGATCATGTAGAAAGTGGTAAAGTAGAATTATATTTCGTACCAACTGAACATCAACTAACTGATTTGTTTACCAAAGCATTAGATGAAAAACGCTTTAACTTTTTGGTATACAAATCGGGTATGTTGAGTCGTTAGATTTAAACATTCAGTTGTTACACAATATAATTTTAAACTTACAAATTTTTACTTGATTTTAATTATTGTGAATCTCATGTGATTTAAAAGTTTAATTTTTCTGAGATTTAACAGAATCGGATTGTCATGTGCAGAGGGAGCAAACAGAAAACTTTTATCTGATCTTTGTATATCTGATAAATTTTTTTATCTGATCATTGCAGGGGGAGCGAACATTAACAGTGTTGTACATCTGAGGGGGAGCTTAAATGCAAAATTCAAGGGGGAGCAACATAGTTAAATTTTTTAGTTCATTTTGTTTTGTTTTGTTAACATTTATTTTATTTTATTTTTATTTTTGTGATGTTCAAATTTTTTTTGTTGTTAAAATTTTTTTTAGAATGTGGATTTTTTTTTTTTTTTAATATTTGGGCTTAAGTGAAAACAGAGTTTGGATATTTTTTTATGTGGGCCGGGTTTTTGAAATTTAAACTTCACTATAAATTTGAATTTTGAATTTAAATTACACTTTTCCAAAAACCGACTACTGTTCACCTTCTCTTCCAAACTTTCTCTCTACATTTCTTCATCAAGAAGCAACTGTAGATTTTAAGAACTTTGTAGAAATTTGTAAGTATTTTTATGTTTTTGTTAATATGTGTTACATTTCAGTTTTATTTTTTGAAGATTAATGTTATTTTTTAAAGCAACTGTGTATGTTCTTGGTGTTGCGGTGTGTGTATATGTGTTATTTTGATTTTCTGTTTTGTATCTGAAATTGAATGTATGGTAGTGATTATATTGGTCATATAAGCTTGAATATCAAATTTCAAGTCTTACGTTTAACTATATGACATTTAATTTAAATTTGAAATTCAAAATTTTCGAGTTTCATGAACTGTCTGAAAAATTGGATTTTTAAGGGATTTAATGTTGTTTTTAGGACAAGTACAGTGAAGGAAAGTTGGTTAAAAAGTATTTTCAAGTAGGATAATGTAAAAAGTTAGGTCAAAATGTCCCTGGAATAATTTTTTGGAAAATTTAGTGTTGTTTGGGACTTAGAAAAGTTTTTATGTTCAAACTCGATCGAAGGTTGAATCGATAAAAATCTTGTTTTGATCGAGTTGGACAATAAAGCTTTCGAGAGAACATTGAGTGTCAATCGAGTTTGAAAGAATTACGAATTAGAAAACTTTTAAAGTCATCAAACTCGATTGAAACATTGATCGAGAGAATTCATGCTTTAACCGAGTTGGGTCATACCTTTGTTCGAGAAAATCCTTCTTTCATGTGAGTTGCTTTTCATTGACACTTAGTATTTTTTGAATTGTTCTGTCTCGGTTCACAAGTCACTCGAGAAATATTCCATGTGTTTCGAGTTGGTCAAAAAGTCATTCGAGGAAGTTTTACCTTCTATCGAATTTGAAGCCATTTCACTCGAGAAAAATCATTTTTCATCCGAGTTTGTCATTAGTTCATGTGAGTTGACTTCTAGTGTATTCGAGTTTATCACTTAGTCAACCGAGTTTGTGTAAGGGTTATTCGAGTTGGGTTTCATATCACCCGAGAAATTCATGAATCATTCGCGTTTATCCTTTCTTGATTCGAGTTTGGAACTAAAATTTTTCTAAGTGTGAGAATTTTTTAATTTTTCAGATAAATATCACATTTTTTGAGAAATTTTTAAAATCTGTGTTTTATTAACATTGGTCTCTTAACGATTGACTTTGGAGTCCTAACAATAATATTTTATTATTATTGTCTGGAATCTCGATGCTTTAAACAATAAAACACATATTTTTCTAATTTCTTGTTAAATGTTTTATTTTTCTATCTGCAGGATTAAATTTGTTTTTCTATCATTTCTATCATGTTTATTATTTTTACAGGAAACAAATGGCATCCCAAGCCCCCACCCAAAATTCTAGTTCCTCAGATTCTCATTCATCCTCTAACCATACACTGGTTTCTTAACCAATTAAATCTGCTTCTGTTACCCGATCATCACCTTCATCTCCAATCCCTGAAATACAATTGGTAAAACCCAAACACTGTTTAGCCCTGTTGGATAATAATCATAGATTTGATCTCAATGTCATCAAAGTGAGTCATCCTGTTATTGTTGAAATCCTTAAAGGTCACCCTCTTGGCTATATTTTTTACAAACCTTCTATTCCTCTAGTGTACCTGGATCAATTTTGGCATACTATAAAGTTTGTACCTGCTGAAGGAAACCATCACTTTAAAGTAACTATTGAACAATTCAAGGCTAAGATCACACTGTCTAGACTCCGTCACAATCTATCTTGCCAAGACGGATTGATACTGTCAACTTCCCAGAACTGGCAGACTTTGAAGATTTTGTATCTGATGATGAACTGTGTCATGATCTAATCTGCCTGAGGTATTCCAAACCACTGGAAAAGAGCTCAAAGTTTCATAGGAATGGTTTAAACGGAGAGTAGTATACCCTGTTTGGCATCATCAACAGGTGTATGACCTCAAAGCATATGGAAATTGACAGAGGAAGCATCCATTGGTTAAGGCTCTTTCATGGCATTGTCTTCAACGAACATTATGACTATGCACAATGCATATGGGAAGATCTGAAGGAAGTTGTGTTAGCAAAAACCACGAACAGAGCAAGGAAATTTGTGCCACTTCAAAGGTTTATTCAAATTTTGATCAGAGGTATTCTGAGGGCTAATGAGAAAATACCGAAGAGATCAAATGCTCAGAAATGCCCGGATTACGTGATGCTGAGCCTTCACAGTGTTCAAGATGCTCTAAATGCCAATGTAATGCCAATTCTAGAATCTTTACTAAAATACGTTGATCAAGAGGCGGAGAGTGTTGGACTGAATCTTATAGATCATGCTCCTATAGAAACCAAAGAACCAGGTTTTCTTACCCAAGGAGTGTTAGGTGAGCAGGAACATCAGCAAGGGGTTGATGTTCAGGGAAGCCAATCTGAGCCCGAGGGAGCATTGGAGGAAGTGAGGGGAGGTGAGAGGAGTTCTGATTCGTAGTGTACCTTGTCTAATATTGCCGAAGGTGGAAATGAGGGAGCAGATGATGATGGTCAGAATAATGATGATAATTTGGGAGGTGCTGGAATGATTGAAATATCTCAACCTGAAACTTTACCAGAAATAGATATTGTTGAGATTGCCAGACTGAGTGTGAGGGAAATCCCAATCCAAGACAGTCGGGATGAAACCACATCTGCTGTTAGCTCCCATATGGGAGTTAGTATTGAAATAGCCAGTACCCCACTGAAGACTGCACACCTAACTAGCTACTCACCTTCTTCCCAACAAGAAGGTGTTTTAATTTCTAACCGGGAATTTACACATGATCTATCCTAAAATCTTTTGGATACTATGGATATTGACCTAAGTACACGGCCACCCGCATGTACATTTTCTCATACACAAGTCATAGCTCCTATACACTTTAGGACACATGAGTCGACTCCATCCGTTGGAGTAAGTGCAGAAGGACTTCATGTCCCTGCCGGAACAACCACAATGTTGGAATAATCTGTTGCTCCTTCACTTGAAATGGTTGGAAGACCTGTCAGAGCAACAACGTTTTCATCTCCGAGCACATGCCACACAGAAGTTTTTTATAATAGTTCTACTGTTGTGTCAACTGGAAGTATAGGTGACCCAGTAGTTAGAATGTCACCCTTTGTTACTTAAGAAAAACTAAATGAAGCTATTAGTGGAGTTACAGTTCAGATGACAAATCAGTATTCAAAATGGCCCAAATGACAAACATTCAAAAGTTGTTGAAAGGAAAGTCTGTTGCTGAAGGAGTAATAAAAAAAAGATCCACAGGACTCCATTAATGAGCTGAGAGAATTTTGTTATGATCAATTTGTTGAGATGAGGGAGAAGATGGTTGGATTGGAAAATACAATTATTTAGTGCTTTAGGCTCATTATCGGAAAGATTATCTGCCGTTGAACATACTTGCAAAGCTCAAGCTTCAGCTCCTAAGAGAAAGCATGATGAAAACTCTGATGATGCTCCTCATGAGGGGGAGAAGAGGAGGAAGCTTGCAGAGACTGAAACTGTATTACTGATGGTTGTATATACTAGAAAAGAGACAGGAGGAGAAGATGTTGGAGAAGCTGGGAGCTCAAAAGACAAACCTGTTGATGCTCAAAGCGAGCTGGGATTGTATCTATATGAAGATTTTCCAGTTCCTTTAAGTATTCAATCAGGTATATACAAATTTGAAGAATATTATGATTTTGACCATGACGAAAAAGGTCAAGTGTTAATGATTGAGGGGACTGAAAAGGAGATTGAAATATCTGATGATGATGATGTTTTTGATTTGACTAATATATCATTGAGAGTTGAAAGAATAGAGATGGAAGAACAGTTAGTTAAAGAAATTTAAAAAGATGATGTACCAACGCCAACGGTTGAAAAGCCTGAGGTGACGGTTACAATCAAAGAAGAGTTTGATCCGTTTCCGATTGAGAATGTGATGCCTCCAGTAATGAAAGAACTGAACGAACTTGAGATTATGGACAAGTTTTTCAATAGTTACATACTAGCTGATGAATCTCAAAGACAACATCATTTAAGAGTTGCAGTGCAGGAGGTAGTTCAAAAGGAGATCAATGACATGCTGACTCTACTAAATGAGGATGAAGTTAGTAAGAAAAATATTAAAGTGTTGGATTTATCTGCAAAACAAAATGCTGAGTACATAAGAAGAAGAAATAAGCTTCTGTTCCTTGAAGATCATTCGGAAAAGAAGATCTTTTGAAAATGCCAAAAATTTACTGAACTATGTTCTCTTTCTACAGAATAAGACTCAACAGATTGAAAAAGTTAGAAGTGAATTCAAAATTGTTGATTTGGTGAAGATAGAAAAGGATCGGTTTGTGAAAGTGTTCTATCCTACATTTACTGTGACCATAACTGATGGGAACACTTATGTTTTCACCGAAGCTGATATGTTTAACATGAATTTGGTGGATGTAGAAGCTCTATTTGATGAGCTGTGCCGAAACAAGAGAGATGAAAACTGTAGGTTTGCACTGAAGACTTTATTTTATTTTATGCACACCAAATTGGTTCTCATGTCTGTTCAAGATCTGCAGATTGGTGTTAATATCTGTGGGTCCCGAGAGGTTCCCAAAGTATATGGCTCTAAGCTGTAGAGGGGGGTGAATACAGCTATCTAAACACTCTACACTATTTTCTCAATGTTTGTATGTATTATCAACAAGTTGTTAATTACAAACGAGCTTGAATGCGGAAAGGTTCAAGCTGATATGACAGATACAACAATATGTTTACTAGTCTAAGACAGACTCAAACTAGTTTACAATGAATACACTCACTAAGAAGCACTCACTGTGTTTACAAGACTCAGAGAGACAGCTTATGTAGAACAGCTTAGACACAGAGAAACTGTATTACACAAGCAGGCTTGCATGCATGAAAAACACACTTGCACGTTCACTCTTGGTTTCAGCACTTAGCTTATCTTGGCTAATTCTTTCTGACCTTAGAAGTTTCCTTTTATACTCACTCAGAGGATCTAAGAGAAACTTCTTCATTGGACGGAATGAAAAAGGAGAAGTCTTGTTGAAAAGACAACATAATCTTTTCTGCACTTTCTGAAAAGCAGACTTGTCTTCTTGTGTGCAGAACTTTTGTCTTTTCACTTTGTCTACTGTTGCATTGCCTTTAACTAAATAAGGAATGTCAACTTTGCGTCTTTCTTCCTTGTAAAGGCCTATTTTGATATAAGAAAAAGGTCTGTCACCCTTTTTCAAATAACCTTTTGTCTTCATGTAACAGAACAGCTTGGGCAGGCTGAGCAGTTCTGATTTCCACTTTGTCTTCGACTTTGTAAACTGATCTTGTAGCCAAAAACAATACATGAGGACTTGGAAACATATTCCATAAAGTGTTTAGCCTGTTCACAAAGAACAGGTTCTGTTCACAAAGAACAGAACACTTGTAAACTGCCCAAACTGCTCATCAGTGTAGAGCAGCGTAGACAGTTTATGTCCAGCCTGTTCAGCAGACTGAACAGCTTGAGCAAAACTGTCTTTGTTGCAACACATGCAACACATAGAACAACTTTAGGCTGATATTGCAAATCTTTTTCAGGTTTCAATAAGGCATATAACAGGCCTTAAATTCAACCTTCAAAAACATCAATAGGTTTGATTAATAATCTCCCCCTCAGATGCAGAGCAGGTTTGACTGAGGCCTTTTTGTACCTAACAATCTCCCCCTATTTGCAATAACCAGTCTAAGCTGATCTTTATCAAAAGTCACTATATATTCTTACAGTACATTTGTTGAAATGAAATTACAACATCAACATAAAGTAAAAGATCAGTTTATATATATACTGATTTTTGATTATATTAGAACAACACATGTTCTTACAAAAGTACAACTAATGTACTGATGTATATTACAACTAATGTAAAAGATAATTACAACATATGTAAGTAAAGTACAACTAATGTATATTGGACTGTTTTTGTTGGGAGCAGTAATTGGTAAGCAAGTCCAACTAATGGACAGCTTCCATTCTTCACCTGCCCAGATGGCAGATGGACTTCATCACACTGGAGGGGGAACCTGAAACATCTTTTCCAGCTCTTCCCTTGTTTCCTCAAGTTCTTGAACTTCACTTCTTATTATCATGAACTTGGGATCATCAAGTTCACCTCTTTCAAAGAAGCCTCTGAGCTGATCCCAGACGGCTGCTCTCCACTTACTAGACTGCCTGAATGAAACTGCAAGTCTGAAGGCCACAAGTTGTCTCAGATCCACTTTGCATAGATCTGAAGCTCTTTGAAAGCATTTCTTCTGAGTTAAGGGATCTACAAAAAATGACCCCAGCTCAGGCTCTTCAATGATCTTGCCATCTTCAAACTCTATTCCACTAGGCAGGCTGTGATCAACTCCCTTCATTTCAATGGCATAATCGCCTTGTTCAATCAGTGCGAGGAGTTGTTCCATCTCAGTGTCCTTCCTTGTCCTCCTGGCCTTAATTTTTGGATGTGTCACAAAGACACCTTCACTTACTTCTTTGGAGATCAGGCCAAGGTTCTTTACTCTCTCCATCAGTTTCTTGACATATGCCCTGATTGTCTTAGCCGTTTCTGACTTTGACTCACTCAGAGCAACTGCCAGCTCAATCCATTCTCTGTACCCCATCTGTGCTACGTCAGTGTAGTCATATGTTTCCAATTCAGGGCCTGTTGCACCCATCCTTGTTATTTTCAACTTCCACTGACTGCCTTTTCTTGATATAGGGACAGCTTTGACAATTGCTTCCTTGGCAAGCCTTCTTTCAGCAACATCTTGAAATTTTTTTTTTTGCCAGGTTGTCAAAATGGTACTGAGCTCTTGCATGAGGTACTGTAGGCTTGGTCACTGAGACCAAAGTACTTTTTTCTGCTTCCTTCTCCCCTGCTGACCCCTTAGCAGCTTCCAATGTTTTCTTTTGCACTTCCAAAGTAGACATTTTAACTTTCTTTGCTTCTTGAAGAGCAAATGATTTGGCAGCTTTGGCAGATTCTTCTTCTTTTCTAAGAACTTCCAGGGCTTGAAGCTGTTCTTCTCTAAACTCAAAATATTTGTGCATAGGAAGACCCATTTCTTTGGCCCTGGCTTTGTGGAATTTGATTTCTGCTGCTTTCTGCTGTATGGGATCATCTTCTGCTATTTCTTTTCCTTTGGCTGCTGTAGTGGTAGCAGCTTCAGGACTTTCCTCCTCCTCTTCTTCTTCCTCTAAGATCAGATGCCTTCTTCTGCTGCTTGGCCTGCCCTCAGGAATAGATTCCTCCCCCTTAGACTGAGCAGGGATTGGAGATTCAACCTGAGTAGTCTGAGCAGCATGAGAAGCACCCTCTACTGTACCTGTTTCAGAGATTCCTGCTGGTTGACCAGTTTGTGCTGCAGGCACTGGTTTCTCCTTAGGAGAAGAAGTTTTTCCCCCTTAGACTTAGTCTTAGAGGCAGACGACTTCTCCCCCTTTGAAGGAGATGGACCAGCACCTTCAACACCCGGTCTGCCTGAAGACACAAAGTCATCAGGCTTGCCAGCAGTTTTGGCAGCAGGCCTGGGACCAACAAGGCTATTCACTAAGAAAGCCAAGCTGTCCTTTACCTCTGCAAGCTGGGAAAGACAGGTTTGAAGAGAAGAGGATTGTGTATCAGCAAGGGAGGTCAGCTTAACAATGTTCTCCCTATCAGACTTGGTGAACAGCAAACTTTGAAGCTGTGCAAGATGAAGTTCAAGAGAATATTGCACATCAGCAAGGTTTGATGACATAGAATTTGATAGAGAGCCAATTAGTGTGGTCAAGCTGGCTAGAGTGGCAGGAAGAGTAGAATTGCAAGAAGTGAGGAGAGATGACAGCTGTTGAGAAATAGCTGTCACTGAGGACACAGAGTCCTGTTGCAGTGAAAGAATGGAGGAGAGGGAAGAGGACACATTTTGCAGCTGTGCAGTGAGTGCTAACAGCTGTTGAGAATTATCTGTTTATGGAGTTGTAGGGAAGGAGTCTTTGAATGAATCAAAGAACCCCTTAAGCTGTTCAGACACAGAGTTTGAAATAATGGAGGGTAGAGAGGTCATAGCAGTTTCCAAAGAACCAACTTTGTTGGTCAGCAGAGAAAGCTGATCCTTCAAAGGTAGGTCTTTAGGAGATGGAGGTGTATGGGTGGACTGTTTAGAATGGGTAGATGGAGAAGATGATGAGGAGGCTGGTGTATGTGGATGTGATGGAGAGGGAAGAGGAACGGTTGAAAGAAGCTCCATAGCCTGGGCAGAAGTAATGTGGCCCAGCTTGGAGGGGTCAAAGGGTCCTTCAGCAGCGGCTATAGCTGCATCACCAGGAGAAGGGGTTGATGATGAGGGCCTTTCAGATGCTGCTTGTGCTGCAACATCCTCATGAAGACCAGTGGTGGTTCCCTCTGCAGTGCCTTGGTGTAAAAGCACCTCATCATTGGGAGATGGGATATGCATTTCAACATCAGCAGTGGTGAAACCTGCTGATGGAGTTTGCATGGAGGGAACAGCCTCACCAGAGGGATGGTATGATCCCTGAGGTTCATCAGCTTGGGTTGTTGGTCCCTCAGCAGCTGTTTGGTGTAGAACAGCTGTATCATGGGGAGCAGAAGTTTGAGGCTGAGCTGCTGATTGGTCTATACCAGCAGCGTGGGCACCTCGTGTAGACTCAGGGTGTGAGGAGATTTGAGTGGGGGACAGTGTAGACTCAGTATGGAGTGGAGAGGACTCCTGTCTTTCAATATCCTCAGCCTGTTGGGAGGCTGGGATAGTTGATGTGGCTATCTCCGTTTGTACGACTGGTTCCTGTTGCGAGGAACCAGAGGGTCTAGGCTGACTCTGGGTAGACTCAGATTGGAGTGAAGCATGCTCCAATGGGGCTGAACCTTCTCCCAATATAGGAGAGGCAGCAGGGGTTGCTTCTCTTACAACTGAACCATGTTGGCAGGGAACAGAGGAGGTGGTTGTTTTGGCTGGTTTCTTTTGGAGATGGATTTTCATTGATAGTGAAGGGATGAAGTGGGTGATTGGGGAGAGGAGATGAGAGGTTCAGACTGGACAGGTTTTGAGACTGGGTCAGAAACAGGTGGGTTGGCCTGTTCCATAGTCTCAGGTGCCACATAGGCACCAGCCACAGAGGCTTGAGGTTCAACAAATGAACCAGGGTGAGGAGTCTGCTCCCCCTCAGCCACAGAGGCTAAAGGTTCAGACTCAGTCTGAGCTGTTTTGGCCTTCTTTTTCACAGGCCCAGCTTCAGCAGTTGCCAGGGTCCTCTTAACAAGTTTGGACCTGGCTTTGGATTTTCTTGTGGGAGTAGCAGCTTCTGGATCCACCCTCACAGCAGAGGGTCCTTCCACCAATCCTAACAACCTCCTCATTGGTGTGGACAGAGGAGGCTCATTTAGGAGTACAGGAGTGTAGAAAACTCTATTCCCTATTACAGGGAAGGTAGCAGTATGAAGTAATGGCTGAGAGTTGTACAGATACTCACCACAAATTTGTCTGAATATGAGGCTCAGAAATCTGGGATATCGGACAGCAGCTGGTCTTGGCTCTTGTTGCACCAGGTTCCTCATGTTCAGAAAGATCCACTTAGCCATATCAATGGTAGTCCCATCCACCAGCTGTAGGACTATGGGGATTTCATCACGACTCAGTTGGTCAAATGAACCAACCTTGCTGCTGAAGCTCATCATTACTGAAGCAAATAAGAAGCTGTAAGTGGGGGACAACTCCTTCCTGAATAAAGTAGCTCCAATTTTGGGTTCTGCTACACCACAGAAGCGTAGCAGATTGCCCATTTGTTCATCCTCAGCTTGAGGCATATCATAATTTTCAGCAGTTGGTAGATGAAGCACCTCCCTGAGAAGATCAGTACTAATCTCAGTGGTCTGAGTCCCATTGAGAATAGTACCCTTGATTACTTTGGTGTTGGGGTTGTAGGCACAGGTGTACCAGAACTCGTACACCATCTCCTGGTACAGGACACCATGAGTTGCAGTCATTGCATACTTCAACGGATGAACTTGCAAAAACTCCACCATTTCGTCATACCCTTTTCCCACATAGTTCTTGGGTATGGTCAGATTTGCAATGTAATTGGTGGGTTTGATGGTCAGCATTGTGGTGACTGATGAGTGTTTGACAACATCATCACCAACGAACACTGGAAGAAGGGGATTAGGTCTGTGAGCCATTTGAGAAGTTTTGAGGTTTGGAGAAGCAAAAGACACTTAGTCGATTTTTAGGGTTCTTGAGGATTTCTGGAAATGATGAGGAAGACGAAGATGAAACAGTAGGAGGTATTTATAGGATTTGAATGTGAGTGTGTGTAACATCCTCGGATTTAATTTACTGTATTTTGATTAATTAAGTGGAAAAATATATATTTAAGTAAAATTTGAGTAATTACTATGTATTTGGGTTATTTAGAAGTTTGTTGCTATTTTAAGAAAATTTGAACTACTGGAATCATTATTATGGAATATTAAGAAATTAAAAGTTATTAATGATAATTTTAAGAGTAAATCAGTATTTTATGGAGCCGGTTAGGTCGAGGGGTGAAATGTGCAAAAACGATTAAAGTGGAATAAAAAGGGCAAAAGGCTTCATTTTCACCATTTTGACTCTCTCACTACACCCTCTCTCTAAGAATTTTTCTCTCTACATCTCTCTAAGATATCTCACAAACCGACCGTCAGATTATCGAGAATTATACACCAACGGAAAGGTCTCGTGGAGTACAACAATAATCTACAAACGGATTTCTAATTTCATACGAATTAAGGTAAGAATCGACACTTTTAAGTTTGTTGTTTCGGTTTTGAAGAACTAGAATTTCGAATCTGTCATTTTATGTAAATTGGAGCTTGTTTTGCTTGAAATATTGCTAGAATGTGATAGTATATGCATAATAGAATCGAAACTAGACATCATACATGATATATCAGTGATTTTAGGCCTTAGAATGATGGATTTAAGTTATAAGGATGAACAGACTCGAATATGCCAAGAACACAGTCGAAATGCAAGAACAAACTCGATTTTGGTACTAGATTCGAGTGTGTTTTCGAATCTAACACTAGATTCGAAGGGGGTGTCTCGAATCTAACCTCAAACTCGAACATAGGTTCGAATCTGACCATATGGTTCGAATCTATCATCATATTTGATGGTGGGTTCGAATCTAACCCATTAAATTCGAGTTTAATGCCTAAAATTGAGAAATCTACTCTCTAAACTCATGTATTTTGAATGAAACTCATGAACAACACATAAAATGACAAGGGTTACTCAAAGGACAATGTATGAACATGAGATAAGCTCAAACTTAATTATGGTATGAATTTAGACATGGACCCGAAATGGGAAAAAAAATATTGCAAAACTTACGAAACTTGGTTTTATGATTTAAACGGTTATTGATACGAGGTATTGTTGTAATTAATATAACAGGTCCCTTGTGGTGTTGTTTAACCCACAAGTGGGGTACTTGGTGGATCCGGTTGAAAGCCCGAGGAGAAATAATAATTGGTTAAAAGTTTAATTACGCACCCACTGTGAGTACATATGATTTCGCATGTTTATATCTGCTTTATGATTGCTTTTGCTTACTGAGACATGTTGCTTCATTTTTCGTTTGGAATTCTACTAACTTGCGTAAATTTAGATGCACATTCTTATTTGATGCATGTCCGTTCGTTTGTTGTGCATCTACGATGGACCCGTGGGTCGCATCTGTTACTCTGATGTTACTGCTCTATATGATGCTGGAGCTGATCCCTCCAGGTCCGGTAGGCAGTATGTCATCCCCGATGTTATGTCTGTCTCAGTAGTATGTTTTTAAAGGCCGAGCTTTGGGCTCGTAGAGCGACGGCTCTTGTGTGGTCGTACTTTGTGTACGTGGAGAGTGCACGACGTGTGTCGTCGGTGCTACTCTTGTGGGCATCATAAGGATTTATAAAATGTGTAAATCTGTGTATTCACTAAGCATTCGCTTACCCCTCAGTTGATTTTATTTTACAGGAAAGGGAAAGTCTACGGCCGGACCTTCTAGTTAGGTCATTTGGAAGATTTGGGAGACTCGGCACTATTTCATCGGTAATTTATGTTATGAGACAACGTTGTAATATTCTGGATGTTGTAATAATTGTATTGGGTATGTAGACTTAGATATGGTACCTTGTAGCACAGTAGGGTGTTTGACACTGTTGCACTACTTTATTTATGTATTTAATGCTTCTGCACTTAATTTAGGTTATCAGATCATTATGTTATTGCATGTTGATGATCAATCCTGGGTGTATTGTAATTGGTGGTTGTTGTGGCAAGGGTGTCACACGAGATGGTATCAGAGCAGTAGTTTGAGATTCAAGTGTCCGTGAGGTCTTGATCTCAAACATTAGGTAATGATATGTAGTGGTTTAAGTAATGATCTGAACTAAGATAGGTTATGATCTAGTAATTATAAGTGATTGACTATCATACGGGACAAATGAGTGGTGTCTTTAAACTGATGACATGTTACTAAGCAAGTTATGTGTTATTATTACAGAACATGTCTGGAGGAATGACACCTGAAGATACAAGAGAGATGATGCTAGCCTTGATGGCTGAGCAGAACAAGATGATACAAGATCAGTTTCGGGCTCGAGATGAGGCCGAAGCTAAACGAAGAGAAGATAAGAGGAAGAATAAGGAAAGAGAGAAAAGCAATGACGAACAAGATGACAATGCTGGGTCATCTAATAAGCCCAGAAGTTGTCGGTTTAAGGATTTTAAGGGAAATGGAGCAGTCGAGTTTAATGGACTGGGTGATGCTGTTGCTGCTCTGGAATGGATAACAGCCACAGAACGGACATTCCGAATCAGTGATTGTGCTGAGAAGGACATGGTCCGGTTCGCTACTGCTATGTTCACCAAAGACGCGGTAATGTGGTGGAATTCCATGGTTAATGCCCTAACAATGGAGAAGGTTTCTAGAATGACATGGGCTGAGTTTACTGAAATCTTCACTCAGCAATACTGCCCGGCTGATGAGCGCCGAAGACTAGAAGCTAAGTTCATGACACTAATTCAGGGGACTAAGTCTGTGTCCCAATATGCGGTAGAGTTCACTAGGCTAAGTTTATTTGCGCCTCATCAGGTTGATACAGAAGAAAGAAAAGTGACCCGATTTGAGGTTGGTCTTGATTTGGAAATCCGAAGAGTGATGAGCAACGTACGTTACCCCACGTTTGCTAGTCTGCTGGAAGCTGCCAGAAATGTAGAACAGATCCTGAGTATGTCAGGATATGTGATGAGATCTGCTGCTGCTGCTTCAGCCAGCCCAACTCAACCTTCACCACCGAAACGACAACGCTGTGGAGACTACTCTGGGTCTTCTGATCGTTCTCGTGCATACTCCATCAACTCTAAGCCGCGATACTGTAATAAATGCCATTTGGAACATTTCGGCAAGTGTACTAAGGGGCGTACATGTTTTTGCTGTGGAGAATTGGGCCACTACCAAAATGAATGCCCACGAAGATCGGATGCCTGCCATAAATGTGGTGTGTGGGGGCACTATATCAGAGATTGTCGAAAGAATACTCCAACAGCTGCTGCTCCATCGTCGACTCGATCATTTGGAGGATCGAGTGGTGGTTCAGCCAACCGTCGGAATCAGCCACAAAGGGGATAGGCTAGTGCATATCAGATTACCGCGGAAGAAGCTAGGGAAAACCCGGAGGTGGATGCGGGTACGTTTATAAGTTAAATCTTTGTTTGCAATAGTGATGTTTAATTCTGATGTCAATAGGCCTTTTGTGTCTATTGTTTTGTACAACTATTATTCATGACACTGTTTGAGTGACTTGCTATATTTGACGTAGAAGCTACTAGCAACACTCTAGCCGAATTAGATTACATATATAGTAGCTGCACCTTAGAAAGTGAAGATGTAATCTTCAAATTTGGATCTTACTCCGATAGTATACAGTGAATGTAACGTGATAGATGTAGAAGATTTTGACATTATAAATAAGAATGACAAATGTCAAAAAGGACTGATGTTTGTTAAAATTGAGGAGAAATGGGCTATTTTAGAAGAGTACTTTAAGTATCTACGTGTAATTTCATCAAAGTTTTATGATTTTGAAGATAACATGAACTTAAGTATTAGGAAAAGTTGTTACTAATATAGGTAAGATGATGATTGTGAATAAGAATACTCTAGTATCTAAATAGGCATTAGATGAATAACCAAAATGGATTTTGAAGCTTTGAATTGGAAAAGATGTTTTAAATATCGTGAGAATTTTTATGTAATTGGAATCAAGGAAATTGTTTCAATATTGATATATATACGAACATGATATGAGAAAACCAAGTCTAGAAATTTTGAGAGAAACCGTACGAAGGTATGAAAATGGTGTTCATACTATATGAGATTTAGAATATACAATGTGAGAAATAAGTAAGATATGTACGTCAGTTGTAATGAATTAAAAAGGAAATATAAAGCTACTTGAGGATAGTATACTTATTGATATGGTAATTCATCAATAAGAAAGTTAAAGAGACTTTGGACAGTAATGAAATTTGCTTATACCGTAAAGAAAGGTCTAATACTACGATTCGGAATCTAAGAGAGATTCGGAGGTGGTCATGAGTTTTGTTTAAATTCTGGTGCCGATTAATTAAATCGTAACTACTGCATTAGTGCAATCAAGGTTAGTCTTTTGGTCTAAGTTGACAATTATGATTGATGTTGAAATTTCTTAACAACACATTAGTTAAAATAGATCATGTGTATCATGATTGTACTTTAGAGATCGAAGAAGTAGGTTTACATGCTGATTTGATCCCTGGAGTTTTTCCTAATAACTTAATGTTCGTATCGATATGCATATAACGAAATATAAGTAAGATGCGGCACAAACATGAATGCGTGAAAAATTTACCAGTAACCGATAGAAGATCAGAATGAATGGACTATTTCACATTAAAATATGTGACAATATAATGTATTTTGGATTCAAGTATAAATTGAAAAGATCAATTGATTAGATAGAGATTCGTATAACTTTAGTCATCATGATAAAGTAAAGAAAACCATGTTTAAAGTTTTGCACGGGAGAAAATGTAGAAGCCCTACATGTTGGAAAGAAAATTGAAAGAACTCTGATTGTTATGACCGTGTTATCACAAATGTACTACTATGATAGTAGCCATTAACTGATCAGTTATAATAACAAACGATTAAGTATAGTTGAAAACATCACCGATAAGGGTTGAAACTGGTTTTTGTAAAAAGGAGACGAGTTGACACTAAAATATGCTGGCATATTTAGAGTAATGGAAAGTTGAAATTAGTTGTGATAATTAGAATTACCTAAGGAAATATCAAATAACACTTGGTATTTCATGTAGAAATCTCTATGAGATCTTCACAGCTGGTAACGAAGATTAGGCTGATTATACTGAATTAGAAATCATGAAAGGGTAGTATATGTTGAAAAGTCGGAATATATTATGAATATTGTAGTAATGAAGAATAAGAAACAAAGAGATTGAAATGGTGCTTGTACGTTGGAAGCATCATAAAGGAGCAAATCACATTTGGGAGACAAAGGCTGAAATGTTAAGGAAATATCCAAAACTGTTTGAATCTGAGTAACTTCGAGGACGAAGTTGAGCGTGGTGGAGCCCATGCTGTAACATCTTCGGATTTAATTTACTGTATTTTGATTAATTAAGTGGAAAAATATATATTTAAGTAAAATTGGAGTAATTATTATGTATTTGGGTTATTTAGAAGTTTGTTGCTATTTTAAGAAAATTTGAACTACTGGAATCATTATTATGGAATATTAAGAAATTAAAAGTTATTAATGATAATTTTAAGAGTAAATCAGTATTTTATGGAGCCGGTTAGGTCGAGGGGTGAAATGTGCAAAAACGATTAAAGTGGAATAAAAAGGGCAAAAGGCTTCATTTTCACCATTTTGACTCTCTCACTACACCCTCTCTCTAAGAATTTTTCTCTCTACATCTCTCTAAGATATCTCACAAACCGACCGTCAGATTATCGAGAATTATACATCAACGGAAAGATCTCGTGGAGTACAACAATAATCTACAAACGGATTTCTAATTTCATACGAATTAAGGTAAGAATCGACACTTTTAAGTTTGTTGTTTCGGTTTTGAAGAACTAGAATTTCGAATCTGTCATTTTATGTAAATTGGAGCTTGTTTTGCTTGAAATATTGCTAGAATGTGATAGTATATGCATAATAGAATCGAAACTAGACATCATACATGATATATCAGTGATTTTAGGCCTTAGAATGATGGATTTAAGTTATAAGGATGAACAGACTCGAATATGCCAAGAACAGAGTCGAAATGCAAGAACAAACTCGATTTTGGTACTAGATTCGAGTGTGTTTTCGAATCTAAAACTAGATTCGAAGGGGGTGTCTCGAATCTAACCTCAAACTCGAACATAGGTTCGAATCTGACCATATGGTTCGAATCTATCATCATATTTGATGGTGGGTTCGAATCTAACCCATTAAATTCGAGTTTAATGCCTAAAATTGAGAAATCTACTCTCTAAACTCATGTATTTTGAATGAAACTCATGAACAACACATAAAATGACAAGGGTTACTCAAAGGACAATGTATGAACATGAGATAAGCTCAAACTTAATTATGGTATGAATTTAGACATGGACCCGAAATGGGAAAAAAAATATTGCAAAACTTACGAAACTTGGTTTTATGATTTAAACGGTTATTGATACGAGGTATTGTTGTAATTAATATAACAGGTCCCTTGTGGTGTTGTTTAACCCACAAGTGGGGTACTTGGTGGATCCGGTTGAAAGCCCGAGGAGAAATAATAATTGGTTAAAAGTTTAATTACGCACCCACTGTGAGTACATATGATTTCGCATGTTTATATCTGCTTTATGATTGCTTTTGCTTACTGAGACATGTTGCTTCATTTTTCGTTTGGAATTCTACTAACTTGCGTAAATTTAGATGCACATTCTTATTTGATGCATGTCCGTTCGTTTGTTGTGCATCTACGATGGACCGGTGGGTCGCATCTGTTACTCTGATGTTACTGCTCTATATGATGCTGGAGCTGATCCCTCCAGGTCCGGTAGGCAGTATGTCATCCCCGATGTTATGTCTGTCTCAGTAGTATGTTTTTAAAGGCCGAGCTTTGGGCTCGTAGAGCGACGGCTCTTGTGTGGTCGTACTTTGTGTACGTGGAGAGTGCACGACGTGTGTCGTCGGTGCTACTCTTGTGGGCATCATAAGGATTTATAAAATGTGTAAATCTGTGTATTCACTAAGCATTCGCTTACCCCTCAGTTGATTTTATTTTACAGGAAAGGGAAAGTATACGGCCGGACCTTCTAGTTAGGTCATTTGGAAGATTTGGGAGACTCGGCACTATTTCATCGGTAATTTATGTTATGAGACAACGTTGTAATATTCTGGATGTTGTAATAATTGTATTGGGTATGTAGACTTAGATATGGTACCTTATAGCACCGTAGGGTGTTTGACACTGTTGCACTACTTTATTATGTATTTAATGCTTCTGCACTTAATTTAGGTTATCAGATCATTATGTTATTGCATGTTGATGATCAATCCTGGGTGTATTGTAGTTGGTGGTTGTTGTGGCAAGGGTGTCACACGAGATGTATGAGAGAGAAGGTTTGGGCGGTTCGATTTGAAATGTTAGTTAACGGAAAACGGAACTGTTGTCCATGTCAGAAACATTTGTCAGACCACTTGACATTTTTAATCACTAACACACGTAACCCACATTATCCGCAGTAATTAAGTTAAATAAAACATAAATTAAGTAACTTAATTGTGAAGAAAGGTAATTAAAAAAAACTGTTAGTCTAAGCGGTTGGTCAAACCTGTGATGAGCCGGGTCATCACAAGCTGTTCAGTCTTCAAGCTGCTCATTCTTCAAACTGTGCCTTCAGCCTGCTCTCTTTTGTAAGAACAGGTTGTGTTCAATAGTTGAACAGGTTACAAGACAATGGCTTGTAAGACAGTGTGAAGGAGTGAACAGGGTGAAGATTGGACCATCAGAGCAGGCTGGACGAGTAAACTGTTTTTGTTCAGCCTGTTGTGTGCTCAAGCTGTTCAAGTTTTTCAGACAAATGACTAAGTACAGAACATGTAAAACTTGTTCTGTCTAAGCTGTTCTGAGAAACTTGAGCAGTGTGAAGCACACAAATTCTTAGACCTTTGAGAAACACTTAGTCACTCTTGTTTAACATGCCCAGCTTGCTGACAAGGTTATTAAACCTATTTTCATCAAGAGGTTTGGTGAAAATGTCTGCAAGCTGTTCATTAGTGGAAATAAAACTTACCTCCACATTACCTTTCTGAATGTGATCCCTGATGAAGTGATGTCTGACTTCAATATGCTTTGTTCTAGAATGAAATACTGGATTGTTGGAGATGGCTATGACACTTGTGTTATCACACAGAATAGGAATTTTCCTATACACAAGCCCATAATCTTCAAGCTGATGCTGCATCCACAGAATCTGCCTACAGCAGCTTCCAGCAGCAATGTACTCAGCTTCAACAGTAGAAGTAGACACAGAGTTCTGCTTCTTGCTGCACCAACTTATCAACTTACCACCAAGGAATTTGCAACCACCTGTTGTGCTCTTCCTATCTAGCCTGCAGCCTGCAAAATCAAATCTGAATAACATGTTAGTTCAAGGCTGGAGTCTTTGGGATACCAGAGACCCAAACCTGGTGTACCCTTCAGGTATCTGAAGATTCTTTTAACAGCAACTAGATGAGATTCCTTTGGAACAGCTTGGAACCTAGCACACAGACAGGTAGCAAACATAATATCAGGTCTACTAGCAGTTAAGTATAGCAAGCTCCCAATCATGCCTCTGTAAGCTGTTACTGAAACAGCTTTGCCACTGGCATCAGCATCCAATTTTACATTGGTTGCCATTGGGGTTTTAATAGGAGAAATTTGATCAAATTTGAACTTTTTAAAAAGATCTAAAGTGTACTTTCTTTGATTTATAAAAATTCCAGTTGAGGTTTGTTTAACCTGTAATCCTAAAAAGAAAGTTAGTTCTCCCATCATACTCATCTCATACTTGGATTTCATGAGTAATGAAAAATTCTTGCACAACTGCTCATTAGTGAAACCAAATATTATGTCATCCACATAAATTTGAACAAGCATAATATCAGACTTCACCTTATTTATGAACAGTATGGTATCCACTTTACCTCTGCAATACCCATTGCTCATAAGGAAATCAGTAAGAGTGTCATACCAGGCTCTAGGTGCTTGTTTGAGACCATAGAGAGCTTTGTCCAACTTAATTATAGACAAAACCTGGATGTTGTTCATTTTCAAAACCTGGAGGCTGCTTGACATAAACTTCTTCTTGCAGCTTCCCATTCAAAAATGCACTCTTCACATCCATTTGAAATACCGTAATGCTCTTATGAGCAGCGTAGGCTAGATACAAACGAATTGCTTCTAGTCTGGCTACAGGAGCAAATGTTTCATCATAGTCAATTCCTTCCTCCTGTCTGTAGCCCTGAGCAACCAGTCTAGCCTTATTTCTAATGACATGACCTTGCTCATCCATCTTATTCCTGAAAACCCATTTAGTGCCAATTATAGTTTTACCTTTAGGAGCAGGGACCAGCTTCCTTACCTTGTTTCTCTCAAACTGATTGAGTTCTTCTTGCATGGCAGTGATCCAATTTGCATCTTTAAGTGCTTCATCCACCTTCTTTGGCTCCATCAATGAAACAAAACTAGAGAACATACAAAAGTTACCTAAGCTGTCCCATCGTGTTTGTACCCCTTTGTTGATGTCACCAATTATTTGATAATTGGGGTGACACCTGATCCACTTAGGATCATTTTTCAATGATGATTCACCTGAGTTGTTAACATCATCAGCAGGTCCTGTTGAACAGCTCTCAAGATTTTCAGACACACTGTTGTCTTGAGCCTGTTCACTTGTTGAACATGTCTGACCACTGTTGAACATATCAGCAGTAGAACTAGGAAAATCAGCATTGATAGGTTCAGGACATGCAGTTGTAATTAAGTCAGTACACTTATTCACACAGGGTGTATTGACATAATCATCATCATGCCCATCATGATTAACAGGTTCCACACTGGGTGTAGTGGAAGCTTTTGAGTCCTCTTCATTGTTTGAATACATCAGATCATCAAAGTTAAGTTCTCCTGAAACTGATTCAGGAACAGCTTTGGTGGAAGCATTCTTGGACTCTTCAAAGGTGACATTAATAGATTCATCTATCACCTTTCTTTTGTTGTTGTACACTCTGTAGGCTTTGGAGATAGCAGAGTAGCCAACAAACACACCTTCATCAGCTTTTGGTTCAAACTTTGACAGTTGATCCCTTTGATTCAGAATGAAACAGGGACACCCAAACACATGGAAGTAACTGACATTTGGCTTCCTCCCTTTGAGCAGCTCATAGGGAGTCTTGTTGAACCTTTTCACCACTAAGGATCTGTTTTGGGTGAAGCAGGCAGTGTTAACAGCTTCAGCCCAGAATGATGAAGGTAAACCTGATGCACACAGCATGGTTCTAGCAGCTTCAATGAGAGTTCGGTTTCTCCTTTCAGCAACTCCATTTTGTTGTGGAGTTCTTACAGCTGAAAAGTTTTGAGTGATTCCTTTCTCTTCACAGAAGTCTTCAAGAGTACTGTTTCTGAATTCAGTACCATGATCACTTCTAAGCTGCTTTACTTGGGCAGAGTTCAACATTTCCATCTTTTTCACAAATCCAATAATTTCTCTAGCAGCCTCTCCTTTGCTCTTCAGAAAGATCACCCATGTGTACCTGGAGAACTCATCAACCATTACTAGAGTGTATCTTCTTCCTCCTAGACTTGGGACATTTATAGGTCCAAACAAGTCCATGTGGATTACGAAGAGTGGAGTATCAATAGAGAAATTATGTTCGGATTTAAAAGATATTTTTCTCTGCTTGCCTTTCTCACAAGCTGTGCAGAGTTTGTCTTTAACAAAGGTCATAGAAGGAAAACCTGTCACTAACTCTTTCTTACAGAGTTTATCGATGTTCTTGAAGTTCAGATGTGACAGCCTTTTGTGCCATAACCAGTTTAAGTCTGCATTTGTTCTTGTGAGAAAGCAGGTTTTAGTTGTGGGATCAGCAGATTGCATGTCCACAACATATACACCTTTCTTTCGTTGAGCACATAGCACAACTTTGCCTTGGGGATCCAATATGTAACCCAGGTGCTCATCAAAGTTAACTTTATAGCCAGCATCACACAGTTGGCTGATGCTAACCAGGTTATGTTTTAGCCCAACCACATAGGCTACTCTTTTGAACACTGCAGCACCAGCTTTAAGAGTTCCATATCCCTCAGTGGATCCCTGTACATTGTCACCAAATGTGACTTTTGGCCCCTTTTCAGGCCTGAGATCACTCAGCAATTCTTTACAACCTGTCATGTGCCCTGAGCAGCCACTCTCCAAGTACCAAACTCGGGAATGTTGTTTTTCCTGCAGAGTGATAAGAGAAATATTAGTCATTTTTAGGGGAACTCATCATAGAGATGAGTTCTCCTACTTCATCAACATTTGTTGATGGACTTATAATATCCACACTAATATTTCCTATTTGAATGGTATCAGCTTGGATACCACTTTCATTGACTAAGATGTTTTCAACACTGCTTGTAACAGCTGTGAGTGAACTATCAGAGTCAACAGGCCTCATGTCCTCAGATTCAGGACAGTCCTTGGCCAGATGTGTCTTCTTCCCACATTTATAACATTTTCTCTTTTTAGGATTTTTGGAAGAAGAACTTTCAGAAACACATTCTGAGTTATTTTTGTTGATTCTGTTAGCAGGTTTAGCAACCTTATTACTATTTGATGAATCAACAGCTTGAGTGGAGGGTTCAATAGCCACAGCTTTTTATGTCTCTTCTTTCCTCTTTTTAGGGGGACAGATGTCAAAGACAGGAAGCTTAATTGGCTTTTGAACTTCCACAGGTTTGGGAAACTTATTCCCAAGTTTCTCAGGCTGAGCAATGGCTTTGCCTTTGCCCCTACTGAGATGTGATTTATGCTGCCTATCAGCATAATCATTATTTCTGGTTTTGAAAAACTTATTCTCATTTAAAACCAGTTTACCACTATGATTAGAAAACTTATTAGAAATCACAGCAGGTTTGCTTTCAACATGAGACTTGCCCTTGTTAAAAGCAGGCTGCTTAACTTTTGAAAACTTGTTTTCAAAATGTTTAGCATCAAAAGGATTATCATGCCTTTTACTATCAGCTTTGGACCCAGAACCTGTTTTGTCAACAGGTTTAGCATCCACAGCTGCAGTTTGGACATGTTTTCCTTTCTTTTGCTTGTGTGAATCAGCAGAGCACTTAGCAGGCTGGTTTGATGGAGAACATATTCCAACACCAGTTTTTGAGCTAGGTTCACACGAGCTGTCAGTATTTTGAGGCCTGACAAACCTGTTTCTTGATATTAGTTTACCATTCACTTTTTGAATAAAAGTGTTTGAAAGCTCACCAAGAGTGGATAAACCTTCTTTCAGATTATTAACCTCAACAATGGAAGCTGCTGTGTCAAGATCCTCTCCAAGATAGGCTTGAATTTGTGCAAGGATCTGTTGACTTATACAAGGGCTGACTTTTTGTGCAGATTGACACCAAGAGTCAACTATCTTTTGAAGCTTAGCATGCTTTATATCTGTTTCTCTCTTTTCCTCCAGTAAAATAGAGTTGATGTGTTTTAATTCATTAAGCTTAGTTTCCAACCTATGAAAGCTGTCCAGTTTACTGGATTTTGTTTTAAGATCAGTTTTAAGCTTAGAGATTTCAGATAATAAAGCATCATGCTTCTCAACAGCAGCTTTCAAATCAACTAGCATATATTCAAACATTTTAACTTTTTCTTCAGAACTGTAAGCCATAAAATTTTGTACCTTATACATCATTGTAGGATTCCAGTTCTCCAAGCTGCTGAAAGCTTCAACTTCAGCCAGATCCTGTTTGAAACTGCTTGTTGACGGGACATCAGTGTTGGCCATCAGACATTGATTGTCTTCTTCATCAGATGATGAATCAGATTCCTCCCAGTCACAAGTCTCTGCCATGAGTCCCTTTTGGCGATTGGAACCCACTGAGTTTTCCAACTTCCTCAGCTTAGCCATGGCCATAAGGTACTTAACCCTATAACCCCCATCCTTGTTTGTCTTGTATGGTTTGGATGACTGACCAACAGCTTTTGACACACAGTCAGCAGCTATATGGCCAGTTTTGCCACATTTGAAGCACTCAGCCTTGGTTTTATCAAATGCCTTCTTTTTGCCAGCACCTGAACTTCCTTGCAGCATGTTTCTTCCAAACCTTTTCTTGTTGAACCTTCTGACAAGCATAGCTATCATTTGCTCATCATCCTGTTCAACAAAATCTGCATTATCTTCCTCATCTGACACTTCCTCCTTATCATCATCATGTTGATCAGGTTGAGTGAACATATCACTCATCTGATTCACAGGCTGTCTCACATTAGCCACAAAGGCTGCACCTCTTTTAGCCATCTCCAAGGCATTTCTCTTTTGTTGCCTTGATTGTTCATCATTTAGTAAAGATCCATACAAGTTGACAAAATCCATACTTCTGATGGTACCTGAATTTCTTAGGATTGTTGAAAAGTAGTTCCATTCTTCAGGAAGGATGTCCAAAAACTTGTTCACCAGGGTAAGGCTGTCCTTAGTGATCCCAACAGCTTTGAGATCATTCACAAGAGCAGTAAACCTGGTGTAGGTTTCTGTGAGAGTCTCCTTTGGTTTTGCAAAGAAGAGTTCATACTGTCTAACAAGATTGTTAATCCTTTTATCTAGTGTGATTGTGGGTCCATCATAGACGGTACACAAAGTATCCCACATCTCCTTTGCTGTCTTCATTTTCTCAACCTGCTTGAACACATCATCAGGGAGAGAAATAACCAGGTTATTCCTGGCCTTTGCATCCAGAGCTACCAATCTCTTGTCTTCATCAGACCATTGAGCTTTAGCTTTCTCAAAGGTCCTGATTTCAGGAGCAGCTCCTTCAACCGCTGGAGTTATGGTAGTAACAGAGGTTGGCACATAGGGGCCCTCCATCACTATCTCTGGTAGTTGTACTTCCAGATTCTCTAGATAGAGCATCATTCTGCACTTCCAGCCAGAGAAGTTTTGATGATTGAATTTTGGAGGTTTGCCCATAGAGCCATTGTCATAGTATGAGGAACCTGCAGCACTGTTGTCCATGGAAACTTGGGAGAATGAGAGATCTAGAATGACACACACTCTAAACTGCTCTGATACCAGTTGTGGGTCCCGAGAGGTTCCCAAAGTATATAGCTCTAAGCTGTAGAGGGGGGGTGAATACAGCTATTTAAAAACTACACACTATTTTCTCAATGTTTGTATGTATTATCAACAAGTTGTTAATTACAAACGAGCTTGAATGCGGAAAGGTTCAAGCTGAGATGACAGATACAACAGTATCTTTACTAGTCTAAGACAGACTCAAACTAGTTTACAATGAATACACTCACTAAGAAGCACTCACTGTGTTTACAAGACTCAGAGGGACAGCTTATGTAGAACAGCTTAGACACAGAGAAACTGTATTACACAAGCAGGCTTGCATGCATGAAAAACACACTTGCACGTTCACTCTTGGTTTCAGCACTTAGCTTATCTTGGCTAATTCTTTCTGACCTTAGAAGTTTCCTTTTATACTCACTCAGAGGATCTAAGAGAAACTTCTTCATTGGACGGAATGAAAAAGGAGAAGTCTTGTTGAAAAGACAACATAATCTTTTCTGCACTTTCTGAAAAGCAGACTTGTCTTCTTGTGTGCAGAACTTTTGTCTTTTCACTTTGTCTACTGTTGCATTGCCTTTAACTAAATAAGGAATGTCAACTTTGCGACTTTCTTCCTTGTAAAGGCCTATTTTGATATAAGAAAAAGGTCTGTCACCCTTTTTCAAATAACCGTTTGTCTTCATGTAACAGAACAGCTTTGGCAGGCTGAGCAGTTCTGATTTCTACTTTGTCTTCGACTTTGTAAACTGATCTTGTAGCCAAAAACAATACATGAGGACTTGGAAACATATTCCATAAAGTGTTTAGCCCGTTCACAAAGAACAGGTTCTGTTCACAAAGAACAGAACACTTGTAAACTGCCCAAACTGCTCATCAGTGTAGAGCAGCGTAGACAGTTTATGTCCAGCCTGTTCAGCAGACTGAACAGCTTGAGCAAAACTGTCTTTGTTGCAACACATGCAACACATAGAACAGCTTTAGGCTGATATTGCAAATATTTTTCAGGTTTCAATAAGGCATATAACAGGCCTTAAATTCAACCTTCAAAAACATCAATAGGTTTGATTAATAATCTCCCCCTCAGATGCAGAGCAGGTTTGACTGAGGCCTTTTTGTGCCTAACAATATCACTGCGCCAAATCGTTTTATCAGACATTTGGATGAACTGAAAGAGTTTTAAGTGATTATGATCAAACATCCTGCAGTTGTGTACAAAGACAAAGATCAAAGAAAAAGAGTCATGAGAAGTGTTGAGTTGAACAAGTTTTGTGATGGTACATTGCAAAAGGTGTTAACTGGTTTGAAAGGAAAACTTACAGCTGATTGTAAGAGAAAATCAAAGAAAGGTGGTCTAAGCGTGAATGACAGAAAGATGATAGTGGAGTTTATCTCGAAGATTGAGTGGAGGCTAACGAACAAAAAAAGTATTCGAAGATTCGAGATGAAGCTTGGACCAATAAGACTAAAGACTGATTATCTTTCATCAAAGGGGGAGATTGTTGGAAATTAGTTTAATTGATGAAAATAATAAGTCTAGGGGTCTTATTGTAATTAGTTAATAGTTTAGACTTTTTGTATAAATAGAAAAATGTTGTACTGAAAATGTACAATTCGTACATTCAGCTTTTGCACGGACATTCAGTCTTTTGTACGGAATTTCAACCTAGGGTTTTGTGCTCTCATCATTCTCAGTATTGTAATCCCAGTGTTGATTAATCAAATCATTCGGTTAGTATTGCTTGTTTGATACTTGTTTGTGATTGATTAAATCAGTATATCAATAAGTCAATTTGAATATAATATATTTGTTCAATTATAATTATTAATTAATGTATTATTTTGTTTAAAAAACTTAAACATTGTCATTTTAGTTAAAGTTAATGTTTAACAGTTTAATGATTTTTAATAATAAGTTATTAAATACTATATCAGCTTTTGGTTTTTAAGTTTTGTATATTTTTATTAATAGTTTACGATATATAAGCTAAAAGTTAATAAAATTATAAAAAATTTTCTCTATACTTTTGAATTTTTAAGTAATTTATCAATTACAAAAATCATAGTTTACATCCCGTGAAAATACATGGGTATCACTATACATGTTTTGTAACATTTGAGAGATTTTATTTCTTTTAAGAGTAAATTACCGAAATGGTTCCTGTGGTTTGTTCAAAATCATGAAAACAATCGCTGAACTTTTAAAGTTGCAGTGACGGTTCTCAAACTAATTTTTATTTGCAGAATTGGTCCTTCTGTTTTTAAAATTTTTTAAAAATAACGATTTTGCCCTTCTTTGAATTACAAGTTTGGTAATTTCAATTTTGGTCATTTTTCTTAATTTTTCATTTTTGGTTTTAAATTTGAAATACTAATTTAATAAATTATGTTTTGATTCATTATTAAATATACTATTATTATTATTATTATTATTATTAATTATACCTGTTTATTTTGTAAAATAAATTTATATTTATTTACTAAAAAATATTTTTATTTTTGTACTTAATTAGTTAAGTTATACATCTTTTCATGTATTCAATTTATTTAATAAAATTATATTTATTTCTATTTTATTGGTTAAACTATTTGTATAATTTTATTATTTATACTTTTCCATCAAACAATTTCATTACTTTAATAAATTTTGAATTTGTGTAAATTTTGATTTAAATTTATTAATTCATTACGCTTTAATTTAAGTTTACGAAATTATTCTTTTTTACATAAATATTTTGTTACGCTAATATGTTTTATTTAAATTTATTACTTTATTTGTATGCATTTAGATATTTTGTTATGCCAGTATATTTTGATTTGAATTTATTATTTTATTTGTTTTGATTTAAAATTTTGCTACGTTAATACTTAAGTGAAAATTAACAAAATATTTAAGTGAAAATGAATAAAACATATTAATGTACGACTAAAATACTATATTGAAATCAAAACGTATTGGCATAACAAATATTAAAATTTAAAAAAATAAAAATACTAAATTTAAATAAAAACGTATTAACGTAAAAAAATATATTAATTTAAATAAAATAAACTAAAAGATGAATATAACTCATTATTTCTAATATCTATTAAGATTATTGAATATAATATATAAATACAATATATTTGTAAAATTACATTCAAATTATTTTTAAAATTATTTATTTTAATATATATTAGTAATTTTATAACTTTTAAGGCATTTTTTTTAAAAAACCAACAAATAAAATAATAAATTTAAATCCAAACATACTGGCATAACAAATTTTTTAGATCCAAATAAATAAAATAATAAATTTAAATAAAAATATATTAGCGTAACAAAATATTTGTAAAATTAAATCAAAACGTAATGAATTTGTAAATTAAATCAAAATTTACATGAATTCATAATTTATTAACGTAATGAAATAGTTTGATGAAAATGTATAAATAATAAAATTATACAAATACTTTGACCAATAAAATATAAATAAATAAAATTTTATTAAATAAATTGAATACATAAAAAGATGCATAACTTAACTAATTAAGTATAAAATAAAAATATTTTTTAGTATATAAATATAAATTTATTTTACAAAATAAATAGGTATAATCAATAATAATAATACTACTAATAATGAGAATAATAATAATATATTTAATAATGAATCAAAACATAATTTAGCAAATTAATATTTAAAATTTAAAACTAAAAATGAAAAATTAAGAAAAATGATCAAAATTGAAATTATCAAACTTGTAATTGAGAGAATGGTAAAATCGTCATTTTTAAAGATTTTAAAAACAAAATAACCAATTCTGCAAGTAAAAAGCAATGTGTGGGACCGCCACTACAACTTTGGAAGTTGATGGACCGTTTCCATAATTTTAAACAAACCATAAGAACCATTTCTGTAATTTACTCTTTTTTTAATACTAGTTCATCATTCTCTGACATAGTCATACGACCTCTTGATTAATGATTGTTATCGTGATTCTTCTTGATTTCACAGTGTCGAAATAATTAAATTATCTTCTGTTGTAATTATTATTTTATAATAGTAAATTAATAATTCATAAGATAAAAATAAACTTTTTAATTTAATAGAATAAATAAAACAAATCTTCTTTTTACGTGGTAACTAAAAATAAATATATTTAGTTTTAGCCATTAATGTTTTATACAATAAAAATAAATAGTATAGAATTAAATAATGTATAATAATAGATACTAGATTATGACCCACGGACACGTGGGTAAATTAAATTAAGTTACTTAATTAATATTACAATAATTTTTTTCGGATACACCCTACTTGTAAAATTATATTTTACAATGTTTGTTTTTATCATTTGATATTTTTGTGGCACTAATTGTCACTAATTTTACGTCATGTGTCAATTTGATATTTTTGTGGCACTAATTGTCACTAATACAATAGGACTTGAACATCATAAAATATCCATGTCTATTATTGGCAAATTATATTATATGCACTTGAACACACTTTATGTGACTTTCAACCGGTTTCAATTGTAATTTAATTTTTTATAATATACTCATTTGACCCATTGAAGACAAAAATATAACCCTAATAATCCAAATATAGGTAATGAGTGCATTTGGTAACTTCATAAATAATTATGAGTTGAATTTGGTAACTTCTAAAAATTAATATATGGCATAGGGGTAATTATTTATTTTAGTTAAGGGTATAAGAGACATTTCATAAATAATTATGAGTTGTCATTAATCTAGACCATTGATTTATTTACATCCAATGGTCCAGAAACTCCAAGTGGTTTTCTTATTATATATAGTATAGATTCGTTTTTATCCTTTTATTTTTTTCGTTTTCAGTCACTGTATATTTATATACATTCCACTCTTTCTATGTGTGTAGGTGAAACTCAACTACTCCTATAATGACAACTCTTTACGTTCTAGTAACATTATTTGTGTGTTACTAAATGTTATTTTGTTTTTTGTGACATAAAATTCACCTAATAGAAAATGAATTTCTATCATGATTTAAGGTCATTATATATTCATGGTTTTTATAAAGAAGAAATTGCGCAAAAAACCTATAAGTTGGATCATTTTTATAATTAAAACCCCCAATCATTTTTCGTTGCACAAAAAACCTCCAACCGTTTAAAACTTTGTAAATTTGGGATTTTTTCAAAAAATTTGAGTTGCAACCGGTTTAGCCGGTTGCAACTTGATGACGTGTAAAATTTTTAAATAGATTTTTGCGTAAAAAACCCCCAACTTGTTTAGTTTATTCAATTAAAACCCCAAATCATTTTTCATTGGATAAAAAACATCCAACCAACAAAGATAATTAAAATTGAGTCTTCACTGATTGCATTTTAATGACATTGATATTTATTAAACAAAGGTTTCGTTTCCCAATGAAACCTCCACCCTCTAGGCTCTAGCGTATCTCACTGCTCTGGTTGATCATATTCAGAAGTTAATCCGGCACATAAATAAACGAAATTGAATATAACTCGTGAACACAAAATGAAATTGATTCCATCGGCACAATTGAAGTTAAAATTCAAGATTACGCGGCAAAAGTTAATCGAACATACACACATAAACTAAACAACATTGTACATAAAGAGGTGATAGAGTAATCGGAGTTGCCGGAGGTAGAGGAGAAGAGAAGAGGTAAATATGATTGTTGGTTAGAGGTGAGAAAAAAATAGTTAAAGGTTTGAATCGAAAAAGTCACCAAATTCAGGGTTTTTTTAAGCAAAAATTCAGTTTAAAAATTATACATGTAGTGTCACGTAGGCGCCACGTAAGTCGGGTTTATCATGTGGACGCCATGTGTGTGCCATGTAAGCATAGTAACCTATTATAACAGGTAACGTCCTAATTCCAGAAGATTTTGTCGGTTAGAGATTTTTGTGCAATAAAAAATGGTTAGGAGTTTTAATCACAAAAATGGTTCAACTTTTGGGTTTTTTGTGCAAATTTCCCTTTTTTAAAATACAATTTTTCGTAATGGTTCTTAGGCCACAGGGAGTGGATGCCACGGATGCCAAGCAAAATTGCAGTCACATCAGTGCCACGTCAGCTTTGCCATTTGGATGTCATTCCGAAGGTGTGGATTTCATTCATTTTCTTTTATTTTCATTTTAAACTTAGAATAAAAACATTGAAATAAATATTAACATTAAACAATAAATTTAAAATTAAACATAACATTAGAAATTAAAACATTCAATTTAAATATTAAGACACTCAAACTAAAAATATAACATTTTTTTCAATAAAAACATACTTAAAAATAAAAACTTACAATCCTCATTTTTTTTTTTCAATTTTCTCCTTTTGTTTTGGTGTGTTTGGATTGGTCGACGAACCGGAACCGGATGTCATTTGAGAGAGAATGATGTTTGAGGTTTGTGGAGATTTTTTTAGAATATTTGAGAGAAATATGTTTGAGTTGCAAGACTTAAAAAAATGTGTGTGTGTATATAGAGGATGAGAAGTAATTGTTTGAAATATATATATATATATATATATATATATATATATATATATATATATATATATATATATATATATATATATTAAATATTAGTTTTGATTTTGGAATGAAAATGGCTCAGCATTTGGATGCCGATGCCGAGCTCCTGGATGCCGTTGCCGAGGCCAAGGGGCGGTGTTCCCCGGATGCCACGCTCGGTACCAAGCACTTTGCCGCTCCACTCCCTGCCTCCCTGGGGCCTTAGAAGCGGTCAAGAAAGTACTTCGTGAATAATCAAAGCTTGAGAAGAATGAGAACCGAACAAAGCAAAACATGCAAAGAAAAGGATCAACACCAATGACAGTTCATTTTTAGGACCACGAATAAAGGACTCAAGAGGCACAGAGAGAGAGAGAGAGAGAGAGAACATCGGCGGTGACAATTCATCTTTAGGACCACGAGTAAAGAACTCGCTGTCTAGAGTAAACAAAAAACAAGAGTAATCACCACGGTGGCCCGTGGCCCCTACATGGACTACATCATTATAATGGAATAGTCTATTGATATATATATGTGGTTTATTTTTCTTGTTATGGTCGTATTATATATATACTAGGGTATTACCCGTGTATTATGCAGATATTTTTAATATATAAAAATTATAATAAATTAAAAGGTCTAGATATAAAAATTATTTTTTTAAACAAAACTATATAAATATACATGAATAGTAATTATTTTCTTTTATTCCTTTAAAATTTTTATTTTATTATATTATAATTAATAAGTTAGTAGAGTATTAGATTTTTTTTATTTGATTTGAATTTAAAAGTAGATTATATCAGATTTGGATAGAAATAAATTAAATTTATTTATTATTTTTAAAACCCATAAATGTCATGTGTCGATTTATGGTGATGACACATGGCTTCACAAGAAAATAATATAGTTACTCTTTTATTAGTATCTATCATAGATAAGACTTGTTTAGCTTTATACATAAAATGCACCCGAAAAATTCAATGCACGTTATCTTTTCTTTAGAAAATTTCAATATTGCATTTTCTAGGAATGATTAATAGTCGAACAATTAACTATCAAGTCTACCTCGTGATTGGTAGGTGAAGACCGAAGGGCTTGTTGCAAAAAATAGATAGCAATGAAAGTTTTTAATAGAAATCAACTAAATGTGTGGTTTGTACATAGAAATGAAATGAGAAAAATGGAAATAAAAGCGTTTTTGTGAGAAATAATACATTTCCTATTTAGTTTTTGTTTTAATAGCAAAACACACCTTCTAAATCCTACTAAACTCTGAATCTAGGTTAACACCTTGGTATCACAAGACTACAAGTCCTATGGGAACCGGTAATACACATGGACTACTACATTATTATGAAAAGTCAAACTAAATTTCTTTGTAAATTCATATTTTTATATTTTATGGGATAAATGCAATAATAAAAATAGTAATAAAAATAATTATAATTATAATAATAATAAACAATAACAACAACAATAATAAGAATGACAACAACAACAATAATAATAAGAGTATATTGATTCCGTCCTTCTTCTCGATTAATTTCGAATTTTAATTGTTCCCGTTGTTGGCAATTTGTTTTGGTTTTGATCATTTGACCAGCCATTTTTTTATAAATAATCATTTTGCCCTTTATAAAAATATAAGTTTAGATAATGAACTTTGTTATTCATAAAATAATTTCAAATTTTTATTTAATAACATTGCACCTACGTCCACCTTCAGCGCAGTCACTCTCATCACCATCGTCCACCTTCAACAATCAACAAACACCACCATCCGAAACACCGATCGAGATCAATGACGGTAGCAACAGTGAAAACTAGAAAGAGAAAGTGGGAACATATAAGCAAAGAAACAACGTTAAAGAATAGAACATGAAAAATGGACATGGAGCTTCCGATAGTGTTGTGGAATCGGGAAACATGAAGAAATCGTGAAAATGGTGAACGGTGAAACCTTCGATTTGATGGTGAACAGTGGTCTGAAAGTATTCATGGTGTTGTGGGTGTGGTGAAATTGTGGTGAAGTGGTGATTCTGTGAACAAATATTGAAGAAAGACATGAGAGTGGTCTGGTGAAGAAAGAGAGAGAGAGAGAGAGAGAGAGAGAGAGAGAGAGAGAGAGAGAGAGAGAGAGAGAGAGAGAGAGAGAGAGAGAGAGAGAGAGAGAGAGGGTGGAAAATATACTTTAAAAAATAGAAGTCATTAAATATATTGATGTATTTTCTACAAAAATTATGTTTGTTATTAATTAATATATTTTTAAAGGCAAAATGGTCATTTATAAAAAAATTGACTGGTCAAATGACCACACCATAAACAATTTGCCAACAACGGGGACGAAATTCGTAATTATTTGTGAAGAAGGACGAGCTCCATAATTTATACCTAACTACAGGGTCGAAATTTGTAATTTACCCTAATAATAATGATGATGATAATGATGATGTTGATGATGATGTTGATGATATTCACAACAATAGAACAACAACAAGTATATCATTATTTTTTAGAATCATAATTTTATTAAGGTATCTTTGCACAAAAAAAACCCCAAGTTGGGTTTTTTCCGATTACCCCTAACATTTTTTTGCCTAAAAGCTCTCAACCTATAAAAAGTAAATTAATTTTGTATATTACTATTTCTAATCAATTATACTCTTACGTGACACACATGTAACGTATATATGGAAAAAGTTGCATACAAGGAAATTTTCTGGCAAAATCTTAAACGAAATTAATAACCAATTAAAATAAAAACAAATTATAATACAAAACACATAATCATCGTTCTTCATCATCCCTACTTCTCCCTAAGAGCCATGTGTATACATACCCTGTCAAGTCGACGGACTAGCCACATCGGCATAAAGCCAGCGGGAACACCACCCCACCTGTCGGCCCTGCTAAAACTCTCCCCATCTCGGGGTCCCCTCACCACTCGACTTCTTCTTCTTCTTCTTCTTCTTCTTCTTCTTCTTCTTCTTCTCTCTCTCTCTCTCTCTCTCTCTCTCTCTCTCTCTATTCTATCTTTCTCTCTCTTAAACTAATTGTGTTATGAGTATTGGGATAAAAAGATCAGAATGGGTAGGTAATTCCAAAAACTTAAAATAAAAATGTTGAGGAGAGAAAAGCTAATATGGTGCTAAGATGTCCAAAATGGTAGATTTGGGAGGGATGGGTACACCCCTCACCCTCACACTAACACTGTCCAACCCCCCCCCCCCCCCCCCCTCCCTTACAATCATGACACCCCCAATTATCTATTTGTCGAAAGCCTTCAAACATTGTGTTTAATGCTAGATTTGATTGTGTGTCATCTACATGAAACACATTTTTTAGATTCTACGAGATGAAACAAGTTTTTGTGTTTTATCCAACGAAGCCTTCTCCGTCTTTGTTGCAATCGTCCCAATGATAATCAGCACACAAAATGATAATTTCAGCACAAGATTCAAGACAAAAAGAATAATCATACTCGATTTCTGCTATGAATATTGAGAGAGAATTTGTGAAAGGCGGCAACCGTATTTTGCTATATTCAGAATAATTCCAAGGTTGTGGGAAACCCTAGGTGGGATTTCCCTTACATATTTATTACAACTTTGAGGGAATAACAACCAGCCCTCTCAACTACAAAACACTAAAGGAAATTACAATAAAAATAAATACTTGAAGTAAATTACATGGAAATAACACTAACTAATTATTACAAAATGAAATTCCACAAGATCGAAATTTAGAGTCTAACAATCTCCCCCTTTTCGATCAATGTATATGACAACGGGCATGATCAGTACTTTCTCTGAGGCCAAGGACGACGTCGAATCTTTGAGTCACTTGCCTGATGTGTAGCCTTTCAATGATGAGTTCTATGCCGCTGAGGATATCTTGTATATCTTTTGGTCTTCGTTTGAGCTCTGAGACTGGTTGAGCATCATCTTCTTGTATTCTTTTATTGAGTTCGGCTCTCACCAGTTTAAGTGTACCATCAGAATAACAAGGCAGATCCTCAAAGCACATGAACTTTTTGTGCCCTTTATTGTTCAAAAATATAACCCCCTGCTGGCCTCCCATAAGGACTTTATATGCCCGATGGTGATCTAGTAGGAAAATTGTCCTATATAGAGGCCTTGAGTCCTACTTTGAACATGCAAGTCTCAATCGCCATTTGGAAATCCCTTAAGCACATGATAATTGAACCGCGATTCATGCTTCTTCTTAGGGCAGCGACAATAGTGACGTGAGTTAGACGCTTTTTGATCTTAATTTTTCAGCTTGTCATGCAACATCATCAATGTTCACAAAGGCTAAGTCACTCTCATGTATAAACTGTATAGCCCCGTGTTCTCTGAGCAACTCGAACGTGACAGTGGACACACGGGATACATATGAATGTAATTGATCTTTATGACTTTTTAATTAGACCAGTACTCAGATTTTGGCCTTTTTTCTTTCAGCATCATCTGATTATATTCAATTTGTTCGGCCCGAGATGCATCAGTCATAACCATTAATAGGCGTCTACTATAAGACCTAGGACTGTTTCTGAATACCATCTTAAATCTTTCTTCTAGCTAAGGACTTTGAAACTCTTCAACTGGAAAATTCCTCAAAAAATCTTTTAAGCCCTGAACTGGAGGTTCTTCTATCTCTGCAGGAGGAGCTTAAAGCAGTTTGAGTATACGAACCCGATGGTACCGTCTTAAGGTCTCCTTTTCTTCTTCAGTCATAGTGTGAACCTTTCTCTTTGAATACCACCTTACCCATTCTAGATCATTGATGTCGTACCTCGGAGTTACATCAGCCCTTGTTTCAAAGCAGTCTACTATTCTGGGGCCTGATGACTCAGCAATTTGGGCTAAATGGGTTGGTTGGACTGTAGGGGTGGGAGGTTTTATAGATGAAAGGATTTCGTATTGGGGTACGTGGGTTGGAGAATTTAAAAAGTCAAACAAAGATGACGATTTTTCGGGTGACTCCGACTTAGGCTTAGGTGAAATCAGAGAATAATCTTGATTAACATCGAAGTTTGTGTTGGACACCAATATGATCTCAACTTTTTCATATGGAGGGTAAAATATCACCATGGCCGATAATGGATCTAACTTTGTTGGGCCATCCTGAACCCCTGAACTTCCTTCCCCATACCCTTCTTGTTCTGCTTCTGCTCCCCCTACAACCATCAAATCTTTAGGATGAACTCTGGGCCGTTTCTCCCCTCAGGATGATCAGGGTCGTCCTGATCATCATGCTTATGTTTATGTGATTCAGCCTCAGGTCTGCACTGTAATTCAGTCACAACAGATTCTTGGCGATCAAACCTGCCATTCAATTGCTCCTGAATCTGAAGTACCAGCCTTTTAAGATCATCTATTTTATCGGAGAGTTCGGCTATTTGTGCTTGCAATGATTGGGTACCTGGTGGCAACTCCTTAGTTGCAACACCGTTACCCTTTAAAAATGAGAATAGGGTGGTATGCTCCTCCTCAGAAGTGGCCAAAAAGGCGTCCAGGTCAGCCCGGGAGACAAACCCGGCAGCACGGATAGCTGCCATTAGCATCTCGATAGTGATCCTGAGATGACATGAGGTTGATGGCGTTGGTGTGTCAATAATAGGTCTTCCTTCAATCATCTCTGGCTCCTCTGTAGGGAGTGCAGATACGAAAGTTGTTGGAGGCATCACGGAGGCACCTCCTGCTTGGGTGGACGTCATGGAGGCGTCGTGCAGAGTGTTATGGGGTGTGGAGTGAGCTGTGATCAAAGGAGGCTTGGTCACTGGGGGCGACAAGTAACCTATTTCAACATCACCTCTCTCCGAGTGAGAGGGTGATGGTGTATGAGCTGTATCCCCGTGAAATGAAACAGTTTCCCGTAGAGGGGAAATGGAGTGGGTGATAAGGGGCTTCGGCCACTGGACTAGTGGCCTTATGCTGGCTTGTCCAGCTAATAGGGGTGTGGGCACCCTCAGAGATTGTTCGCTCGACTCTCATTTGGTCAGATACGGTCCTTTCAGAATCGACCGTCTCCGCCTTGTTGGTACACCCTATGTGACGATAGCAGTCTAGTTTGTTATATATAGTCATGTGTAATAGATAGGGCTTTATTAATACATGTCATGTTTGTTTGTTTGCTCATATTTATAGAATAAGTTCATGATTATGTATGTTGTTTACATTTGCATGTTAAGTTCATGATTATGAGAGTAAGTTCATGAGACTATGAACTTATGGTGATAAGTTCAAGAGGTATGAACTTATGAAAATAAGTTCATAAGTCTAAGGCTACGAACTTAAGTGACATAAATTCGTATGAACTAAGTGCAGCTAAGTTCATACTTGCATGGGCTTAAACTTGTAAGTTCGTTGGCTTGGGCCATGCACGGACTTACAGGTTATAACATGAACTTAGTTGTGTTATTTCATAAACACTTCGAGATTTACACTCTCAGAGCTTCGTGAGTGCGCACAGACGAACTAGAAAGCATTTCAAAGTGTTTTAGGAGCAATACATTGTGTAGGGTCGGTATTCTATCGTCCAACATCTTGTTCGGCTCCGTGTTTCTGTGTGATCGATCCATTAAGCGTTAAAAAGAATATTCCGCACTCGTTTGACGTCGTCACGCCTTGATTAGATCCGTGGTGTGTGGACCTTACACGCCTGCTCACCGACTACTCCCTGCCTCACAATAGAAATTTTTATTGCACCCTGTGTGACGATAGCAGTCTAAGTATAGATAGTCTTTTGTAATAGTTCAGGCTTTGTAATTACAAGTTAATATATGTTTGATCTTGGTTATATATGTTTGATCTTGTTTGTGATTGACGTTTACTTAAGTTCAAAGATAAGTTCAAAGATAAGTTCAAAGATAAGTTCAAACATAAGTTCAAGAACAAGTTCAAAGACAAGTTCAAGAATAAGTTCAAAGGCTAGGGTTTGAACTTAATAGGAGCTAAGTTCGAACATTTAGTGGACAAGTTCGTGGGCTTGGGCCTATACGAACTTGTCTGAGCTAAGTTCGATTCTAAGCTCTATAATTAAGAGTTAATCCGTTTTCATTACGGACTTTGGCAGAGATAAGTATCCAGAGCTCGTTTAGTGCACTACGAACTTGTGAAGATTTCTGAGAGTCGTTTCGAAGAGATATACGTGTCGGGTCGTTAGTTGTGACGGCTATCATTGTGTTAGTCTCCGATTTCCGTGTGTGTGATCGATCCGTTAAACCCCTAACAAGGATTCCGCACTCGTTGGAAGGTGTTGCGTCAAGATCAGATCCGTGAGTTTGGTGACCATACAAGTGGTATCAGAGCCATAAAGAGTGTTTATCGTGTTCTTCGTGTTCATCTAAACATTCTTGGTTTCTTGACGTTCTTACCGGAAAAATCACATTTTCATAGTTTTTCTGAGTTCTACAAGCAAGGTAACGGAGAAAAATTCATATTAGTTCACTTTTTCAGTCGAAATCATTGTTTTTAATCTTAAAAAGATTTGTTTAATATGAAATCTTGAAAAAATTGAATTTTTGGCCGTTTCTCGAACTTGCGGCGCTCAAACTTAAGGGGGGTATTAGGGTTCATTCGAACTTGTCAGAATACGATCCTTACGAATTTAATTTAAGGCTTCATTCGAATTTAGCTGAGGTTCGAATTGGAACGCTAAGGGCATATAACTTCAAGTTGCAGAAGAAAGAACGGGAGTTTGAACAGGTTCAAGATCCAGAAATGTATTTTGGAAAGTTAAAACCGTCAAATACTGGTGAACTGAAGTCAGGCGCCAAAGCATTCTTCTCGGGAGAAGAATCCATTCAAGTGGAGACAGAGGAATCTAGTAGCAGAGCATTCTTAGGGTTTTCCAAACCAGAAGAAAAACCAACTCATTCAGCGTCTACGTCTCAAGGATACACAAAAATGCCAATGAGCGCAAAATCGGCTGAAGATCATCTGAATCTTTTAGCTTCATTTGTCGCAGCGTACGACAATCGCATTCATGGGAAGATAAACGATCCCGCGTTATGGGAAGAAGACTACGATCAGGTAGATCATGATGACTTGGAAGAAATGGACTTACAGTGGCAACTGGCCATGGTGACTCAAAGGGTCAAGAGGTTCATGAAGAGGACTGGGAGAAATCTGAACGTAGGCAACAACAAGGTTGGTTTTGACAAATCAAAGGTTAAGTGTTACAATTGTCAAGGATTGGGACACTTTGCAAGAGAGTGTCAAAGACCAAAAGTAGAGAACTATCAGAATCAGAACCAAGGGAGATATCAATCTGGTGGTTCTGGCAATCAAGCAGCTATCGCTGGTCTGTTAACCAATGTGTCATCTAACAGAAAGCTTGATGGAACTTATGATTGGAGTACTCATCCGGAGTCAACATTTCAACTTTTCACCTTTTTTCAACTTATTACAGAACACTTCACTTTAAGCAAACAATTTATCACACATCTTTTTTTTTTCTCCAACTAAAATGCATCCTAGTATCTGACCTCGATCCTATTTATTGAAACTTTTACCTAGTAAACTAAAAATAAAATAAAATAAAATGAAATAAAATAAAGTAAAATTTTAATTAAAAATAAATTGCAAGAATGAAATAAACACACTAACTATTTTTGTGAGAGAGTCATAGAAGATTCAATCAGATAGCTTTGCCAATTCACTTTCGGTGTTGCACTATCACACTTTGGAAATTTTTTTATTCCCTTTACTGTTTGTTGTAACATACATACCATGTCGATTTTCGGTTCGTTTGTCAACTTAAACACTCAACACTTAGAATTTTCCTTTGGACTTTTTATTTGTCAAGAAATCACCTTACGTGTCCCACACTTAGACATACTTCTGTGATCAAGACAAATATACAATCATTATGACTTTTTGGTAATTGCAAATAATCTTTAAAAGGCAAACTTCGGACACAGTTATGTATTTACATACAACGGAGTGTCTTAGTTTGTCTTAAGGTAGAGCATACTTCTTTTATTTAGCCAAGACAGCGGTGATAGGTCTGTACTTATGTAACCTCTAGCCCTTTATCGCAGAGTTGTCCTATGCTAAATAAGTTATGAGATAACCCCTCAACATAGTCAACATCCTTGATGACTAGATTGTTTAAGACCAAATCCCCGTATCCTTTGATTTGAGCATAATTATTATTCCCGAACTTGACTGTCCCACAATATTGTTCTACTATGTTAGACAGTAACTCTCTCCTCCCGGTCATGTGTTTTGAGCAACCCAAATCCATATATCAGATGGATTTTGCCTAAAAGAGAATTGCATACAATGAAAATCTACAGGCATTAAACAAATCAATCGAAAATTAACATGCAAACCCTGTTCTGAACCAAGTTGTTCAGAAAACATAAAAATTTTTAGACCGGGTCATGAGCTGAGTGCACAAAAGCCAAACATGTCGGTTTAAGCAAAACCGACAAGCAGAAGAACGGGTCCTAGTCTAAGATAACTAGAAGCCAATGCATTGAAGTGCGGGTCTTGATCTGAAGTAACCAAGAACCATTTGCATTAAAATCACACAACTTTGGGTACCCTTCATAGGATGGGTCCTTTTGGGTTAGGTGTTCCAGGTGTACATGGCACGTTTACAGTCTTAGGAACCGATATTACAGTTTTGTGTGGACTAAATGCAGAGTCTTTTGGAATCCATTTATGTTTGGATTCAACAGGCTTTGGAACCATAGGCGACGAAATTGCCTTTGGTTTTGGACTTTTTGTAACCTATTTTTCATTTGCTTTAGGTTTGGGCCTACGCAAAGTACAAGTCTCAAGTTTTGTTGTTGCTGATGATGCAATATTTTTTATTTTCTTTTTAAGAGTTCTTTTTTGCAAGATAAGGCACGAAAGCATTCATTTCAGGTACTTGACGTCTAAAACTAGTTGGACATAATTTAAACAAATCACGAAATGAATACTTTAAGCAAGAAACAGAATTTGGTACATCATTACAAACATTGTTTTCAGAGAATACATGCATCCTATCTCTAGAAACAAAATCAACTGGAATTACAGCCTTCTTCACAAAAAAACTTGAAAAGTCTTGCATGGTTGTTTTTGGCACTCTTCTCACATGATCTGTAGGAACAAAACGATGAGAGTTTGTAAGTATGGAAGACATAGACTTTGAAGAATTTCCTTGGTGAGTAGGTTTCTTGGAAGACTTAGATTGACTCCGAGTCTTCTTTGAAACCTCAGCTTTGGAAGTTTTTGAGCACTCACCTTCACAAATGACATAAGGAACTTCAATCTTGGCTTTACCTTTTTTCAAATGATGTGAGAGGGACGTTGGTAGGATGAGAAACTTTTGAGGCATTTAAGTGAGAAATTACACTTTCTAAACCATGTCAAACTTTTCTTTGTAGATGATTAATTCTACATTTTGTTGAAAACTTTGACTTGCCAATTTTTCCTCACTCTTGAGAAGAGCTTCTTGATAATCAAGAGCTTTCTTTCGAGTTGTCTTTAATTCCTTTTCTAAAACTTTTATTTTATGTTGAAGAACTTTTGTAGGAATGTAAAGATGAGGGATTCGTTTGACAGGTTCTGCGTTCATTTCAGCTGATGAATAGCTAGACAAGAAGTGCTCCTCTAGAGTAGGTACTCTATAGGGATAACTCTCATTTAATTCATCATATTTAAAAGGCATTTCTTTTTCTTTTTTTTTCACTTCGTTTCTCTTCCTCTTGGGTTAGAACTTCTTCCGATGATTGGTAAACGAAATACTTAAACCCAGCACCCATATATCTCATATCATAAAAAAGAGGTAAAACTTGCTGAACCTTTTCCAAATACTTAGGATTTTTAAAACCAATTCCTTGTTTGGAATGATAAAACCTAGTCTCTTTGGGTTGGTTTAGATGAATAGTTTGTTCAGTTTGACCCCGTTTTAGAAATTCATCATCTAGGGTCTTTATTCGTGAGTACAAACCTATTCTCTCTTCTTCTATCATTTTGTATTTTTCAAATTGTCTATGTTTTCCATGCTTACAGACTCTATGCGTTTTTAAAGAACAGACATTTCAGTATTTAAAGAGTTCTTTTCGTTAGTGATTTTATCCATGCAACTTTCAAGGTAAGTATTCCTATCCTCAACATCTACTTTTTCAATTAGCATTTTCTTTATCACCTCATGGTTGTTTAGCCACTTCTTTTCATATATATCAGATGTTTCTTTTAAGGATTGGGCGGGATGATTGAATAACTCGGATGTGAGTAATTTGATGATTGAAGAACTCAGATGATGTGAAACACGGATGAAATGGAAACTCGGGTTGACCGAAAAACGGATGAAATTAGTATCCCAGATGGGAACTTAAAAGAAATGCAACTCTCGTGATCCGAATTCGGTCGACGATCCGAATTTCGGATGATCCGAGTTGGTTTTGAAAATGATTAAAAATGAAGAACAAGTAATTTTAAGCACCCGAAAAACGTTTTAACAAAATTTCGGATGAACCGAATTTCGGGTGGGTCCGAAAATTGGTCCGAAATATGTGAAAATTTTGTACAAATTGGTCTGAAATATGATCCGAGTTTTGATACAAATTTAGGTCCGAGATGGTCCGAATTTTAAAACAAATGAATTAATTCCAGATTTTCAGAATATATTAAAATGCAGTTTAAAGCCTGAAAATAATTTCTAAATGTTTGGTATGATTTTTAACACAAGTTTTGTTAAGAACAAATGACCAAAACACCTAAAAATCAGGGATTTTTGCACCAAAAACCGAGAATAAAAACCCAAATATCCGATCAAAAATTTCAGCAAATAAACAATTAAAACATGTAAAGATTAAACTAGATAGGCTCGAAATCTGTACAAGATTAATTATAGATGATTATAGAATAGATAAAAACACAAAAACAGAATATTTAGTGGGGATTTAAGATCAAACCGTGAGATTTAAGTATGAATACGAAGAACACGAAGAATCTCAAAACCGAATCAGTTGAAATCCACTTCGGAGGCTCTGATACCAATTGTTGTAATCGTCCCAATGATAATCAACACACAAAATCATAATTTGAGCACAAGATTCAAGACAAAAAGAATAATAATACTCGATTTCTGCTATGAATATTGAGAGGGAATTTGTGAAAGGCGGCAGCCGTATTTTGCTATATTCAGAATAATTCCAGGTTGTGGGAAACCCTAGGTGGGGTTTCCCTTACATATTTATTACAACTTTGAAGGAATAACAACCAGCCCCCTCAACTAGAAAGCACTAAAGGAAATTACTATAAAAATAAATACTTGAAGTAAATTACATGGAAATAAAACTAACTAATTATTACAAAATGAAATTCCACATGATCGAAATTTAGAATCTACCAATCTTTGTATCTCGATTCTCCTCCCATTGATTCGTGGGTTTCATTTTTTAGTGATTTCAGGGTTAGGGTTTGATTTTCTTTTTCAAGATGCTCGATTTTCTAATCAATTAATCCTTCCTCTTCGATTTGATTTTCAACTATGAGATGTTTAGAGGTGAGGAATATTGATTAAGGATTTTATAAAAAAAAAATATACCAACTTCACAGTTTTGTCTGCAAAAATCCAATTCAAAAATTACATATGTAATGCCTCATAGGTGTCACCTAAGTTTGTTTTTCCATGTGGATGCCACATAAGAATCAACTTATCATAACTTGTAACACTTTAAATTTATGACATTCTAATGATTGAGGGTTTTTGAATTAAGAAAAAATCGTTGGTGTTTTTTTTCCAAAAAATGCAGACAACTTCCAGATTTTAAGTATAAATTCATTCTATTAATTACGACAAAGGTATCTACTAAAATGTTAAATGACAAAACCCTAACTTTTACACACAAACTAGGATGTAATTTTTACCCTAGAAAGAAGAAAAATAATAATATCCAAAAATAGCAACCATCTTTTTCCCGTTGATAGATGGTTACAAAACATGTCTTTCTCCGTACAATACCGTAAAACGTATACTTTCTAATGACTATAAAGTTGTTGATTATATGCAATTGGTTGCTTCGTATTTTTCTCTAAGGCAGAAACCAAGATATGGGGTGGAAGGTGCACAATGGAGCAAGATTAATGGTATGGTTCTGAGATATGTGTTTGAAAAAATTCAAGATCATTTGGGATGGTGTTTGGATTCGTCTAATATTTTTTTAGTGGCTTCAGCGAGTAAGTATTTGCATGGTCTCACTTAGTTTCAAGTAACTCTCCAGGTAGATTTTGCTTTGGTGGAGTCGTTTGTCTCGAACTCCTACTTTGGAGAACATTACAAATAGGTGCATGAACATGGATTCTAGCTTATGTCCTATGTGTGAGTCTCATGTTGAGACAATCCTCGTGTCCTCCTGGAATGTTCTTAAATGTGGGGCTGTGGAATTTGATTACTAGGTGGCTGTGGGATATTCATTTGTCGTCTTCCATCTCTAATACTTCTTTTACTCAGTGGTGTGATGGTACCTACTTTTCTCCAATTAGCAAAAAGATGTCTTGTTGTGGTGGTTATTGTTACATTTAGACGCTTTACAATTTCAGGAACAAACAAGTCGTCTTTGGGTTGGAGAACCCAAAGAACATGGATGGATCTCTTTAAAGATGTTGTTTCATGATCTTTTCTATAGATTTTTATAACATGTATAAATGTGTTGGGTTGATTGGTTATAGAACCCTTATATTACTGCTTAGATTATTTTTGTTAGTTTTATCTAGAGTTGATTTAAAATTTCTACGGTTTCAAAAGAATTATAATTTATAGTAGCTAGTCAATAATTTTGTAGTATTGAACATGTTATTTTTAATATATTGCAATATTAAACATACAAGTTTATGAACCCATGTCCTACATGGATAAATTTTATTAGATAATTAGCTATATAAAATTTATATACACTTAAAATTAAAAAAATATAAATATTAGATATTCTGAAAGAAACATAAGAATAGTATTGTTATTTGTCATAGTTTCTATTTAATAGTAGTTACATTTTAACAATTTTAAAATTATTTTATTTCTAAATTTATATGTATCATCTAATATTTTAAATTTCAATTTCACATAAATATAATCTTTATAATGTGTGTGTATATATATATATATATATATATATATATATATATATATATATATATATATATATATATATATATATATATATATATATATATATATATATAGACACACACACGTAACACCCCGTCTTTGAGATATATTACGTGGATTTAATTTATTGGTTAATTATAATTATTGATATTGCGTTGGACCAATGATATTGCGATTAGTGGAATTAATACGTGTTGGGGTCGAGTATATGTGTCACCGGGATATAATTTTTAGTGGATTATTAATAATTATTGATTCACAAGATTAAATGGGAATTATTGATATTAATTGTGAAAATGTGATAACGGAGTCGGGTATCAGTGTCGAACCCGCGAGCTATTAGAAACGTATATATGTGCTTGTGTTGCCTTGCTTCTTCATTCTCCAAATTGATAGAGGTGTGTGTGTGTGTGTGTGCAAAGTGTGCTACTGAATTTGAATTTCAAGCTACAACAACTGATTAAATTGCTGAAAATCACTATGAAGCTTCCAAGTTGTATTCTCTAAGTTTTGGGAGGCAAGAATTCAACAATAACCTCTGTTTGATTGTGTTAATTGTTATGAAATGTTGCCAATTGTTGGGTAACTATATTGTAAGTGTTTAATATGACATGAAATCAATTAAGGGAGGTGAAATACCTCTGGACAGAGCTGAAAACCGGAACATAGGACATGCAAGTCACCGTGATCGCGGTTGCGATGGGTGGACCGTGGCCGCGATGGGTAGCGTGGGGTTGGGCGTGGTCTATGGTTCATGTGCATGGCCCTCGTTGTTAGCGCGCCCTGCAATGGGGGCATCGTGACCGCGCTCGGGCGAGTGCGGCCTAGTTTGAGTCAGATTGGGCTATTGGGCTGTGGGGGTCTATTTGGGGTCACTTTATGGGGTCAATTAGTTATGTTAATGATTATGGGATATACGGGGCTTAGGTTGGGATAAATCTGTGAAGATTTATTGCATGTACAGGGACTAATAAAGATCGGGTTATAGTTTCGGGTTACCGGGAGCTAGTTAGAGTTGACTATCGTGTCCAGGTGAATACACGAGTATTTTCAAAGTGCACACCTTCCTTACGAGTCTTTAACTATTTATATGAGATATATAATTGTGATATGAGAAAGGGAAGCTACACCTCAGGCATGACCTACATCTCTTATAATTGTGATAATTATGGGCATGAGTTGAGATAGAGTAAGAGTATGAGATGAGATCCACCTGAGTTGTCCATGATGGGTCATCGTGGAGGCCAGGGTCCACGATGGGTTATCGCGATATTTGATGTTCGCGATAGGTTATCGCGAGATTTTATTATCACGAGAGTTGAAATCTGCGATGGGTTATCGTGGGGCCGATGACGACGATGGGTTATTGTGAAGGCCGCTGCCCGCGATGGGTTATCACGGGGACTGATATTCGCAATGTGTTATTGCATGGGCTGAGTAGCCCCACCTAGCCCTGTGTAGGGTTACCATATATATGCTAGGGTTTATAGCCAGGTCGTTCATGTGCTTTATTATGTGGCTAACCGCCGCTGTGTGCAGCCTGTTAGTAGTGCGAAGGGTTCCCCACCAGGGATGGGATTCCTAGGGTGATTGTAGGGAGACGTCCTCACCAGATATGTGATTATCAATGTTATTGGATCTCATGCTCTGTGATGGAGGTACCAGAGACGAGGGCAACATGCATAGATGAGAGTTAAGTTACATTATCTTGTGTTATGTGCTATGTGTATATGTCATACTGCTGAGTCTAACCCTTATGTACTCAAGAGCTGTGAAGCTTACGTATTCGAGTCTAAATGTGTATCTTAGGGGATCACAAATCGAGTTAGCAGTGGGGGACCTATGTGAGGGATGACGATTAGCTCGGGGAATCCTTCCTATGATAGTGTGTGGACTGTGAATCCCAGTATGATTCAGTGACTTAGTGATGAGATCAACGTGCGTGTTTATATACGTTAGATCGGAGTTGATTATGGTGTAAGTAAAGTTTTAAATCAGCAGTGTTTGCTTGTAATCCTATGACTTATGTGTTATGAGTTATATGCGTTATTGCCACCTGTGTATTGTAATGACATTGCATTTTGGTGGATTTCTAGAGTGTTATACGTATGGTATCAGAGCTAGTGGTTTGAGGGATTTAAGTATCGTCTAGTGGATGCTTGAACTCGAACCGTGGTGTTCAGATCCTTGGGGAATTTTTGTGACATGAGTTAGTGGATATTAACAATTGTGATAACTTGTGGGATGTGGTGTGTTATGTAATTTATGCCAACTTGCGATTATTACGATTTAACCTTGAAAACAATGTGATATGTTTAACGGATTGAGACCTATGGTGTGGAGCAATGACGACATGCGATGTGAGCAAATTGATGGATTTATCTATAAAGCGAATGGGTAATTCCGCTTGCGGGTAATGAGATTGACAAGGGTTTTGGGATGAAGCCTTCCGTCACCATTGAGACAACCGTGAGTTCTAATATAAGAAGCTGAGATGCTTATCTGTCAATGCCGAAGAGAGTCCTTATGGAGTTTGCGATTGGGTATCCACTAGAGTTTAAAGTTTGAGATTGCAAGACATGAGTCAACATTTGCGAAAATGAGAATGAGACAAATTTGAGATGTTTCCACAGAATTGAGTAATCTGACTTGATTATTTATTATATATATTACACGATGGGTCGTCATCATGAGTGTTAAGAAATTGTTGAGAGTTTCTTGAGAGCTGCCAGAGTTTATGTGATGAGCCGGGGTTGATTCAGCGTTATGATCGAATTAGAGCATTGCGTTATAGATAAGTGACATGAGAGAGAGCATCGAGATTGCTTACGAAGCTAGGGAATTGTAGCAGTGCAGCCACATATGGATGTGTATATTTAATGAGTTAAACTGGTACCTTAGCATGTGAATGCAAGAGAACGTAGAGTTACAGTTTTGTCAGGTGATTGTAATGTGATACTCGAGAAGTTGTGATACTTCTTGAGGTTCCTATACGTAGCAATGCTAGAGTTAGCATGAATTAGAGAAAGAGAAATAGATGGGTTATCAATGTGTTTAGAGGCAGGGTACAGAGATTATCAGTTCAGCCTGTAATTGTCAGCGTTATTCTGGAGACAGGGATAGTGACAGAGTTAGAGGGCGGTGAAGAGTTGAATTGTGTTAGAGACTTACAGAGCAGAAAGAGAGTTATCACCACGGAAGAGATAGAAATTGAGTTTGTGAATTCAAAGTGGAGTTTAACGCAGAGCTACATATTAACACAGCCATGCTAGAGACAGAGTTAGAGACCTACAGAGCAGGGTTGAGTAATGATTTTGAGACACGGGGACATGGGTGATGATTGTGTACTCAGTATGACTGTTGAGACGCGGTCATAGGTACATGTGATCTTTAACGTCATAGTAGGAGAGGTGATTTCAGTGTGATCGCTCAGGAGTACAATGATAGCTTGTCTGACCAGAGCTATGTTTTGTTTATGATGTGAAATACCAGAGTACCAGACTTGGGATGGTCTAAAGGGGATTGACGCTAAATGGGTAAATGAGTACGTGCAGAGTTGCTACAGCTGAACCTTCATATGCAATTCGGTGATGCATTGAGCCTTGAGTTATGGGATGAGCATATCATATTCTTAATGCGCAACCACGTGAGGTAGCAGGGCAGAGTATGTACCTCTAACAAACCATATGTTTAATGGTTCTACATAGATTATGTTTATTTGTTTGTCGGGGTTTCTGGTTCCTAATGGTTTTGTCTTTAGTGGTTGTGAGTCTTTATGTATTCTATGTAGATTTGGTTTGTATTTTTATTTAGAATATATGATACTCTATATGGAATAAATAATATTTTGTACAGAATTGATTAGAACTACTTTGTATCTATGTTGAATAATGTTGCTGTTGTACCAGTTAATTAGTTATTGTTGTATGGATATTCTATATGGATTACACGATACTCCACACAAAACACACGATTCTCTAGATAAAGCTCACGATACTCTACATAGATAACATGATATGCAGTATTCTACACAAAACACACGATACTCTACAGAGAGTTTATTATATTCTACATAGTATACATGATAATATACATAGAATACGTTTACCAGTTTATTTGTTATTGTTGTATCTATATATCTTACATATCATTCTATGTAACATTCTACATAGATTATGAATAGTAATGTTAATCTACATAAAAAGATATAGAAATATATAAGAAACATAAAAATATATGAAATGTATAAGATACATAACAATCTACATAGATTATGAATAGTAATGATAAGCAACATAAAAAAATATAGAATTATATAACATTCTATATAATTTTCTATATAGAAAAAAATTATAAAAAACATATTTTTACTATTAAAATCAATTCTAATGAAAGAAAGAGAAAATGAAAATGAAAGAAAGGAAGAGAGAGAAAAATATTTTTTTCTTCCAAAAATGTCTTTTACACACTTTCAAGATTCCCCACTATCAGACTTCTAAATAATTACAAAAATGTCATTTGACAATTTTCAGCCATAGATCTTCTTGATCTAATGGCCACAAATGGTTCTTAGATTCTCATGATTGATAAGACTGTATTATTGCGTGTTTTCAGTAGTTTTAAAGGCTCATATATGCACATATACTTCAAAACTATCATACTTTTACATCATATTTGTGTTTCAGGGTCCAGAAGTCATTTCAAAGCACCACGAGAAAATTCAGCGCCAACCGAGCAGGTCGGGGAGTAGGGCTACGCCCCAGGTCTACGCGACCCTACGCCACAAAATAGTAAATTTCGAGTTCCAGCGTACCCCGGGCATAGGGGGTGCAGGGCTACGCCCAGGCTACGCTTGTGCAGCGTAAAAACCCTAGAAAACATCCAGCGTACCCCCAGCGTAGGTTGGTCGTACCCCGGGCGCGAGGGGGCATAGGCCTGTGCCTGCCCTATGCTGGGTCGGTGCAAAAATGCGTTTTTGACCCTAGAAACCCTAAATCCACCTCCTCTATAAATAGAGGTCGATGGTGATCATTTGAGGAGGGCCCGAACGTGTCAAAAGACTTGGCGAAGACCTGCCGGAGTGGATTCACAATACAAGTACAAAGACGGTGGTTCCCAAGCTTACAATATGTCTCCGATCAACACCATTGAAGAGCATACGATGAGCGGCTAATCACTTTAGCCGTTTGTGGAGGATCTACGGGTAAGTTTACTTTATTTGAATTTCTATAAGTTTTGATGTATTCATATCGATTAAGAGATTCTATGTGTATGCAAATGATAAGCATTCGGTTATGATTATGATTGTATGTTTTGATTGGTAAAGCAAGATAGTTCATAGTGATATTATTATTTGTGCCGAGTCCATTAGCTTAGGGATTAAGACAAGTAATGAATATTGTATGCGCTATGTCGGGAGTTATTGGTTAAAACATGTATAAGTAGTTTAACTGCGCAATTAATTATGTCTATGTGATTGTTGCATGAAATTCGAGTGGGTAATACTTATGTCGTGGTGATTCCATAAACGGTTATCCTTCGCTTGATTGTAAATTTACTGCGTTCGTTATTTGCCATTAATTTTAGTTATAATTTAATCTTAATCATTATTCAAACGAATCACTCAATTCACATTTTAATTGCTTTTAAAAAACTAAAGAAAGTAGCTAATTAACCCTAATAAACCTACACACTCTCTGCGGATCCGACCCTTACTTCCCTACGCTAGTAGTTAGATTTAATGATTATTTCTGCGGGTCACAACGACGGCCCGTTAGATTTTGGCGTCGTGAGCAGTAAGCGCTTTGTTAGGGTTAGTACTTTACTTTTGTATTTTCTTTAGTTTTGCCTTAGTTTAGGTTAGTACTTTACTTTTAGTTATTTTTGTATTTTCATTTCTTATTATTAAAGACCAATTAAAAGTCATAAAACCCAAAAAAGGGGGTAATTGTGGTCAATCTACTTTTAACAAAAAATAAAAAAAATAATAAATAATAAATAATAAATAATAAATAATAAAAATTAAAAAATTAAAAAAATAATTAGTTAATTAAGTACTAAAGTTCAAGAATACTCTAAGGTGTGCAAAAGACGTAATTAATTAAGAGAAAAAAGTTCCAATTTTCAAGGAGCCGAATTTATCAAGAAATCCCGAAGCCGAAGTATTAGAACCTCTAATTGTCAAAATGGTGTGACCAATTAAGAAGAACTGTCGAGTCACATTATCGCCCTGGTGATGTGCCCGATCACTCACTTATTCGATACGGAAAATGAGAACGAACTTGAAGTTCGACCTCAATTATTCCAACTTCTTCTCATATGAGCATTTAGTTGAATTCATGAGCATTTTGCTAAATTCACGACTATTTGTAAAGCTAATCATGTTCGAGGTATAACCACCGATGTTTTAAAACTTCATCTATTCCCTTTTTCACTAAAAGAAATATCCAAAAATTGGTTTGTGTCACTACCCACCATTAGCATCACAACCTGGGATCAATGGAAGCGCACATTTCTCATTGAGTATTACCCCATAAGTAAAACCACTGAGAAACGAAAAGAGATCACTAGGTTTAAACAAAAACCTGGTGAGCAATTTTACGAGGCATTTGATCGGATGAATGAACTGCTAAGAGGTTGTTCACACCATGAGGTTCCAAAATGGATGCTCGTCAAAACCTTTTCTGATGGTGTGAGTCAAGAAAGCCGGAACATGATCACTTCTGCTACTGGTGGTACGTTTTTAGCTAAAGAAGATGATGAGGCTTGGGAATTACTGAATCAACTCAATAAAGGTCTCAAAGTTAAACTCGGTTCTGAAAATAATATCAGACTTCAGGTGATGGGTATAGACAATGCCTGGAAACTTGAAGTATAAAGTGAAATCTCAGAACTAGGAAAGAAGATAGATCAACTGATAAAGGGTTTTAGCCAAAACCCTGCTGCATCAGTTAACTGTGTAATATGCAGAGATCCATCTCATCATTCTAAATCTTGTCCTCAAGTTCAATCCACTAAGGAATATGCTAAAGAAGTGTATGGTTTCAGAGCGCATTGGGAGAGGGATAACCCGTTTTTAGAAACCTATAATCCGGAATGGAGAAATTATCCTAATTCTCGATGGAAAAATGATCAGCCTATCGATCATCAATCTAAACCACTGTATGAACCACCACGAAGAGAATATCAATATGGTTCAATTTCTGCTGCTAAGGATGAGCGATATTACAATCCGAACCAACGTGATCAACCTCACTTTCATGTCGAGACAAATACGAGTTCTTCACAATTTTCAGATTTTGCAGAATTCATGAAGCAACAATCGGCTTTTAACGAGATGCTGAGTCGTCAAATGGGTCAGATAGCCGAATCGCTCACAAGACGAGATGAGGGAAAGCTTCCGAGTAACACAGTTCCAAACCCTTCACATGCACACGACAAAGAGAAAAGGCATGAGGTGAATGAAGTTTCCAAGGTGACCACCTTGAGGAGTGGTAGAGAAGTAGACAATAAGATCGAGATGCCAAAGGAACAAGAATTAGAAGAAGATACCGACACTGAAGTCGTGTACCAAGAGACAACAGATCCTAAAAAGAAGGAAGGTTCTAAGAAAATTAATTTCAAGGAACCGATCAAGGCAGATATCCCAACTCCCAAAGTTAAGGTGGCGGTTAAGGATCAGGACATCACAGCCCCTCCTCCTTACCCCGCTGCTCTAGAAAATCTGAAATCATCTCCATATGGCAAGAGAGGTCCACAACCCGTGGATTTATGGGATTTATTCAATCAAGTCAAGATCAATATCCCATTGGTCAAGGCTATTCAGCAAATACCCTCTTATGTCAAATTTCTAAAAGATCTTTGCACCCAGAAAAGAAAGTTCAAGGTCTCGCTTCCCAAGCAGATCAACTTAACTAAGCAAGTGAGTGCAATGATCTCTAATTCCTTGCCACCAAAGATGAAAGATCCTGGATCACCTTTGACTCCACTGACAATTGGCAATGTGCAAATTAAAAAGGCACTACTTGACCTTGGAGCCACTGTAAATATTTTGCCTGGAAATTTGTTTGACAAACATGATCTAGGCCAGTTACAAACCATAGACATTATTATACAACTGGAGGATCAGTGAACAAAGAGTCCAAGGGGTATCTTATCGGATGTTATAGTAAAAGTAGAAGATTTTTACTATCCTGTCGACTTCCTAGTCTTAGATACTGAGAGTTCTTTTGGAGAAAATCAGCCAGCCATTATCTTAGGTAGATCATTCTTAGCTACAATTAATGCTCAAATCAATTGTAGAACGGGGGCTGTAGATATTGCCTTTAGAAATCATAGGCTGCGATTAAATGTGTTCAACGCTTCCACCACTGCTTCAATCGATTCCGAATGTTACATGATAGATATGGTGATGAACTTAAGCAGCATGGTTCGTTAATCAATGCCAATGATACCACCGAATTATTCTTTTTTGAGCACGACACTACCATAATGAACACTGAGAAATGCAATGAACTTGAGGCAGTCATGGAATCCACACTGAAACCTAAAAAACCACTGTGGACCCATAATACTGATAAATTACCAACTGATTTGCGTCAATCTATAAGGCCTTCGATAGTACACCCACCTATTCTAGAGTTAAAAGTCTTGCCAGTACATTTGAAATATGCCTTCTTAGGTAAGAATGACCCTCTATCAGTCATTATTTCATCTAATCTGACCGAGGCACAAGAAAAATCCCTACTGCAAGTAAAATATTAGGAGGAAGTAGGTTGCACTGAGAATGTCGTTGCCGACCACCTATCTAGGATCTCAGTCCTCCCACTAGCCTTAACTGATGTACAATTATTATCAATTTTCAAAATACCATGGTTTCCATTAGACACAGGTTAAAGTTATGGACCACCAATAATATGCTAGTCTCTAAACTATTCAGGTTAAGAAGATCCTAAATCTAGTTAGGCTAGTATAGGAGCAATACGTCTGGCTGAAGACGTTAAACTTAGCGCTTCCTGGGAGGCAACCCAGAGAACTTTGTGGGTGTGTTTCTGAAAACCCTCACGAGACAACACTCGTCCACTCGGGATACTGAGGGGTTTAACGTCTTGTTGCACGTGGTAAGTGCAATCGTGATTCCCTACAAAAAGGCGGATTATTTTAATTATGTATTTGTTTTAGTTGAATGTTAGTGTCACCAACTAAGTTGGGGAGGATTTCTAACCCCCAATTAGTTGTTTCTAGACTTAAGTGTACTTTTATTTAGTAGTTCATCTATCCCAAATAAGCAAAGAATTTTATTAAAAATGTGATTGTGTTCATTGTCTGCTCATTATAAGTGTGTTTATGTGACGAGGACGTCACAATGGTCTAAGTTGGAGAGGGTAGGTTCTATGAAATGTTTAATATGATCTAATGAGCCTCCACAAAATTTTTTTGTTTTATTATTAGACTGAAATTTGACCACCTGGGCAGAGAGCAACGACTTATCATGAATAGCAGAGCGGGACATATTGAGAGGGGGTTCGACATCACGAGGATTATCAGGCCGATAGCTTTTTCAGTTATATCTTTGGTCCTCTTCCTCCTTACAACTAATCTGGTACCATCGTTCCTTACTCTTCACATTTATCATATTTAGATTTGCTTGTTTGGGTTAGAATTTTAATTTTTTATATTTTATTTCAGTGATTGTGTGGGTTTTATTTTTATTAGTGCGTAGTGTCAATGCAGTATTTCTAATTTCTCCAATGGTTCTTGTTTGCCGATCAGGTCGTGGAAAATGATGATACATAGAAAAATGTACCTAGAAATAGTTAGTGTTAGTAGGAAATTCTAGAGTTAAGCTAAGAGTCGTGGTAATAGTTAACATTTTAATGTAAGTTGAGTTCAAGTAAGTTAACGTACATTTGTGCTTAAATGAAAATAATGTGTCAAAAGATTTTGGAAAATTCATGCAATAAGGGGAAAAGCTTAATCATGTTTTTAGCCTCAAAAGATTCGAGGGTAGCCTAGTTCGTTCGGGAAATTAAGTCCTACGGGGTACCATTAATGCCTAATCCCCTAAAACCATCTGGTTTGGAAGTGATCCAAACCTCGCTACATGGACCAACTAGAAAAGCTATGGTAAAAACTCGAGTTAAAAAAAAAAATATATTCAAAGCATGGTAATGAAAAGTAATATTTGTCGAATACATGCACAAAGAGAAAAGATGGTCAAAAGACCCACGTGTTTTAAACTTGTAACCTTGAGCTAAAAGAGTAATTTCCAAGAGTGAGATACATTATAATTACTTAGAGAAAATGTGTTTTAACCGAAAATGTTCCTTAGTTTACATTTAAAATTTTAATGCATTATTGCGAAGACTGACTTAACCTAGACTTACTGAACACACTGCTAATACAATCTGTACATAATTAGTTCTGATTCTAAGGCTTGCTTGGGGACGACCAAGAGTTACGTTAGAGAGGTTTGATAACACTGTATTATTGCATGTTTTTCAGTAGTTTTAAAGGCTCATATATGCACATGTACTTCATAACTATCATACTTTTACATCATATTTGTGTTTCAGGGTCCGAAAGTAATTTTAAAGCACCACGAGAAATTTCAGCGCAAACTGAGCAGGTCGGGGAGTAGGGCTACGCCCCACGTCTACGCCACCCTACGCCCCAAAACAGTAAATTTTAAGTTCCAGCGTACCCCAGGCGCAGGGGGGCGTAGGGCTACGCTTGTGCCACGTAAAAACCCTAGAAAACATCCAGCATACCCCCAACATAGGTTGGCCGTACCCCGGGCGCAGGGGGGTGCAGGCCGGCGCCTGGCCTACGCTGGGTCGGCGCAAAAACGCGTTTTTGACCCAAGAAACCCTAAATCCACCTTCTCTATAAATAGAGGTCGATGATGATCATTTGAGGAGGGCCCGAACGTGTCAAAAGACTTGGTGAAGCCCTGCCGAAGTGGATTCACAATACAAATACGAAGACGGTGGTTCGCAAGCTTACAGTATGTCTCCGATCAACACCATTGAAGAGCATACGATGAGCGGCTAATCACTTTAGCCATTTACGGAGGATCTACGGCTAAGTTTTCTTACTTGAATATATATATATATATATGTTTTGATGTATTCGTATTGATTGAGAGATTCTATGCGTATGCAAATTATAAGCATTTGGTTATGATTATGATTGTATGTTTTGATTGGTAAAAACAAGATAGTTCGTAGTGGTATTATTATTTGTGCTGAGTCCATTAGGTTAGGGATTAAAACAAGTAATGAATATTGCATGCGCTATGCCGAGAGTTATTGGTTAAAACATGTATGAGTAGTTTAACCGCGCAATTAATTATGTCTATGTGATTGTTGCATTAAATTCGAGTGAGTAATACTTATGTTGTGGTGATGCCATGAATGGTTATCCTTCACTTGATTGTTAATTTACTGTGTTAGTTATTTGCCATTATTTTTAGTTATAATTTAATCGTAATCAGTATTCCAAACGAATCACTAAATTCACGTTTTAATTGCTTTTAATAAACTAAAGAAACTAGCTAATTAACCCTAATAAACCTACACGCTCCCTGCGGATTCGACCCTTACTTCCCTATGCTAGTAGTTAGATTTAAGGATTATTTCTGCGGGTCATAATGACGGCCTGTCAATGATATTTAATGTTCTCAAAAGAACCCTTTCCTATATATATATATATATATATATATATATATATATATATATATATATATATATATATATATAGAGAGAGAGAGAGAGAGAGAGAGAATCAGGATCAAGTAATAAGAAATTAATGTGAGAAAGAGAGATAAGAAATCTTGACCATTGAAAAAGTTATACATATGATAATACAATGAGGATGCACCTCATCTAATAACCCCCACCAAAATAAAGGCTCCCAAAAATAAAATCATCTAATAACAATCACCAAAATAAAACCTCCCAAAAATATAATTGTCCCTAGAATCAAGTACCTGATTCTCTCTTTCAACCCCTTTCGCGCTCTATCAATTCATCTTGCTCTCCCTTTTTCTTTTTTATAATGTCAGCAAACCTTAATCATCTGACACCGTACGCCACCATAGGAATGGAATTGTCAACCACCAGCACAGAACCAACAATCTTTCCTCGTCGACTACCACCACCAAAAGACCGCATCTCCTTCCTCAATTTCTCTTTGCCAACAGTACGCCGCCACAAATCGATTGTCCTTTCTTGTGTCGTCGACTTAGTTTGACTCATCGATATTTCAACAGAACCACCATCAGCTACGGAGCTTGTTTTCTTTTTGAAGGATTTTGGATTGCGAAAGATATCTGCAGAAGTTGTTCATCTCTGATATCTGTTCTTTAATCTTATTCAAGTATATTTTTTTATGAATATTGTTGTATCAGTTGAGCTTAATTGTATAAATTTGATATAAATGAATGTATCAATGTTGTGTAATAACTGTATCAGTTGATTAATCTATTTTATGTAAATGAATGTATCAATGTTGTGTAAAAAATGTATCTGTTGTTGAATTTATTAATGTATCGGTTGTGTAAATGATTGTATCACTGATATAAATGAATGTATCAATATTGTGTAATAATTGTATCAGTTGATTAATCTATTTTATGTAAATTAAAGTATCAGTGTTGTGTAAAAAATGTATCTGTTGATGTATTTCTTGATATATCGGTTGTGTAAATGATTGTATCAGTGATGTATCAGTTGATTATATTGAATGATTTTGTTGATGATACAGCGATACATTGATACAATAATCTGTAACATTGATACACTATTAAAAAAAACGAGACAATGAGATAATAAATTATATTACTTAGTGTATCAATAAATAAATTATTGTATCAAATAAAATAATTGATGGTATTTACTTTATATATAAAAAAATTAAAAAGGTTGAATTTTGGGAAGTATTAAATAATTAATTGGTGAACTAAATGATAGTATTTATAGAATAATTACAAATGATTCGGTATGGTTGGGTGTATCGTACATGATTAGATGGGTGATCAAGATCACTTCTCACTGTTTCTCTCTTTAAGATCTTTCTCACCCGATCCATATCTTTTATATATATATATATATATATATATATATATATATATATATATATATATATATACACATGTGTGTGTGTGTAGATTTGGGTTCAAAAAGGTACACATGAAAAATTTGAGTGTACCAAAGGTTGTTAGAGTTATTTTTATTGTGATTAAGTTGTTTGGTTAATTTTGTAATAGTTAGAATCTTATTCTATTTCCGTGTATTCTAATTCAAATATGTAAGGGGTTTATTTTGTAATTACCTCATAGTTGCATTTAGTATTTAAACCTCTTTTTAGGGTTTTTGCAAGGGAGAATTTGAATTGTATGTGTGTGAGTTAGAGTGTCTTTTGCATGCTCTCACAAGTTTCAATACATTGATAATCATTTGGTTTAATATTCTTATTATTGTGATTATTGTTCTATTGAGTGCTATTCATCGTTGGGATCGTCAAGCAACAATAGGTATCAGAGCCAAATGGTTGGATTTAAACTGCTTTTTGTCACATCTTGAGCCGTGTTCTTCATTTTTTGTTCATCAATCAGAGGTAACTTTTTCTTGATTTCATTGTGTTTATCTATTAATCGTTATTGCGTTTAGTTTGTGTTTTTTTTTTTTTTAAGAAAAAGGAGGAAACTTTGCCTTCGCACGTACTGTAAAAAAAATCATTTTTTTTGCCTTCGGTTAATCAAAATTAAAGTTTTTTTGGAGGTTTTTTTTGTTATTTTTGAAAAATTAAGCTACTCCAGTCTTGCAATTCATTTAAATACGTACTCATGAAACAAATTTTTGTGGTTTGCTTTGTTTAAAACCTCGTTCCTGTGTGTGTGTGTGTGTGTGTGTATATATATATATATATATATATATATATATATATATATATATATATATGTGTGTGTGTGTGTTAACATAGTCTCGGATGTTTTGTCTTACGTTACATAGTTTTTTTTTTTGTTGTGTGAGTCTCAGATCTTTTATTTATAGAAAAGGTTAGTGGTATAAGTGAGGAGTCTCAGAACTTTAGTTTTTTTTTCCTAAGTTTCAGAACTTTAGTTTTTTTTTTGGGGTAAAGCCATACAATAGTAACCTACTTTTGAAAATTTATCAATATGGTACGTCTACTTTTTTAAATATCGATATGGTACATTACTTCAATTTTTCATACCGATATGACCATATTTATAATAGACCCCTGTTTTTCATACCATTAGAACCGTGTTTCATATGTAAAAACCGGGCTCTATTATGTAGAATGACCATATCGATACTGAAAATTAAAGTACACGTACCATATAGACAATTAAAAAAGTAGACGTACCATATCGATACATTTTCAAAAGTAGGTTGTTATTGTATGGCTTTACCTCTTTTTTTTTTTTTTTCTAAGTCTCAGAATTTAGTTTCTTGTTCAAGTCTCAGATCTTTTTCTATAATTTCTCGTAAGTCTCGATGTGCTATACTTATGTGTGTTAACTGAGTCCCGGACTTATAGTCCATGTCATCTAGTATAATATAACTAGTTTATGACCCACGTAATACGTGGATATTTTTAATAAATATTATTTAAAATAATGTAAGAATATATTATTATTCATCAATGATTGTTTTTAAAAGTTGATATTTAGTTTAATATATTTAAATTTATATAAATTGAAATTTTAGTTTATACATAATATAATACTTATATATTTACTACAAATTAATATTTATAGACTAGAAATAATAGAGTTATTTATATTTTTAAAAAGAACAATTGTATTTATTTTTTATTATTTATAGAATAAAAATAACATAATGTATTTATCTTTTTAAAAGTGATAAATTGTATGTATCTTTTATTTTTTATAATAATAAGTTGCATTAATCTTTTATGATTATATGTGGAAGTTTATTAACTCATGTGTTACATAAGCATTTAAAAAACCTAATTATTTTTTGAGAATTTAAACTTATAAACAAATACACAATTGTTATATGCATGTGATAGAAACATGTATTTATTTTATCAAAAGTTCAATTCAACTAAAACATTTATAATGTTTATCAACTATACCATTTTGTATAAAATCAATGTAGGATGTCATAAAAACTTTATCCATAAACTTTTAACACAAACTTAATTTTATTTTTTTAATTATAGGCATGTGAGATTAATTCAATATAAAAAATAATAAAAAAAACGTGTGCTCGATTTAAATTTAAACGTATTAACATTAAACTCGTCCAAACATAAAATTTAAAAGAAAATAGTTTATCTAATTATTAATACAATAAGATCAATTATTTTTTCTAAATAAGAAAAACTCAAACATGTAATCTAAATCCAGTTTATAAAAAAGTAACATAAACTACTTTTGTAAGAATTAATAATTATAAAAAATTTTAAAAATAAAAATAGATTCTAAGTTTTATAAATTAGTTTAAATTTTAAAAGTCGATATTTATGAATGAAAACATAAGAAATATAAGAAGGAAAAACTGTATCTAATTTGTCAACATTTTATACTTAATATGATTAAACTAAAAAAATTATGTTATATTAATAAATAAATAAATATCTTTTTTAAGATATTAATTATACAAAACAAATACAATTATAATATGCATGTATCAAATTTAAAGACAATATATATGTTTTAGTTATTAGTAACCTATTGGTTTAAGTTCTTTTAATATAATAAATTGAAGTAATTAATGTAAGGAAATAAATTAGGAAAGAAAGATAAAATGTTATTTATATATTTTTTAATTAATTAAATTTATTATTGAATAGTTCAAAATCAGGAAAAAGAGCGGGAAAATTAAAAAGTAATATGCTAAGAAGATGACACGTGGGAATGAGATGTTCTCATTTATTATAATATATAGATTATCACCAAGGGTAAACAATTAATTAACTACTAAATATCCACTGTAGGCATAAAGGTCGCGGCTGAACGGAAACCAACCCCATGTTGATTAAGTCGAGTCAATCTGTAATTTAGTTAAGGGTTACAGTCATCCAAAATATAACTTGGCCGATACGCCAAACCCTAACATACAGAAGCCTACTTACCGAAGTAGTCACTAACTATTGTTCACGTGGCAGGTCTCGACTAGTGGCCGTAGTGTCCCTAGCCTCTGGTCTCGTACCTGAGATGCACATATAAAACAACTGTCAGCTGGAAGCTGGTGAGTTACAATTAAACAACATTAAAATAAGTTCTGTAAAATAGTTAGTACAATATAACGACCGGATAATCAACTCTACGTGCGGCCGGCAGCAACAGCCCGACGCCTCATTGGGAGCGACCCGTAATAGCCTGTGTAGCCCACACCACAAAGTAGTGGCTAAGCCAGGACCTCTGGTTGGGAATGACCCAATAGGCCTCTACTCACTACAACAAAATAAACCTAAAGCAAAATGGGAAAAGTGTTGTGTTAGGCCTTAAAAGTGTTGCTATAGGCCTAATATGACAATTTATGTAGTGACACCTTAGCCAACGTCGCCTTAGGTCTAAAGCGACACTTTCACTAGATAATGCAACACTTTTCAAAAGTGTTGCCATTATTTTATAAATGCAACATTTTTTAAATGCTAACACTTTTATATTCTAAGGCAACACTTTTTAATGTGTTGCCATTATTTTATAATGCAACACTTTTTATACTCTAAAGCAACACTTTTAATTTATTGTTACCAACTTATAGCAACACTTTACTTATCAAATGCAACACTTATCAAATGTTGTCATTATGTAAATGCAACACCATTATCAATCTATTGCAACACTTTATTATTGTTTTAAATTACATAAATGCAATATTTTCTATACAAAAGAAACACATTCATTATTTTTTAAAATTTAATGCAAATACAAATATTTATTTAATTGTTTCGTGATAGTTTTTTTAATTACAATTCAATTTAACAAAAATAATATCATTTCATAACATATCGATCAAAAAGTATTTCAATTATATAAACGTCTACAACCAAAATAAGGATCATCAAATGTATAAGCGATATAACAATAAAGTAAATTACAATCTTGGGAATGCATATTCAATTCCTCTTCTTGTAATTTCTTTCATACGAAACCGACGCTTATTATGCACAACTCTCCTTCTGTCGATCACTTTTCACAAAAATTCTACCCAAAATAGCAATCAACTTTCCTGAAACTGCATAATATGGCAACAAACTTTCAAATTAAGTCGGTTTTCGATGAAACTTTCGCAACACCTTAAAAATCTTTTAGAAACAACATTTCTATAAAAATATTAGACTTCCCACAGTAAATTTGTAATTTTAGTCGTTAAACTACAATTCTTTGCATAAAATAGCAATAAACTTTCGTTTGACGTCCACTTTTAACGATACTTTTTGTAACATAAAATATTACACTTCCTGTTGTGAATTCGTATTTTCACAACACCTTAAAAATCTTCTAAAAATACATTTCTATAAAAATATAACACTATCGTTGTAAATTTGTATTTTCACTTATTAAAATGTTATTATTCGCATAAAATAGCAATGAACTTTTATTTGACGTCCATTTTGACTAGACCTTTTGTAACAAGTCTAAAATTCTTAGAGAAGACCAAATATATAAACACATTTCATCATTCATTGATATTTCATACTTTTGGGCATTAAAGTACCAAAAGTTTGTTTAAAATAGCAATGAACTTTCATTTGATATTGAATTCTGATACTTACTTGCTAAGAGAATGAGCTAAATTAGTATATATCACTCTTTCTTTAAGCCATATATGTATTACGACCCCCTTCTTTACCCATATAAACTATTAGTAAAACAAAAGATATATTGTAAATAAAAGAACATTAAACAGGGGAATAGAAAAAAAAAAATAGAAGCTAATATGGTAAAGAAACATAGAGGTTTGACATGCAAGTCTATGAAAATGAATATAGAGATTGGATTTAGGAACTCAAATCAGCTCCTAAAAAATTAAATCAAATAAAAACATCTCGCGCTAACACATGCAATCGTAAACAACTATAAATATCTCAGCAAAATTTGTGATACAAAAAACTGATAGATTCATTTCTGCTGCATAATAATATTCGTCCTTTTCTACTGCCCTTTTTTCATGTGAATTGAGTGTGGGTGTCAGCAAAGAAAGAACAGAAAGCACATGGTATTTTGAATCTCTGTTTGTGTGTCTATTTGAGTTGCAAACAGAAAGAACAACAACAACAACATTTAATTAGTAAAACAGATAGTAAATGTGTGTGTGTGTTCTGTGGGTAGCAACGAGAGAGAGAGAGAGAGATAGAGAGAGAGAGAGAGTGTGTGTGTGTCTTAATTTCAACAAGTTAAAGCAGCAACAATACTTACATATATGCATGAACAAGTGGTGAGTAGTATGAGTGTGTGTGGTCATTTAATAAATAACAGCAGTAGAACCTCAACAAATCATAACAAATTTAACAAACAACAATAGAAACATATTTAAAAGATTTAGAAATAAAGAAACAGAATATGAAAAATGATTCACCACTAAATCTTGAAAGTTCTTTCTTTTGAATACTACAATATGAAAATTAATTCAGCACTAATTTTTTGAAAAAAAAAAAAAGATTCCAACTTTTATAAAATTTTATAAATCAATAGTTGAAATTACATCATAGATACTTGTTGTTTTTAAACTTAAGAGTAAATTACATAAATGGTCCCTGTGGTTTATAGCGTATTACGGTTTTGGTCCTTAACTTTTCAAAATTACATAGACAGTCACTAATATAAGAATTTGTTGCATGGATGGTCCTTAAAATGGATGTCCGTTTAATTTCACCGTTTGTGTTAATATTGGTAAGGGTAACATCGTCATTTTACTTCTCTCTCTCCTGCTCCCGCCTAATTATAACCTGTTGCCTTCTACAAAAGAGGATCGTTTCCTTCAACTTTCCAAAAGCTACGCATCTTCTTCTTCTCTACTTCTTCTTCTCTACTTCTTGAAGATCAACAATGGTGATTTGTGGTTGTGGAAGAAATGCTATTATAAAAACATCTTGGACATCGCAAAATCCTGGAAAGCGTTTCTATTCTTGTCCGCGAATGGTAAGGTTTAATCTAGGGTTTTCATTGTCTATCAAACCTAAACATTTGTTTTTTTTTTTTTTTGTTTACAGGGATCCAAATGTAAATTCATTGGATGGGTTGATCCACCCATGTGTTATCGTGCTGTTGAGATCATACCAGGGTTGTTAAGGTCAAAAAATAAGCTTGAAATGTTGGTGGAAGAAAGTAAAGATGATGTGAGAAGATTGAAGATATATTTGTTTATCAGTTGGGTTTTCTTTTTTCTTTGTTTGCAATATGTTATAAATTGACCTAAGTTATTGTAAAGGTCAATTTTTTTATGTAATGGATCTTTTGTTGATAATGAAAAGGTTATTGTGAAATTAATGATACTGAACTTTTTGTCAAGATAAACATAACATAAAGATTAATTGCAACACAAAGTATTCAATTACATAGTAGTAGCATCTACATATCAGTAGATCAAAACATCAAAAAAAGTGTTTGCAATGTAATAACCACTAATATTCAATTACATAGAACCTGGAACCTTCCCTTTTCCTCTACCCCTTGCACCTCCACTTGAAGTTGATCCTACTGCTGCACGCTGTGATGTAGGAATTTGCCCCTTGCAAGTTCTTGAATTATGTCCTAGCTTCTTACACTTAGCACATGTCACTGATTTCATTCTTCTTGTTAGTTTACCCTCCTTCACCATCTCTTCTGTGATGCTTTGGCTCTCACTCTCATCTCCTGTCTTCTTCCTTTTCTTTCTTGGTCGTCCTATTTGCTTGTGATGCTTTGGAGGAGTCAAGGTTGTTGGACAGTCAGACTTTGGCCACAAATTTCTACCATTGATGGGATCAATCTTGAATGTATACATTTGCCAATTCTGCTTCATCTTGCTTTGTCAATTCATCTTTATCTAAATTACTTGTTTGATCAACTGCTTCATCTTGCTTTGTCAATTCAACTCCAAAAAAAGGATCCCAGTCCCAGTTTAGATCAAAGTCCAGACCCATTCCAAGCATATTACCTTCATCTGAATGTTGGCCTTCAACATTGGGTTGCCTTTCAAGGTTAGTAGTATCAGGATTATAATTCTGCTCTTCCACATCAAGTTGTAATTCAGTCTGCACTTCACTTCTTGGTTGTAATTCAGTCTGCACTTCACTTCTTGGTTGTACTTCATTGTGCACTTCACTACTTGGTTGTACTTCATTCTGCACTTCACTACTTGGTTGTACTTCATTTTGCACTTCACTACTTGGTTCCACTTCACAACTACGTGGCACTTCACTATTAGGTTGCACTTCATGACCAACACCTTCATCAATCCATTCAAGGAGTAATTTCCTACTGCAACTCCCTTGACCTTTCTTCACATTTCCTTTACCTATACTAAATTCAGTAGGTGAGGGTTCAATGATCTCCTCAATGACAACATTGTTCGCTTTAGGTGGCGAGAAGTAAGTACTCACTTTTGTTTCCTTATGCTCTGTGTAAACTTCAATCAGTTTATGCTCTTTAACATATTTAGACATATTCAAGACATCCTGATCACTACCTAGTGCTTGAAGCCCAAAGTCTAAGTCAGAAACGGGAATTTTAAAGTGGTAATACATGCGCTCTTTGGGATTATAACCTAAATCCTTCATCATTACATTTAATTCATGGACAGAGAATTCATCGATATCTACTTCATCAACAAATGTTACTCTACCCCTTACATACCTTCTTCCAGGATACTTTGTAAATCTCCCACCATGGTGTATCTTTATGGAAAATAGAGTAGGATGACCATCTGCGAATAACACAAATACAATACATGTACACTCTCATTATTACGATTCATGCAAAAACAAACCCTAGAAACATAAATGTGAGATAACAAAGGATTAATAACCAGTCTTTAAACCCAAAAAAATAAAGATTGAATATACTTCAAAGCACTTACCATAAAGTTCAATGACATCTAGGTGTTCGTTGGTTGATCGAAAATCCCACATTTTGTTATCAAACAAAATTTCTTCAAACTTTAAAATGATCGATGACTTGAGTTTAGGGTTATCCAAAGAACTTAATACCTACAACATGAGGAAGAAGAAGGAGTGCTTGGGAAACAAAAAAAAACTGACAAATGAGGATGATTATTGAAACAATAGACTGTTTTAGGCGGCAGCAGGAGAGAGAGAAGTAAAATGACGATGTTACCCTTACCAATATTAACACAAACGGTGAAATTAAACGGACATCCATTTTAAGGACCATCCATGCAACAAATTCTTATATTAGTGACTGTCTATGTAATTTTGAAAAGTTAAGGACCAAAACCGTAATACGCTATAAACCACAGGGACCATTTATGTAATTTACTCTAAACTTAATTCCCACACCCACACTTCTATAGAATCTATACATACAAGCCAACTACACTCTATTTTTGCATCAAACGAACTTAAACTCAGTATGAAAAATGATATACCCTACTGCTGTTTATTTTAATTAGGAAGAACACCCCCAAAACATCAAGTCTCGGACCAAGTACATGTAGACAGATTGGAAAGAAAAAAATGACAGTTCATGAGATGCTAATAATTGGTTGTTAACTAAATATACAAATATTTGTTGACTTTACCAAATTTTATTCAAATAGAAATTTTTGAAGGTTGATGATAACATAAAACATAACTATGCGCGTCCAACGTCTAATTTTCACACGTATCATTGTTTTTATAAGTTTCGCTAAATATGTATTCAGAAAACTAAACCGATTCATAGTCCTCGTTGGATTGGGAATGAATTAATTGTGATATAAACTGTTTCATAGTAATCGTTGAGGTACCTGGTCGAGGTCGAACCGTCAAAGTGAAAGCTAAAGCAGTAGACTGAAGAACTAATCCTGGCTAAAGACGTGAAAAACTCGTTGAGGTACCTGGTCGAGGTCGAACCATCGAAGTGAAGTCCTCTCGCCGCCGGTCATCGATCTTGGCTCACAGAGTCACAGGAAAACCATAGTTTCATCGGTAGAGGAAGTCAGGAAGGAAATGAGGAGAAGACTGAATTGTAGATTGTTCTTGTGATTGTGATTTGTGAAGTTATGAGCAACGTGCGTGAGTTAACTGTAAACCCTAGGTGTGGGTATTTGGGTTTTATTTCAATGGGCTGATACATTCATGCATAAAAAAGATATTATGGGTTTTCCTTTGGGTTTATCATAAAAAAATTAATATATTTTTACGTTTTTTGCGTTTTCTTTCCTTTATGTTATGTTATTTTATAAATGTTTCAAGTTAAACTTTTTTTTGTTTAATGAAATTTAAACATTAGAACCCGATTATAATTAGTAACCGGATTTTAAAAAACTGAAAAATCAGGTTCTAATTTCCAAATTTCACTAAACTAAAAAGAAAAAAATTAACTGAATGACTTTTATGGAGAAAAAATAACATGGTGTGACGAAAACGTAAAAAATGAAAAAACATTTTGGTTTTTTTCATATTTTCTTTTCTCTTTGCGTTTTCCACAAATATGTTTTGTCTTTTTATCTGCTACCATACAATTTTATATTATATTGTAAAGTTTATTATGAAAAAATTCAACACGTTTTCACGTTTTTGCGTTCTCATCTTTTCATGTTAGTTTATTCCATAAAAGTTCTCAAGTTATTTTTTTGTTTTTGGTTTAGTGAAATTTGGACATTAGAACCCGGTTATAATTAGTAAACTGAGTTTTTAAAAACTGAAAAACCGGGTTTCAACGTCCAAATTTCACTAAACCAAAAAGAAAAAATTAACTTGAGACCTTTATACGAAAAAATAACATGGAAGAACGAAAACGCAATAAATGTGAAAACATGTTGAGTTTTTTCATAATAAACCCTATATTGTATTGCAAATGTAGATTGAACATTATTTTTATCCAATGATGTTAAACAAAAATATTGAAGTAATTTTTTTATATTAATTATTTGAATAAGCATATTGAAATTGAAAGTTAATCATAACATAAATTGTATGTATATTTAAATTAAACTATTCTCCTGCCATCCATTCTATCGTCAGTATACCTCCGCGAGCTTGTATCATACCGAAGCAGATTGTTGGTCTTGTTAAAGAAACGTCTACGTTGAAGACGATTTGACCACAAGGCAATCTGTTCCTGAATGGTTTCCTCTTCTTCATCGTATGGCTCATGCGGTGGTGAAGCATATCTGCACTGAGAGGATGATGAACCTTGAGCATAGGGTGCAGAAGATAGTGTCTTGTTGGAGAGTAGAGCCAGAGAGTCAGCTGGTTTGATGCCCGTGTTTGCTGATAGCAACAAAGATGGCAACGTGTTTGCCATCCGCTTTTGTTGATCCACATCCCCCTGATACTTCTTGAGTTCTTTAAATACCACATTGATAGAGAAATTTGGAATATCCAGAACTCGTCTGGTAGCACGACAGGGAAGCAACTTGAGTTCAACTCGTTCATAACTGCACAGAATCTAGTGAAAGTACCATGAAGAGACTCCCCATCTTTGGTTCTAAACTCGGAAAATTTTTCCTTAGCTTCCTCGATCTTGGCTCTGCCATCTAAATCGGCCACGAGCATCTGAATTTCTAGTCCATCCCACATTTCTTTTGCTGACATCTTGCTGTCAACACCAACAAGTATTTCGGTGGGAAGGGCTTGATATATGAGATATTCTGCCCGTTCAGCCTCATTAGCAGGTTCACAAACTGTTTTGGATGCGAGAACAGGTGGGTCAGCTTCTGGTCTGGGAGGGATTTCTCGATATAGATTGCAGGGCCTTCGGTGATTGATTGGATCAAAAGATTCTCATTTAGCTGCATACTAAGAAATTTGAGGAATCTGGATTTTCGTTGCTCGTATTCATCAGGATAGAGAACAGGTAGTCTGTTCTTAGATCCAAGAACAAGTGCCTCTCGGGACATGATGGATTGTCCTGATAAAAAAAAGAGATCTTGTAGGTGGAAACTGGGTTCGGATTATCAGAACTCGGATGAATAGCCTTCGGATAAACAGTGTTTCGGACGGTCTGAACTCGGATGAAGTTTGAAGAATTCAGGTGATATGGAATTTGGATGAACAATGAAAGTCGGATGGTGTGGAATTCAAATGAACAGTTAAATTCTGATGGACTGAACTCGGATGGTAAGAAATTCGGATGGATCGAAGTTCGGATGAACAGTACAATCTCGGATGTAAACTTAGAAAATTTTCAACCCTGATTAGCCGAATTAGGATGATGATTCGAATTTCGGATGGTCCGAGTTGGATTTCAAAAATTAAGCACAAGTAATTTTAAAATCTTAAAAATAATTTAACGAAATTTCGGAAGATCCGTGTTAGGCACAAAAAGGCCTCAGTCAAACCTGTTCTACATCTGAGGGGGAGATTTATAATCAAACCTGTTGATGCATTTGAAGGTTAAATTTAAGGCCTGGTATATGCCTTATTAAAGCCTAAAGATGATTTGCAATATTAGTCTAAAGCTGTTCTATGTGTTGCATGTGTTGCAACTAAGACAGTTTGTCCAAGCTGTTCTGTCTGCTGAACAGGGTGGACATAAACTGTCTACGCTGCTCTACACTGGTGAGCAGCTTGGGCAATTTTGAAGTGTTCTGTTCTTTGTGAACAGAACCTGTTTTTTGTGAACAGGCTAAACACTTTATGGAATACGTTTCCAAGTCATCATGTATTGTTTTTGACTGCAAGATCAGTTTACAAAGTCGAAGACAAAGTGGAAAACAGAACTGCTCAGCCCGCCCAAGCTGTTCTGTAACATGAAGACAAAAGGTTATTTGAAAAAGGGTGACAGACCTTTTTCTTATATCAAAATAGGCCTTTACAAGGAAGAAAGACGCAAAGTTGACATTCCTAAATTAGTTAAAGGCAATGCAACAGTAGACAAAGTAAAAAGATAAAAGTTCTGCACATATGAAGACAAGTCTGCTTTTCAGAAAAGTGCAGAAAAGGTTATGTTGTCTTTTCAACAAGACTTCTCCTTTTTCATTCCGTCCAATGAAGATGTTTATCTTAGATCCTCTGAGTGAGTATAAAAGTAAGCTTCTAAGGACAGAAAGAGGTGTGAAGAAAGCTAAGTGCTGAAACCAAGAGTGAACGTGCAAGTGTGTTTTTCATGCATGCAAGCCTGCTGTGTAATTCAGTATCTGTGTGTCTAAGCTGTTTTACATAAGCTGTTCCCTTAAGTCTTGTAAAAACAGTGAGTGCTTCTTAGTGAGTGTATTCATTGTATACTAGTTTGAGTTTGTCTTAGACTAGTGAACCACTGTTGTATCTGTCCCTCTCAGCTTGAACTATTCCGATTCAAGCCTTGTTTGTAATTAACACATTGTTGATAATCCATACAAACCTTGAGGAAAATAATGTGTAGTTTTTTAAATAGCTGTATTCACTCCCCTCTACAGCTTAAAGCTATCTTTTGGGAACCTCTAGGGAACCTACACCTGGTATCGAGCGGGTTTCGAGGTGTGTTCTTCTAGATCTCTCATTCTCCCAAGTTTCCATGGACAACAGTGCTGCAAATTCTTCTTACTATGACAATGGCTCTATGGGCAAACCTCCAAAATTTAATCATTAAAACTTCTCTGGTTGGAAGTGCAGAATGATGCTCTATTTAGAGAATCTGGATGTACAACTGCCAGAGATAGTGATGGAGGGTCCCTATGTGCCAACCTCTGTTACTACCATAACTCTAGCGGTTGAAGGAGCTGCTCCTGAAATCAGGACCTTTGAGAAAGCTAAAGCTCAATGGTCTGATGAAGACTAGAGACTGGTGGCTCTGGATGCAAAGGCCAGGAACAACCTGGTCATTTCTCTTCCTGATGATGTGTTCAAACAGGTTGAGAAAATGAAGACAGCAAAAGAGATGTGGGATACTTTGTGTACCGTCTATGATGGACCCACAATCACACTGGACAACAGGATCAACAATCTTGTTAGAGAGTATGAACTCTTCTTTGCTAATCCAAAGGTGACTCTCACTGAAACCTACACCAGGTTTACTGCTCTAGTGAATGATCTCAAGGCTGTTGGGATCACTAAGGATAGTCTTACTCTGGTGAATAAATTTCAGGACATTCTACCTGAAGAGTGGAATTACTTCTCAACAATTCTAAGGAACTCAGGTACTATGAGAAGTATGGATCTGGTCAATCTGTATGGATCCTTATTGAATGATGAACAGTCAAGCCAACAAAAGAGAAATGCCTTGGAAATGTCCAAAAGAGGTGCAGCCTTTGTGCCTAATGTGAGACAGCCTGTAAATCAGGTGAGTGATGTGTTCACTCAACCTGATCAACAGGATGATGACAAGGAGGAGGTGTCAGATGAAGAAGATACTGCAGATCTTGCTGAACAAGATGATGAGCAAACGATAGCTATGCTTGTCAAAAGGTTCAACAAGAAAAGGTTTGGAAGAAACATGCTGCAAGGAAGTTCAGGTGCTGGCAAAAAGAAGGCATTTGATAAATCCAAGGCTGAGTGTTTCAAATGTGGTAAAACTGGTCATATAGCTGCTGACTGTATGTCAAAAGCTGTTGGTCAGTCATCCAAACCATACAAGACAAACAAGGATGATGGTTATAGGGTTAAGTACCTTATGGCCATGGCTAAGTTGAGGAAGTTGGAAAACTCAATGGGTTCCAACCGCCAAAAGGGTCTTATGGCAGAGACTTGTGATTGGGAAAAATCTGATTCATCATCTGATGAAGAAGACAATCAATGTCGATGGCCACCCACTGATGTCCCATCAACAAGCAGTTTCAAACAGGATTTATGGACCTGAAGCTGAAGCTTTCAGCATGATTAGAGACCTGGAATCCTACTATGATTTTTATAAGGTACAAATTTTATGGCTTACAGTTCTGAAGGAAAAAGTTAACATGTTTGCATATATGCTGTTGATCTAAAGCGTGACTGTGACGAAGCATGATGCTTCACTATCAGAAATTTCTACGCTCAAACTGATTCTTAAAGACTGCATCTAGTTAAACTGGAAAGTTTCCATAAGTTGGAAAACTGAGCTTGATGAATTTAGAAAAACACATCAACTCTATTTTACTGCGAAGAAAAGAGAGAAACAGAGATAGTAAGCATGTAAGCCTTCAGAAAAGCTGTTGAGACTTCTAGGTTTGCCAATCTGCACAAAAAGTCAGCCATTGTATAAGTCAACAGATTCCTGCACAAATCCAAGCCTATCTTGGAGGGGATCTTGACACAGCAGCTTCCATTGTTGAGATCAATAATCTGAAAGAAGATTTATCCACTCTTGGTGAACTTCCAAACACATTCATTCAAAATGTGAATGGTAAATTAATCTCAACAAATAGGTTTGTCAGGCCTCAAAACACTGACAGCTTGTGTGAATTTAGTTCAAAAGCTGATGTTGGAATTTGTTCTCCATCAAGTCAGCCTGCAAAGTGCTCTACTGGTTCACACAAGCAAAAGAAAGGAAAACATGTTCAAACTGAAGTTGTGGATACTAAACCTGTTGACAAAACAGGTTCTGAGTCCAAAGCTGATGGTAAAAAGCGTGTTAATCCTTTTGATGCTAAACACTTTGAAAACAAGTTTTCAAAAAGTAAGCAGCCTGTTTACAACAAGGGTAAGTCTCATGTTGAAAACAAAACTGCTGTGATTTCAAATAAGTTTTCAAATCATAGTGGTAAACTGGTTTTAAATAAGAATAAGCTTTTCAAAACCTGACACAGTGAATATGCTGATAGGCAGCATAAATCACAATTCAGTAGGGGCAAAGGCAAAGCCATTGCTCAAACTGAGATAATTGGGAATAAGTTTCCCAAACCTGTGGAAGCTCAAAAGCCAATCAAGCTCCCTGTCTTTGACATCTGTCCTCCTAAAAAGAGGAAAGAAGAGGCAGCCAAAGTTGTGGCTATTGAACTATCCACTCAAGCTGTTGATTCAACAAAAAGTATTAAAACTGCTAAAACTGCTGAAAGAATCAACAAAAATAACTCAGAATGTGTTTCTGAAAGATCTTCTTCCAAAAACCCTAAAAAGAGAAAATGTTACAAATGTGGGAAGAAGACACATCTGGCCAAGGATTGTCCTGAATCTGAGGACATGAGGCATGTTGACTCTGCTGTTTCCACCACACCTGTTACAAGCAGTGTTGGAAATGTCACAGTCACTGAAAGTGGTATTCAAGCTGATACCATTCAAATAGGGAATATTAGTGTGGATATTTCAAGTCCATCAACAAATGTTGATGAAGTAGGAGAACTCATCTCTGTGATGAGTTCCCCTAAAAATGACTAATAATTCTCTTATCACTCTGCAGGAAAAACAACCTTCCCAGGTTTGGTACTTGGACAAGTGGCCTGCTCAGGGCAACATGACAGGTGTTAAAGAATTGCTGAGTGAAACTCAGGCCTTGAAAACGGCCAAAAAGGTCCCCTTTGGTGACAATTGTACAGGGATCCACTGAGGGATATGAACTCTTAAAGCTGGGATGCGCAGTGGTCAAAAGGTTAGCCTATGTGTGAGATCAAAACATAACCTTGTTAGCATAAGCCAACTGTGTGATGCTGGCTACAAGGTTAACTTTGATGAGCACCTGGGTTACATATTGGATCCCCAAGGCAAAGTTGTGCTATGTGCTCAACGAAAGAAAGGTGTGTATGTTGTGGATACGCATTCTGCTGACCCCACAACTGAAACCTGTTTTCTCACAAGAACAAATGCTGATCTAAACTGGCTATGGCACAGAAGACTGTCACATCTGAACTTCAAGAACATCAACAAACTCTGTAAGAAAGAGTTGGTTACAGGTTTTCCTTCTATGACTTTCGCTAAGGATAGATTATGCACAGCTTGTGAGAAAGGCAAGCAGAGAAAAACATCTTTTAAATCCAAACATAATTTCTCTATTGATACTCCACTCTTCTTAATCCATATGGACTTGTTTGGACCTGTTAATGTTCCAAGTCTAGGAGGAAGAAGATACACTCTAGTAATGGTTGATGAGTTCTCCAGGTACACATGGGTGATCTTCGGAAGAGCAAATGAGAGGCTGCGAAGAAAGTATTGGATTGGTGAAAAAAAGATGGAGATGCTGAAACTCTGCTCATGAAGCAAGCTTAGGAGTGATAATGGTAATGAATTCCAGAAACCATACTCTTGAAGACTTCTGGGAAGAGAAAGGAATCCTCAAAACCTTTTCAGTCTGTAAGAAACTCCACAACAAAGGGAGTTTCTGAAGGGAGAAACAGAACGCTATTAAAGGATGCCAGAACCATGTTGTGTGCATCAGATTCAGGTTTATACCTTCATCAATTCTGGGCTAGCTGTCCCCCCCCCCCCCGGGAGGGGGGAAGGGGAAGGGGGGGGAGGGAGGGGGGGGGGGGGGGGAGGGGGGGGGGGGGGAGGGGAGGGGGGGCACCCCAAACCCCCCCCCCCCCCCCAACACTGCCTGCGTCACGCAAACAGATCCTTAGTGGTGAAAAGGTTCAACAAGACTCCCTATGAGCTGCTCAAAGGGAGGAAGCCAAATGTCAGTTACTTCCATGTGTTTGGGTGTCCTTGCTTCATTCTGAATCAAAGGGACCAACTGGCAAAGTTTGAACCAAAAGCTGATGAAGGTGTGTTTGTTGGCTACTCTGCTATCTCCAAAGCCTACAGAGTGTACAACAACAAAAGAAAGGTGATAGATGAATCTATCAATGTCACCTTTGAAGAGTCCAAGAATGCTTCCACCAAAGCTGTTCCTGAATCAGTTCCAGGAGAACTAAACTTTGATGATCTTATGCATTCAAACAGTGAAGAGGACTCAAAAGCTTCCACTACACCCAGTGTGGAACCTGTTAACAATGATGGGCATGATGATGATTATGTCAATACACCCTGTGTGAATAAATGTACTGACTTAATTACAACTGCATGTCCAGAACCTATCAATGCTGATTTTCCCAGTTCTTCTGCTGATATGTTCAACAGTGATCAGACATGTTCAACAAGTGAACAGGCTCAAGACAACAGTGTGTCTGAAAATCTTGAGGACTGTTCAACAGGACCTACTGAAGATGTTAACAACTCAGGAGAATCATCATTGAAAAATGATCCTAAGTGGATCAGATGTCACCCCAATTATCAAATAATTGGTGACATCAACAAAGGGATACAAACTCGGTGGGACAACTTATGGAACTTTTGTATGTTCTCTAGCTTTGTTTCACTGATGGAGCCAAAGAAGGTGGATGAAGCATTAAAAGATGCCAATTGGATCACTGCCATGCAGGAAGAGCTCAATCAGTTTGAGAGAAACAAGGTATGGAAGCTGGTCCCTGTCCCTGCTCCGAAAGTAAAACTATAATTGCTCGCACTAAATGGGTTTTTCAGGAATAAGATGGATGAGCAAGGGCAATGTCATTAGAAATCAGGCAAGACTGGTTGCTCGGGGGCTACAGACAGAGTAGGAATTTTGATTATGATGAAACATTGGCTCCTGTGGCCAGGCTAGAAGCATTCGTTGTATCTAGCCTACGCTGATCATAAGAGCATCAAGGTATTTCAAATGGATGTGAGATGCATTTTTGAATGGGAAGCTGCAGGAAGAAGTTTATGTCAAGCAGCCTCCAGGTTTTGAAAATGAACAACATCCAGGTTTTGTCTATAAGCTGGACAAAGCTCTCTATGGTCTCAAACAAGCCCCTAGAGCCTGGTATGACACTCTTACTGAGTTCCTTATGAGCAATGGGTATTCCAGAGGTAAAGTGGATACTACACTGTTCATAAAGAAAGTGAAATCTGACATTACGCTTGTTCAAATTTATGTGGATGATATAATATTTGGTTCTACTAATGAGCAGTTGTGCAAGAATTTTTCATTACTCATGAAATCCAAGTATGAAATGAGTATGATGGGAGAACTTACTTTCTTTTTAGGATTACAGGTTTAACAAACCTCAACTGGAATTTTTATAAATCAAAGAAAGTACACTTTAGGTCTATTTAAAAAATTCAAATTTGATCAAAGTTCTCCTATTAAAACCCCAATGGAAACTAATGTAAAATTGGATGCTGATGCCAGTGGCAAAGCTGTTTCAGTAACAGCTTACAGAGGCATGATTGGGAGCTTGCTGTACTTAACTGCTAGTAGACCTGATATTATGTTTGCCACCTGTCTGTGTGCTAGGTTTCAAGTTGATCCAAAGGAATCTCATCTAGCTGCTGTTAAAAGAATCTTCAGATACCTGAAGGGTACCCCAGGTTTGGGTCTTTGGTATCCCAAAGACTCCAGCCTTGAACTAACAGGCTATTCAGATTCTGATTTTGCAGGCTGCAGGCTAGACAGGAAAAGCACAACAGGTGGATGTCAACTTCTTGGTGGTAAGTTGATAAGTTGGTGTAGCAAGAAGCAGAACTCTGTGTCTACTTCTACTGCTGAAGCTGAGTACATTGCTGCTGGAAGCTGTTGTTGACAGATTCTGTGGATGCAGCATCAGCTTGAAGATTATGGTCTTGTGTATAGGAAAATTCCTATTCTGTGTGACAACACAAGTGCCATAGCCATTTCCAACAATCCAATATTTCATTCTAGAACAAAGCATATTGAAGTCAGACATCACTTCATCAGGGATCACATTCAGAAAGGTAATGTGGAGGTAATTTTTATTTCCACAAATGAACAGCTTGTAGACATTTTCACCAAACCTTTGGATGAAACAAGGTTTAATTACCTTGTCAGCAAGTTGGGCATGTTAAACAAGAGTGACTAAGTGTTTCTCAAAGGTCTAAGAATTTGTGTGTTTCACATTGCTCAAGTTTCTCAGAACAGCTTAGACAGAACAGGTTATACATGTTCTGTACTTAGTCATTTGTGTGAAAAACTTGAACTGCTTGAGCATACTCTGTTGGCTGAACAAAAACAGTTTATTCGTCCAGCCTGCTCTGATGGTCCAATCTTCAACTTGTCCACTTCTTCACACTGTCTTACAAGCCATTGTCTTGTAACCTGTTCAACTATTGAACACAACCTGCTCTTACAAAAGAGAGCAGGCTGGAGGAACAGTTTGAAAAATGAACAGCTTGAAGATTGAACAACTTGTGATGACCTTGCTCATCACAGGGTTGACCAACAGCTTAGACCAAAAATTTTAATTACCTTTCTTCAAACTTAAGTTACTTAATTAATGTTTTATTTAACTTAATTACTGCGGATAATGTGGATTACGTGTGTAAGTTATTAAAAAGGACTCAAGTGGTCTGACAAACGGTCTGACATGGACAACCGTTCCGTTTTCCGTTAACGACTTTTTTAAATCAAACCGCCCAAAACCTTCTCTCTCATACACACGCACATTCAAATCCTATAAATACCGAACTACTGTTTCATCTTCCTCATCATTTCCAGAAAACCTCAAGAACCCTAAAAATCGACTAAGTGTCTTTTGCTTCTCCAAACCTCAAAACTTCCCAAATGGCTCACAGGCCTAATCCCCTTCTTCCAGTGTTTGTTGGTGATGATGTTGTCAAACACCCATCAGTCACCACAATGCTGACCATCAAACCCACAAACTACGTTGCAAACCTTACTATACCTAAAAATTATGTGGGGAAAGGTTACGATCAAATGGTGGAGTTTCTGCAAGTTCATCCGTTGAACTATGCTATGACTGCAACTCCTGGTGTCCTGTACCAGGAGATGGTGTATGAGTTCTGGTACACCTGTTCCTACAACCCCAACACCAAAGTCATCAAAGGGACTATTCTTAATGGGACTCAAACCATTGAGATAACTGCTGATCTTCTGAGGGAGGTTCTTCATCTGCCTGTTGCTGAGTCATATGATCTGCCCCAGCCTGATAACGAGCAAATGGGAAATCTGCTACGCTTCTGTGGTGTAGCAGAACCCAAAATTGGAGCAACATTGTACAGGAAGGATTTGTCTCCTACCTTAAGCTTTCTGTTTGCTTCGGTGATGATGAGCTTCAGCAGCAAGGTTGGTTCATTTGACCAACTGAGCAGAGATGAAGTTCCAATAGTCCTACAGCTAGTGGATGGGACTACCCTTGATATGGCTAAGTGGATCCTTATGAACTTGAGGAACCTGGTGCAGCAAGAGCCAAGACCAGCTGCTGTCCGTTATCCCAGGTTTCTGAGCCTCATTTTCAGACATGTTTGTGGTGAGCAACTATACAACTCTCAGCCCTTACTTAAGTCTGCTGCATTCCCTATCATAGGGAATAGAATTTTTCATACTCCTGTACTTCAAAATGAGCCTCCTCTATCCACACCAATGAGGAGGTTGTTAGGGTTGGTGGAAGGACCCTCTGCTGTGAGGGTGGATCCAGAAGCTGCTGCTCCCGCAAGAAAATCCAAAGCCAGGTCCAAACTTGTTAAGAGGACCCTGGCAACTGCTGAAGCTGGGCCTGTGAAAAAGAAGGCCAAATCAGCTCAGATTGAGTCTGTACCTTTAGCCTCTGTGGCTGAGGGAGAGCAGACTCCTCACCTTGGTTCATTTGTTGAACCTCAAGCCTCTGTAGCTGGTGCCTCTGTGGCATCTGAGACTATGGAACAGGCCAACCCACTTGTTTCTGACCCAGTCTCAAAACCTGTTCAGTCTGGACCTCTCATCTCCTCTCCCCAATCACCCACTTCATCCATCCTCTATCACAGAAAATCCATCTCCAAAAAGAAACCATCTAAAACGACCCCCTCCCTGTTCCCTCTCAACAGGGTTCAGTTGTAAAAGAAGCAACCCCTGCTGCCTCTCCTATTTTGGGAGAAGGCTCAGCACCATTGGAGCATGCTTCACTCCAATCTGAGTCTAGCCAGAGTCAGCCTAGACCCTCTGGTTCCTCACAACAGGAACCAGTTGTACAAACGGAGATACCCACATCAACTATCCCAGCCTCCCAACAGGCTGAGGATATTGAAAGACAGGAGTCCTCTCCACTCCATACTGCGTCCACACTGTCCCCCACTAAAATCTCCTCACACCCTGAGTCTGCACGAGGTGCCCACGTTGCTGGTATAAGCCAATCAGCAGCTCAGCCTCAAACATCTGCTCCCCATGATACAACTGTTCTACACCAAACAGCTGCTGAGGGACCAACAACCCAAGCTGATGAACCTCATGGATCACACCATCCCTCTGGTGAGGCTGCTCCCTCCATGCAAACTCCATCAGCAGGTTTCACCACTGCTGATGTTGCAATGCATATCCCATCTCCCAATGATGAGGTGCTTTTAAACCAAGGCACTGCAGAGGGAACCACTACTGGTCTTCATGAGGATGTTGCAGCACAAGCAGCATCTGAAAGGCCCTCAACACCAACCCCTTCTCCTGGTGATGCAGCTACAGCCGCTGCTGAAGGACCCTTTGACCCCTCCAAGCTGGGCCATATTACTTTTGCCCAGGCTATGGAGCTTCTTTCAAAAGTTTCTCTTCCCTCTCCATCACATCCCCCTACACCAGCCTCATCATCATCTTCTCCATCTACCCAATTTAAACACTCAACCCATACACCTCCATCTCCCAAAGACCTGCCTTTGAAGGATCAGCTTTCCTTGTTGACCAACAAAGTTGGTTCTTTGGAAACTACCATGACCTCTCTACCCTCTCACATTTCAGACTCTGTGTCTGAACAGCTTAAGGGGTTCTTTGATTCGTTCAAAGACTCCTTCCCTGCTACTCCACAAACAGATACTTCTCCACAGCTGATAGCACTCACTGCACAGCTGCAAACAATGTCCAACTCCCTCTCCTCCATTCTGTCACTACAACAGGACTCTGTGTCCTCAATGACAGCCATTTCCCAACAGCTGTCATCTCTCCTCACCTCTTGCAACTCTACCCTTCCTGCCACTCTGGCCAGCTTGACCACATTAATTGGCTCCCTATCTAATACTGTGTCTTCAAACCTTGGTGATGTGCAAGATTCTCTCGAATTACATCTTGCACAGCTTCAAAGTTTGCTGTTCACAGCGTCTGATAGGGAAAACATTGTTAAGCTGACCTCCCTTGCTGATACTCAATCCTCTTCTCTTCAAACCTGTCTTTCCCAGGTTGCAGAGGTCAAGGACAATTTGGCTTTCTTAGTGACTAGCCTTGTTGGCCCCAGGCCTGCTGCCAAAACTGCTGGCTAGCCTGATGACTTTGTGTCTTCAGGCAGACCGGGTGTTGAAGGTGCTGGTACATCTCCTTCAAAGGGAGAGAAGTCGCCTGCCTCTAAGACCAAGTCAAAGGGGGAGAAAACTTCCACTCCTAAGGAGAAACCAGTGCCTGCAGCACAAACTGGTCATCCTGCAGGAACAGTAGAGGGTGCTTCTCATGCTGCTCAGTCTACTCAGGTTGAATCTCAATTCCCTGCTCAGTCTAAGGGGGAGGAATCCATTCCTGAGGGCAGGCCAAGCAGCAGAAGGAGGCATCTGATCCTAGAGGAAGAAGAAGAAGAAGAAGAAAGTCCTGAAGCTGCTACCACTACAGCAGCTAAAGGAAAAACATTAGCAGAAGATGATCCCATACAGCAGAAACAAGCAGAAGATCAATTTCACAAAGCCAGGGCTAAAGAAATGGGTCTTCCTATGCACAAGTACTTTGAGTTTAGAGAAGAACAGCTTCAAGCCCTGGAAGTACTTAGAAAAGAAGAAGAATCTGCCAACGCTGTCAAAGCATTTGCACTTCAAGAAGCAAAGAAAACTAAAATGTCTACTCTGGAAGTGCAAAAGAAAATATTGGAAGCTGCTAAGGGATCGGCAGGGGAGAAGGAAGCAGAGAAAGAAAAAGGTACTCTGGTCTCTGTGACCAAGCCTACAGTGCCTCATGCAAGAGTTCAATACCATTTTGACAACCTGGCAAAGAAAAAATTTCAAGATGTTGCTGAAAGAAGGCTTGCCAAGGAAGCAATTGTCAAAGTTGTCCCTATATCAAGAAAAGGCAGTCAGTGGAAGTTGAAAATAACAAGGATGGGTGCAACAGGTCCTGAATTGGAAACATATGACTACTCTGACGTAGCACAGATGGGGTACAGAGAATGGATTGAATTGGCAGTTGCCCTGAGTGAGTCAAAGTCAGAAACGACTAAGACAATCAGGGCATATGTCAAGAAACTGATGGAGAGAGTGAAGAACCTTGGCCTGATCTCCAAAGAAGTAAGTGAAGGTGTCTTGGTGACACATCCAAGAATTAAGGCCAGGAGGACAAGGAAAGACACTGAAATGGAACTACTCCTTACACTGATTGAACAAGGTGATTATGCCATTGAAGTGAAAGGAATTGATTACAGCCTGCTAAGTGGAATAGAGTTTGAAGATGGCAAGATTATTGAAGAGCCTGAGCTAGGGGCATTCTTTGTGGATCCCTTAACTCATAAGAAATGCTTTCAGAGAGCATCAGATCTGTACAAAGTGGATCTGAGAAAACTTGTGGCCTTCAGACTTGCATTTTCATTCAGGCAGTCTAGTAAGTGGAGAGCAGCCATCTGGAATCAGCTCAGAGGCTTCTTTGAAAGAGGAGAACTTGAGGATCCCAAGTTCATGTTTATAAGAAGTGAAATTCAAGAGCTTGAGGATACCAGAGAGCAACTTGAAAAGATGTTTGAAGGTTCCCCTCCAATGTGATGAAGTCCATCTGCCATCTGGGCAGGTGAAGAATGGAAGCTGTCCATCAGTTGGACAGGCTTACCATTTTCTGGTCCCAACAAAAATAGTCCAATGTACATTAGTTGTACTCTATTTTACATATGTTGTAATTTCCTTTTACATTAGTTGTAATATACATCAGTACATTAGTTGTACTTTTGTAAGAACATGTGTTGTTCTAATGTAATCAAAAAATCAGTGTATATATAAACTGATCTTTTACTTTATGTTGATGTTGTAATTCTATTTCAACAAGTATATTGTAAGAATATATAGTGATTTTTGACAAGACCAGCTTAGACTGGTTATTGCAAATAGGGGGAGATTGTTAGGCACAAAAAGGCCTCAGTCAAACCTGTTCTACATCTGAGGGGGAGATTTCTAATCAAGCCTGTTGATGCATTTGAAGGTTAAATTTAAGGCCTGTTATATGCCTTATTGAAACCTGAAAATGATTTGCAATATCAGTCCAAAGCTGTTCTATGTGTTGCATGTGTTGCAACTAAGACAGTTGTCCAAGCTGTTCTGTTTGCTTGACAGGCTGGACATAAACTGTCTACGCTGCTCTACACTGTTGAGCAGCTTGGGCATTTTTCAAGTGTTCTGTTCTTTGTAAACAGAACATGTTCTTTGTAAACAGGCTAAACACTTTATGGAATATGTTTCCAAGTCATCATGTATTGTCTTTGGCTACAAGATCAGTTTACAAAGTCGAAGACAAAGTGGAAAACAGAACTGCTCAGCCTGCCCACACTGTTCTGTAACATGAAGACAAAAGGTTATTTGAAAAAGGGTGACAGACCTTTTTCTTATATCAAAATAGGCCTTTACAAGGAAGAAAGACGCAAAGTTGACATTCCTTATTTGGTTAAAGGCAATGCAACAGTAGACAAAGTGAAAAGACAAAAGTTCTGCACATGTGAAAACAAGTCTGCTTTTCAGAAAAGTGCAGAAAAGGTTATGTTGTCTTTTCAACAAGACTTCTCCTTTTTCATTCCGTCCAATGAAGAAGTTTCTCTTAGATCCTCTGAGTGAGTATAAAAGGAAGCTTCTAAGGTCAGAAAGAACAAGCCAAAAAGCTAAGTGCTGAAGCCAAGAGTGAACGTGCAAGTGTGTTTTTCATGCATGCAAGCCTGCCTGTGTAATACAGTTTCTTTGTGTCTAAGCTGTTCTACATAAGCTGTCCCTCTGAGTCTTGTAAACACAGTGAGTGCTTCTTAGTGAGTGTATTCATTGTAAACTAGTTTGAGTCTGTCTTAGACTAGTGAACATACTGTTGTATCTGTCATCTCAGCTTGAACCTTTCCGTATTCAAGCTTGTTTGTAATTAACAATTTGTTGATAAAACATACAAATATTGAGAAAATAGTGTGTAGTTTTTTAAATAGTTGTATTCACCCCCCCTCTACAGCTTAAAGCTATATACTTTGGGAACCTCTCGGGACCTACATATATATATATATATATATATATATATATATATATATATATATATATATATATATATATATATATATATATATATATATATACACACATATATATAAACTTGACGTTTTAAGTGGGTTTTATCTATAAACTTGTAATGTTGAGTGATTTAAGACATAAAAACCTTTATACATACATATTATCATATATGGGAGTTATTAAGTCCCTTATATCATTTAGGACTCGGCTAAACGCATCTGGTTTCATCACCCATCAAAGAATGCAAAAATTGCATTTTACACTCATATTTTGCCATCGCACTCTCAGTGAGTCTTCATAGCCCCTATTTTCACTATCTATTGGGGTGGAAATACATGCACTATTTTCATATGGACATCAAGACTGTTTATTTCTTATATGTATTACATGTGTGGATCCATCAGCCCTCAAATCATGAACCGTTAATTGCATTTATTTGCAAGCGCGAATATATTGTGGATAGATCTATCGGGAGTCATGTCCCCCATTTGGGTTAGTCTTAATCGACTAACGGCGGGATGCATATATATTCAACACACGGTATTATGTATGGGAATACTGCACATGGCAAACTCATTTAATTAAGCTTCTGTTGCATGACAGTTTATGTAATACATACATGGAATTTATGCTTTATAAACTTAACTCATCTAATAATGTCCATACAATTGGTCTTTTTGCATAAACCTATGAGCTCACCAACAATTTGTTGACGTATTTTAACATGTATTTTCAGGTGATTAAGGCATGCACATTTATCGGAAGCATTCCAAGGCTTCCGTTCATTTTGGAGTCGCATCATTTTCAAACTTGGAGATTTATTGGCATCTTTCCTGATAAATTAAATTGTGTATTTAAATCTTGGTAATTTAAGAACTACTTACGCTGTATTTTGGTTACGTAAAACAATATTTATATTTGAAGTTAAATCAATGTATTTTTGAAAAACGTCCATATAGTGGTCGTTCGTTATGATTATGGTTACGCTTCCACGACGTCACGCTTCATTGCCAACCGGGGTAACGGGGTGTGACACTCTGCTCTTGATTCAGAATGTTATCTTATAGATATGGTGGACGAACTTACGTAGCAGCACAGTTCATTAGTCAACACCAAAGATGCTACTGAGTTATTCTTTGCTGAGAATGAGCTAGCCAAGTTAAATCATGCTGAGTGTGATGAGTTAGAAGTAGTCAAAACAACCACTGTGGACCCATAGGACTGAAAAATAACCTACTGATTTACATAAGTCAGCCAAACCTTCAATACAACAACCACCTGTTCTAGAATTGAAGGAGCTGCCATCTCATTTTAAATATGCTTTTTTAGGTCAGAATGACACGTTGTCTGTCATAATTTCATCTGATCTGACTGAAGAGCAAGAAAAAGCTCTACTGCAAGTGTTAGTCAAATATAAAGAAGCAGTAGGGTGGACGATAGCTGATTTAAAAGGAGTTAGTCCCACTTTGTGTATGCAACAAATCATTACGGATCCAGAAGCTAAACCAGCTCGGGATGCACAAAGGAGGTTGAATCCTAATTCGAGAGAGGTAGTTAAGAAGGAAGTATTAAAATGGTTGGACGCTGGATTTATATATCCTATATCTGATAGTAAGTGGGTAAGTCCAACCCAAACTGTGCCCAAGAAATCGGGAATTACAGTCATTAATACTGAAGATGGAGAAAAGATAACTACTCGCCCTGTAACTGGGTGGAGAGTTTTTATAGATTACAGAAAACTCAATGCTGCTACTTCAAAAGATCATTCTCCGCTACCGTTTATAGATCAAATAGTGGAAAAATTAGTAGGGCAGAAGTTTTACTGTTTCCTGGATAGATATTCTGGTTATAATAATATCCCAATCCATCCAGAGGATCAAGAGAAAACTACAATTACTTGTCCCTATGGCACTTTTGCCTACCGAAGGATGCCTTTTGGACTATGTAATGCACCCGCCACATTTCAAC
>JAANYP010001221.1:0-28397 GCA_020465985.1 Centrapalus pauciflorus | reverse complement strand
CATAAATGATTTAAATATTTTTAGTCTAAATTAAATTTATTTAAAGTGTAAACCTGTCAAAATTTATAAAAAAAAAATCATTTATTTTAGAAATTGTTTTTTTAGAGGTTTTATAAATAAAATATTTTGACACTATATTTATTTATGTTGGTTGATACATTTATAATAAAAAAATATTTATGTTGGTCAAACCACAAAGACCATTTATGTAATTAACTATAGTTTATTTTAGTGTTAATTAACTTTAATAAATTATAAAACATTTATTTATGAACCAACAATCTAATTAAAGCCAATTAAGAAACAAAAATATTAAAATCATTTAACTTTTGAATCGCTCAATTTATAATTATTTATTTATGAACCAACTTTATAGTTTTGACACATTAAACTATTATATTTTTTTAAGAAAAAACATTTATATTTAAATATATCTTAACACATTAAACTCTTTTAATTGTCAAAAAATTCATTTATGAACCAACATTTTTAAACTCTTTTAATTGTCAAAAAATTCATTTATGAACCAACATTTTTATTATTTAAATCATTCAAATAATCTAATTGTAAACCTCTCAAAACTTATAATCATTTAAAAATTAAAACGTTTTATTAAAACTTATTTTAACAAGGTGATATGAGTTTAACGATTAAACCTTTTTAACAAGATTAATATCAACAACATTCCGATAAAAAAACTTATCTCAAAAGCTCCGATCAAGCCAAGAGATCATGTCATTGTTGAAAAATATATATCTAATTTGTTTGCAATTAATCTTTTAGAAAAAACATTCATAATTTTAGGTGGGAAAAAATAATTTCAATGATGAATTTATTTATTGGAGTCAAGATGATTAAACAATTTTAATCATATGTGTGTGTATAATCAAAACTCCTTTTAATTTATATGTTTTCTCTTCGCGGAAAAATAACTGAAGAACTTAAATAAATAAAATTTTAACATCTAACTCGACCGAGTTAAAAAAAACTTCCAAAGGGTCGGACAAGTCAAATTTATTTATTTAACGTATCAATTATTTTACCGTTTTAATATTTAATTACACTAAAAACAATTTAAATTAGGTCGTATAACATGTTTGAGATTCTTATTGACTTTAATTTTAATCCGATTAAATCAATACCTTAAAATTTAAACCATTTTGATTTATTACTTTACCATGATCACCTTATTTTGATAAAAAAGTGAAAGGACTATAAAATAAAAATTTTGGCCAATTTTATTTAAAACGAAAGTAAAATATATTTGACCAACATAAATATTTTTTAGACTAAATTACATAAATGGTCCTTGTGGTTTATATGAAATTACGGTTTTGGTCCCTGAAAGAATTTTATTACACCACTAGTCCCTAAAATTGAAAAGTTGTAACATTTTGGTCCCTGAAACTAACGGCGGTTAACTTGAGCCGTTAGTTTCAGGGGCATTTTCGCCCGTTTGTATTTCAGGGACCATTTATGTACATATCATACTTTCAGGGACCAAAATGTTACTTTCTTTTTATAATTTAATTTAATTTTTATAGTTTTCATATATATATTTAGTATGTTTTTCCTTTTTATAAATTAATTATCCAAATATAACATTTTATTTTTAATTCCTTTTATTTTAATTATTAATTTTTATTTGTATGTTTATTGTTATTATTAAGGTTAGCTTTTTTTATGTATTACTATAATTATCTATTTAAGATTATATATGATATACATGGTTCATTTTTTTTAATTATTTATTGAGAATCCAAATCTTTCTCTATTCTTCTTTTCATTTAAGAAAATAAAACCAGTTGTAGTTTTTTCGTTCGGAAAATCTAAAATCGAAATGATTTATTTCTTTTATCCATTCAAAAAAGTTCAAAATAAGGACGTGTTGAAGCTATTTTTCGTTTGGAAAAAAAATATAATCAAAATGGTTCGTAGTTTCTTCATTGCAAATACTTGATAAAAAATTTAATTTTAAATGGTTTGAAACAATCAAGAATTGGAATGGTTAATCGCCTTTTAGTAAAAAAAATTTTAATTTCGAATGGTTTGTTATTTTTTATTGAAAAAATTGAAGCTTTATTGATTTTTTTATTTACGTTTAATTAAAAATCCGAATGGTTTTTTGTTTGAAAAAAATCAAATATCATAATGATTCATCGTTTTTTGATCAAAAAATTAAAATAAAAAAAATAACCATTCTTAATTTATTTATCTTTTACTTAAAAGCGATAAACCATTCCAATTCTTGATTTTTTTCAAACAAAAATCATTCTTATTTTTAATTAAACGTAGATAAAAAAATCAATAAAACTTTGATATTATTAATAAAAAAAACAAATCATTCGGAATTTAATTTTTTTTGTTACTAAAAAGCGATCAACCATTCCAATTCTTGATTTTTTTCAGACCATTTAGGAATAAACATTTTATTAACTATTTGCAATGAAGAAACTACGAACCATTTTGATTTATTCTTTTTTCCAAATGAAAAAAAAAAACTTCAACACGTCCTTATTTTGTACTTTTATGAATGGAGAAAAGAAATAAATCATTTCGATTTTAGCTTTTCCGAACTAAAAAACTACACCTGGTTTTATTTTCTTAAATGAAAAGAAGAATAGAGAAGGATTTGGATTCTCAATAAATAATTGAAAAAAATGAACCATGTATATCATATATAATCTTAAATAAATAATTATAGTAAAAACATAAAAAAAGCTAACCTTAATAATAACAATAAACATACAAATAAAAATTAATAATTAAAATAAAAGGAATAAAAAATAAAATGTTATATTTGGATAATTAATTTATAAAAAGAAAAACATACTAAATATATATATGAAAACTATAAAAATTAAATTAAATTATAAAAAGAAAGTAACATTTTGGTCCCTGAAAGTATGATATGTACATAAATGGTCCCTAAAATTCAAAAGGACGAAAATGCCCCGGAAACTAACGGCTCAAGTTAACCGCCGTTAGTTTCAGGGACCAAAATGTTACAACTTTTCGATTTTAGGGACTAGTGGTGTAATAAAATTTTTTCAGGGACCAAAACCGTAATTTCATATAAACCACAGGGACCATTTATGTAATTTAGTCTATTTTTTATCACAAATTTATGAACCAACATAAATAATTATAGAGTCAATATTTTTTATAATATTTTATTTATGAAACCTCTAAAAAATAGTTTCTATACATATATGATTTTTTTAAAATAAATTTTGAGAGGTTTAGGGTGCGTTTAGTTTATGAAAATTTCTAAAATTTCTATCTCACTTTTCATTGAAAATGAAAACTTGTTTACTTAACAACAATTTCATAAATTTTCATTTCACTTTTTAAAATACCACTTTTTATATTCTCTCTCTTTTCTATTATCTACCCTATATTTTTTATTATACTCTCTTTCTCTCTCTTACTTTTCTATTACCTAACCTATTTTTCAATTCTGTAATATACTCATTATTTTATAATTAAAATATGTACATATATAAGTAAATTTTTTTTTTTGGATTTTGGCTTTGGTTCGACAACTAAACCAAATTATACAACAAACTTAATATATTGACGTCTAGTTAAGTTAAAGCAGCAGTCAACTAAAATTTTATCATTGGATTACGTTTAACCTTGTAAAGAGAATGTATTTTGAATTTCAATTCAAAGGCCAAATTAAGTCGGTAAGTATTATTTTATTAAGTACATTTGATTATGATATTTTTAATAAATTAATCAAAAGAATTCAGTAGTTAATATGAAACCGGCTGAAATAATTGTTGGATTTTGACCCTTAATAATAAAATATGTAGCATTTAAGAACTAAGAAATACCCAAGAAGTTGTTCTATCGGTGTTTCAAAAGCCTATCCAATTATTATGGTCTCAAGTTTGTTATATAATTTGTCAACATAACGTTTGTGGTCACAAACTAAATTTGTTATTCTTTTTAAAATCATCAACTTATCGTTTCGATGGTTTGGAAAATAGAATGAGGTTCATCAGCGTATCTATGAGATTCCAGCGTTCTTTAATGTGAATGATCATTCACATATTTTTTTTGAATAGACATGTATAAGACAACATTATAAGACTTTTTTTTTTTCAAAACGAGCAACATTATAAATATTGTGAATTATTTGAACATTCACATAATTTTTGAGGACACAAAAAATGTGAATGTATGTGAAATTTATATATCATGTGTATAACATTAATTTAAAAATGATTATGAGAAAAAAATTTAAAAAAGTTTTTAAGGTTGATACATTCAGATGCATTTGATTTCAAGAGCTACTTTTTTAAACCTGACTCTCTTTCTTTCTCTCTCTCTCTCTCTCTCTCTCTCTCTCTCTCTCTATATATATATATATATATATATATATATATATATATATATATATATATATATATATATATATATATATATATATATATATAGGGGTTCAATAGAGAACCTCTATATTTATGATTGGGGTTCAATGGAGAACCTCCGTGCATCAAAGAACATCGAAGAACCTCCATGCATCATAATTCTCGCGTGATTCATCATTATTTCTACGTGATGCATCAAATTCTCGCATGATGCATTACAATTTTCTAACGGCGCATTGTAGTTCTTCGATGTTATTCGATGCATGAAGGTTCTCCATTGAACCCACTCCTATATATATAAAATGAAGTATCCATGGGTCAATGATTTCAAAGTACTTATTTAGAATCAAATAATGAATAAAGTTAATATTTATTAATGTTTGTAGATATTAAAATAATAAATTGTATCTAGTATTTTATTTTATTATAAAATTAATAATATGTATTTATCTTTTTAGGTGAAATATGGTGATGTCATATGACAAATTGTGTTCATATATATATATATATATATATATATATATATATATATATATATATATATATATATATATATATATATATATATATATATATATATATATATATATATATATATATAGGGGTGAGTTCAATGGAAAACCTATATGCATCGGAAAACCCGGGAACCACTTTATAGCCATTGGATCAAGTGATGCATAACGCAGAAAGTCGATGCATCACGCGGGAATTCGGTGCATCACGCGGGAATTCGGTGCATCACGCGAGAATTTGGTGCATCACGCGGGGAATTTGATGTATCACGCAGGAATTGTGATGCATTTGTGGTGGTGCATGGAGGTTTTCCAAGGTTTTCCGATGCATGTTGGTTTTCCATTGAACCCACCTATATATATATATATATATATATATATATATATATATATATATATATAATATTGTTCGTGTGAGTACCTAAAAATGCAGAATACTGTGAGTACCTAAAAATGCAGAATACTGTGAGTACCTGTGAACACACGAGTTTCGGATGTGAACATGCTCTGAAAAAAAGTTTTTTTTTTTTAATTTTTTTTCCATATTCATTTAAATACAAATAATATAAGGCTATTTGTAAAAAATTACATACATTCACACTTTCTATCATCTTAAAAGTCATGCGAACGTGAAAAAATTTATGTGAACATGCTTTGTGTGAACATACGTTCGCAACTATGCAGTTCATGTGAATACACACGTTTCACATAGTTCTAGTGTGTTTATGTCTGATTTTTTACAAGTAGTATTATATTATTAATTTAAACATAATCATGAAAAAATTGGTTTTATGCGAGGTACCTCCGGTACTCCGGAAAACTAATTGTACTCATTTGAACCCAAATCTCTCTCTCTCTCTCTCTCTCTCTCTATATATATATATATATATATATATATATATATATATATATATATATATATATATATATATATAGGATCATGTGAGAAGGATCTTTTATATAGTGAGAAGAGGTGAGAAGGAATCTACACCATTAAACAAAATAGGACTCATGGTAATAATATGTACAACATACACTAGATAATTCACCCTCATATATTACCTCTCATTCTCCCACTCAAACCCTAGCCCCTAAAACATCTCCTTTCACATTTTCTTTTTGCTCTCCACAGCCGCTGGCCAACCATCACCACCGGCCAACCGCCGACCAACCATCACCATCTCCTTTCTCATTTTCTTTTTGCTCTCGAGTATCACCACCCAAACCCTAGCCCACAAAACACACGTACATCTCCTTTCTCAATTTTTTTGTTCTCCTCAGCCGCGGCCATCCATAGGCAGACAAGCATCGCCACCGGTTGCCTTCACAGATCCATCAACCATCGCTGCTCTTAGTCTCATCAACAACTCAGGTGTGAGAATGAATCATCAATGATGAGGGTTCCATCTTTATACATCTCAACAGCGATTTCTCCATCTCCGTCTCTCGATCCATCATCGAATGCTCCTCATCGGCTGTCCAGATCTACAATCGCCACCAAATCGTTCTAGGTTAGATCTACAAACCGCTGTTGATTTCGAAGGGTTTCTCACCATTGAAAATCACTTTATTGATGTTTTTTTGGTGTGAAAATAAGTCGTTGATGACGAGTTTTGTCTTTGTCTCCATCTCGACCATGATTGTTGCTTCATCTCAGTTTATAGCAAAAATCACCACATCGAAATTGGTATTTTATTATTCTATCAGAATGATGTTTTACTTATGTGTATGTTGATTTTTGGATTTGTTCATACTGAACCATTGTGTTTGGTTCGCTAAAGAATCACGAAGTTTCAATTTTGGGCATATTGTATTTTGGTTATTGTATCCATTTTATCATGCATCGGTATTGTATTTTAAAAAATTGGACTAGTGTTTTTGAAAAATTGAAATATGAATGTTTATTGAATCATCATATTATTCGTGTATGTTATTGAATCAATGTATTATCAAAATTGAATCGTGAATGTTTATTAATCATCGTATTAATTAAAGGTTTCTTGAATCATCATTTATTTTAAATTGCCAAAGTTACTTTATAAAGTAATGATACAATGAATAAAAAATTGAATCATTGTCTTTCAATGTTGCATCTTAAAACGAAAAAACCTATATCTCAAAGTATCATTGAATCATCATTTTATAAAAATATAAAGTCATAAAAGCAATCAATAATATAATTGTATCAATCATATATTTATTAAATCATCGCTTTTGCAAACTATTGAATCATGTATTTATAGAATGTTGGTATTTTGTATTAAAAAAATAAAAATTATTTAATATATAAATAAAATTATTAGATTTGGAAAGTTTTTAAATGGTAGCTTATATATTTAAGGAATGTATCAAACAATCTAGTGTGATGAGGTGCATGATACAAGATTAGATGAATGCTCAGGATTCCTTCTCACCCTTCTCACCTGATCTATATCCTCTATATATATATATATATATATATATATAGATTCAGGTTTATCAGCGTACCTATGAGATTCCAGTGTACTCTTATGTGAATGATTATTCACATATATTTTTTTGAATAGACATGTATATAAGACAACATTATAAGAATTTTTTTTCAAAAGGAACAATATCATAAATCTTGTGAATGGTAAAAAAAGATCATGTGAATGGTATGAATGATCATTCACTTGGATGACCATTCACATAAATATTCATTAAACATTCACATAACTTTTAAGGATACAGAAAGTGTGAATGTATGTGAAATTCATATATCATGCGTATAACATTAATTTAAACATGGTTATAAGAAAAAAAATAAAAAAAAGTTTTTTAAGGTTGGTAAATTCGGATGCACTTGATTTCGTGAATTACTTTTTTGAACCTCTATATATATATATATATATATAAAACATGAGAACTGAGTGTACCATGGGTACCCTTTCAAAACCACAAGATTAACAAAAATAAGAGTTGTGATAAAAAGTGGAAGAAAATCAGGCGCGTCTCCTTTTTTTGAGCTGCAAGGAAATTTTCGTAATAACAGCGATTATTCATAACACTTATAAAATTATTATTCACAACACTTATAAAAATAATAAGGTATTATATTAAAATAATTAAATATTCTATTTGATATAATAAAATTTTGTGGGGTTATATATATATATAGGTTCAAGATCTATGAAAAACCATCTTTGACTGGAAAACTGGAAAACCATATTAAATGCACATGTTCATTACGGTAAAATGTTAAATTTAATGCACAACTACAACATACATATGTTCAAATGTGCATTATTATTGACTAGTTCACATAATTTACATGTTCATTACGATAAAATGTTCCATTTCATGCAAAATAACAATATGCACATGTTCAAATGTGCAATATGCATGAACAAGTGTATATTACACATTTTTTCATAAAATTAAACATTTTGTCTTAACGAACATGTAGATGATATGAATTAGTTAATCATAATGCAATTTTGAACATATGTATATCGTAATTTTACATGAAATTTAACATTTTATCATAATGAACATGTGCATTTGATATGGTTTTCCAGTTTTCCAGTCTAATATAGTTTTCCATGGATCTCGACCCTATATATATATATATATATATATATATATATATATATATATATATATATATATATATATATATATATATATATATATATATGGGGTCACATGGGCCATCTATCTCACTTGGACATACTTCAATTCTTTTCCAAGATGCTGACCTACATGCAAATAATTAATTATACCATTTTTTGTGTCTTGAAATATTAATGCCTATATATATAAATAGAAGCCTCTCCATTTTCTAACAAAACTTGCTTTATTCTCTCTTTCAATGGCTAGGGTTTATCCTCAAACACCTTCTTCTTCTTCTTCTTCTTCTACTTCTTCATACACAAGTTCAAACCCGGAATCTTTCACGATATGGATGAAATCTTTAGTTTTCAATACTCCTGGATGCACTGTCTATAACTCAAAAGGTGAAATCGTGTACAGAGTCGATAATTACGACAATAAATGTGGCCATGAAGTTTATTTGATGGATATTCGAGGCAAAGTTCTTTTTTCCTTGCGACAAAAGGTACAAATTCATTCAGGAATTACTTAACGTCTGTCTCTTTAGCTTTCTGTAATAACAAAACGATATCTATTATGGTTGCAGAAGCTGCGATTATTTTCATGTTGGGATGGATACAAATGGGATGATTGTAGTTTGGAAAAACAACCTTGGTTTAATGTAAGAAAAAACCGAAGCATTTGTGTCAATCCATGTGATCATAATCCAAGAGGGTTAGCATACAAGATTGTTAGAAGAATGGATCAGAAATTAGGGTTCAAGATTGTAGAAGAAGATCAAGAAGGCGCACTCGTTGCAGAAATCAAACAAAAGCAAACGACGACAGGGATTAATTTTGGAGATGATGTATTTACGTTAATGGTACAACCACATATCGATCATTCATTAATCATGGCAATCGTTATCGTCTATGGGTTGATGAATAATCAAATTTGAAAGAAAGTGAGTGATAATTTCGTTTCGAGACTAAATACTTGTTAGCTATACGAATGCACATACATATACAAGTACACATAACCATTTAATTAAATTCTATAAATTTGTTGATTCTTTTATTCAGTATATTTTATCCAAACAAACTTTAAATTCAACTTTCTGTATGCAGGTAATTACGATATGGATACTGAATTTATTATTTTTAGTAATTAAAAATTAAATAACTTGACTTTAAAGTAAAAAGAATAAATTTAGTTATAAAAACATTAATAGTTTTAGTTAATACATTAATTAATTGTAAGTGGATACGCAGTAGTGAAATTTGAGAACCCTACCTGCTACACTCAAAGACAGACCAACTTAATGAGCAGTGGATAACATCATCATATACATATTCATGATCATTTTATTAATTAATATATATTATTCCTGTATCTTTATGTTAATTTATTTAAAATATTATATTTCATGACGTATTATTAACAATTTATTGAACATCTGAAAAAAGGTGTGTGTGTATATATATACAAAAATTATGTTCTGAATTAAAAAGTTATTTATATACATATTTCAAAATTTAAATTTATGCCAACTACAAATGTGTGTAGATATATTTTTTTAAACTAATATTAAGGTAAAAAGATAAACTAACATTGTTGTATATTAAAATTATAAAACAATTTAAAATCTCCAACAAATTATAAATTGCGGCATATTTCAATTTATAAGAAAACAACTCAATAGTTTAAATAAATACATTCATATATATTATAACAAATCAAGATTAAATGTATTTAGAAAATGATAATTTATGAGAGCAAATCTCAAAAGCTAGAAAAACTTATCATTTTCGAGACATAAATCCATGTGTCGAAAAAATAAATGTTGTGTAATGTGTACAACTAATTCATCTAATTGTAAAAGTAAAAAAATAACAAAATTTATAAGAAAATTATTAGTTATATAATTTTTATATAAGTTACTAGAATCAGGTTTATAAGTGTACTTATGAGATTCCGGCGTATCCTAATGTGAATGATCATTCACATATGTTTTTTTTAATATACGTACGTGTAGTATAAGACAATATTGTAAAACTTTTTTTTCAAAAAAAACATCATCATAAATCTTATTAATGGTAAAAAAAAAAAAGATCATGTGAATGATGTGAATGATCATTCACTTGGATGACCATTCACACAAACATGCATTGAACATTCACATAAGCTAGTTTTAAGGACACAGAAAATGTGAATGTATGTGAAATTCATATATCATGCGCATAATATTAATTTAAGCATGGTTATGAGAAAAAAAATTAAAAGAAAGTTTTTTAAGTTTGGTACCTTCGGGTGCACTTGATTTCGAGAGTTACTTTTTTGAACCTGACTCTATGTTACTAATCCTTATATGGGTATTTATTAGTTCAATTTTTTTTTTTGTTAGGTTTCATGTTTTGAAAATGAATTAAGTTTTATGAAAATGATACAAGTATATATATTATCAAGAGTAAATTACAAAAATGGTCCCTATGGTTTGGTCAAAATTACGGATATTGTCTCTGGTCTTTAAAAATTATAAAAACGGTCCCTCAAAACACTATTTACTTGCAAAAATGGTCCCTCTTTCTCTTAACTTTTTTTAAATGACGAATTTGTCATTTTCTCAATAACAATTTTGGTCCCTCAACTATGTAACTTATTTTCAGTTTTAGTCATTTTCATAAATTTTTAGTTTTGTTTAAATTTTAAAGGTTAATTTAAAAAAATAATTCTTATTATTATTTATACATTTTTATCTTTTAAAATATACATTTTATAAAATATATTTATTATTTATTTATTAAAAATTATCAATATTAGAATATTTATATATTTATTTTACTTTTGTTTTATATATTCAATTTAATTATTAAAAAATTATTCATCTTATGTTTCCTTTGAGAAAATATTTATACATTTTTATCTTTATATGTTTTCATCTAACTATTTGATTATGTTAATATCCTTTGTTTTAATTGTACTTTTTAAGAAAATATATAAACTAAGGTTTCATTCATATAGATTTATATATTTTTTTGTTAAAATGTTCGGATTCAAATTTAGTATTTGTTTATTTTTATTTCAATATTTTGTTATATTAATACATATCAATTTAAATTTAGTGTTTTATTCATTCTGTTTTTATCTATTTCGTTACTTACTACATTTTCATTTAATTATAATTTATATTAAAAATATATAAACATAACATTATATTCTTTTTTATTTAAATATTTGTTACGTTAATATGTTTCGGATTTATAACTATCTTCAAGAAAAATATATAAACTTAACATTTTATTCGTTTTTATCTTAAATATTTTCTAAAGTTAATACATTTCAAATTAATTGTAATTTTTAAGTAAAATATATAAACTATACAAACTTAACACAAATACTTATATGTTTTGATTTAACGAAATGTATATGTTTTGGATTATATACTTTGCAAGATACATTTTGGTTTGTATATGTTGTAATTAAATCAAAAACATATTAATGTAACAAAATAATCTAAGTAAAAATCAAACATATTAATGTAATTAAATAAATAATAAATAATAATTAATAATTAAATAAAAAATTAACATAATTAAATAGTTAGATGCAAACGTGTAACACCCTCCCCGATCCCGGAAATGCCACGTCAATACAATACACAGGTAGCACATCTCAATAACTCAATTACACATATGTCATAGGATAACTCAGAAAACTATTAATTTAAAACTTTCACATAATATTGTTTACACATCATTCACTGATTAACAATATCTCATGAGACACAAACGCTAACATAATTGATGACAAAGGCAGCTGCAATAGCCTTCACATAACGGCGAATCTCTGATCAACAAACTCAGCTACTGAACCCTTCACTGAAACCCTGAACACGGAAGACTCGAATACGTAAGCTCGAAAGCTCGTGAGTACTCGAGGGTTAGACTCTGCACAATAAACACATAGCATGCGTACACATAGCATATACACACAACGCAGACTCTATCTCTGTCCCTGGCAATCAGCATCACTATATACAGGTATGAACACACAGCATGAGATCCGAAGCCCTGCACACAATATCACTGAGGGGGACCCTTCCCCAGCTAACGACCGTGCGCAACGGTGGTTAGCCACAACCCTGTAGCACGGGCGCGAACCGGCTACAGGCCCTGCCGTGTATACACGCTCCAAGGACTGTTAGGGACAGTCAACCCGCGCGATCACACATCGCGAATCACCGTCCGTATGGAACTCATCACGGACCCCCGGACTGGATCTCATCTCATGCACATATATCACATATGTGGGAAACAGAATCATACCTGTGCTCGCGTCCCTGTCTCATTCACAATACACAATATACACAATATACATATACACGAAGCTAGCTACACAATCATGACTCGGAAAACAGTCCCGCGGTTTAGAAAAGAACTCGGGTACTCACCTGGTCGATCCACTAATCCCGAAATCCCTGACTCGGCTCGGCTCGCTGACCCGTCCCTGAAATCACACAGATCCCAACCGTTAACAAGATTCTCAATATTACCGGAAAACAGACCCGGACACGACACTTTAACATAACCGGATTCAATAATAATTACAACCGAAATCCCGAATCTTAGACAAAACCCAACCCGAAAACAACTTCGACACATCCCGAAAACCCAACACAATATAGCCTAACATCTCAAACGGATCCCGACTTTAATCTCAACCAAAACCCGAAGCCCCGACGAGAACCCAATTTAGACTCAAAAGCAAACCAACGAAACCCCGGAAACCCAACTCGAACACGACCCAAAAACAGCCCCGACGAAACCCAACTCAAACCTCACGCAGAACCCGGCCCAACAGCTAACCGCGCCGCGCCCCCTTCACACCGCGCCGCGTCCCTGCTTCTCTGCGCGTCGCGCCGCGTCCCCCTGCGCGTCGCGGCGTGTCACACCCTGCTACCCCGATTGGCAGCGAGGCATGACGAGTGCGGAAGCGTAACCATAATCATAATGAATGACCACTATATGGACGTTTTTAAAATACATTGATAAAGCTTTAAAGCATAGAAATGTTTTACAGAGTCTGAAATGAGAAATGAAGTTCGCACAAATACAGAGATTTAATTACATAATTAAATATTCAAAATAATGCAGCTAAATCTCCGATAAACTGAATATGCATGCGACTCCATGGATGCGGAAGCTTGTAAGTAAAGTACGTCTGAGGCATACTTGCCTTAATTTCCTGAAAATACACGCTAAAATACGTCAACAAAAATTGTTGGTAAGCTCATAGGTTTACACGTAAATCTGACTTGTATGGACAATATTAATAGAGGTTGAATTTTTAAAGTCATAAATTCCTTGTTATGTATTACATATAAACCATCATGCAGCCGAAGCTTAATTTATCATAAGTTTGCTCTGTGCAGTATTCCCATATGTAATACCGTTTGTTGAATATATATGCACCCGCCGTTAGCCAAACCAACTAACCCGAGTGGGGGACATGACTCCCAATAGATCTATCCACAATATATTCGCGCTTACAAATAAATGCAATTAACGGTTCATGATATCAGAGCTAATGGAACCCAATGTGTAATACATAATAGAAATGAGAATATTTCTGTGTCCATATAAAAACGAAGCATGTATTTCATCCCCAAAATATAACAGTGTGAAAATATGGGCTATGAGAACTCACCGTGAGTGCGTCGGCAAAAACGAGCGTAAAATGCAAATTAGCGTTGTTTGATGGGTGATGAAGCCGGATAAGTTTAATCGAGTCCTAAATGATAATAGGGACTTAATATCTCTAATATATGATAATATGTATATTTATAGATTTTTATGTCTTAAATCACCCAACATTACAAGTTTATAAATAAAATGCGCTTAAAACGTCAAGTTTATATATATATAATTTTCCAGCTTTTTCGGAGGTTTTTCGGCCTACTTTGAGGCTGTTTTTGACCAAGCTCCAAAATGTTTTAGACTTTGGTTTTCTAGGACATTAAACTACTATATACAAAGGATTTTTAGAATCAAGAACGGCCATTTTTCGAGATGTTTAGGTTGGTGAAAAAGCTCGTTAAAAACGCTATGTTATCCATTTTTGAGCTGTCAAACTTTCGGTTTCCCAAATAATTTCTGGAGGTCTTAAACTTCAAAATAAATCATGAAAATTTGCAGATCTATAGTTAAGACATAGATCTAACTTTTGAGACAAGAATCAACTCATTTCGTTGAGTTATGAATTAGTTATGATTTTTCAAAGTCGATATAAGTTTTCTGCCGAAAATCCGTAGTTTATAAACTTACAACAACTTATGATTCTTGTTGTTTATTCAAAGACTACTTGTATAAAAGTCATAATAGTTATAAAAACACATATATATCACATGTTTTCATAATATTAACACTTTTATAATGTGTTCACATATTCATAAACACATTTAAAGAAACAACTTAAAAATAAGAACTAGAAACTTATAAACTTGAGTTTTTATAAAACTTGTTGTTGTAGGTGATTATATATATTATGCAAGACTTATATAAACATAAATATAAGATGTAATAGGTTAGTATTAATTACTTTGATGTTTTTAGAAGAATGAAAATGAGTAGAAGGTTGGATCTTCAAAAGTTTCACCAAGAACACTTCAAAAATATGAAGAACACTTGAAAGAACACTTTGTGTGTTCTTAAGGGCTTGAGGCCGGTTTTCAGAGGGAGAGAAAGGAGAGATTTGTGTTTGCAAGATGTGAGAAATGAAGTGAATTTGAACCTCTATTTATAGATGGATAAAGGTGGTGAAATGATGAAAAATCTTGGATGAAAGGAAAGAGGAGGATTTGATGGTGAAATGTTGAGTAAAAAAATACAAACTTTTGGTCCTTGTGTCCTTGCCTTGTGGCCGACCTATAAGGGTATTTTTGAGGTATTTTTATTTTTTTTTTGTATAAAAGTATTTAGAAATGTATTCTTGTATTTCCATTTTCTTGTAAATTCATAAATACTTTTGGATGCATTGTTTTAATGAATTGTTTTAGTCTTGCATAATTAATGTTAAGTAATTGTATTAGTGTATGATTAGTGTCACTAATCATGATTTAATTATGTACTTAGTTGAATTAATCCTTCATGTCGTAAATTGATCGGATTAATTGATTTCCCGATTAATCGCACCGATGAATTTGATTCTAATTGCGTTGAATTTTCTAATGAACATTGTTATTCACTTGATTAATTTCTAATGACCACTGATTAGGCTATAATTGACTATTAAATGTAGATTAGGGCTTTGTTGCTAACCTGGTTTAGTGTCGGATGTTACAGTCTCCCCCTGTTAAGGGAATTTCGTCCCGAAATTAGCTCGTGTTCTCCACTTCTCGAGTACTTGAGAACAGGTGAGGATATTTTTTCCGGAACTGGTCTTCTCGTTCCCACGTAAACTCAGGACCTCGCTTAGAGTTCCATCTGACTTTTATTATCGGGATCCGACTGTGCTTGAGTTTCTTGACTTCTCGGTCCATTATTTCTACAGGTTGCTCAATGAAGTTCAACTTATCGTCTAACTCGAGCTCGTCCATGGGTATAACGAGTGATTCATCAGCCAGACACTTCTTAAGATTGGACACGTGGAAGGTATTATGAACGTTACTAAGCTCTGGGGGCAGGTCGAGTCGGTAAGCTACCGGGCCAATTCTTTTGGTGATCTTGAATGGTCCGATATAACGAGGATTGAGTTTTCCTCGTTTCCCAAAACGGATTACGCCTTTCCAAGGTGAGACTTTCAACATTACTTGATCTCCCTCTTGGAATTCCAAATCCTTCCGTCGAATGTCTGCATAACTCTTCTGTCGATCCCGCGCGATCTTTAATCGGTTACGAATCTGGGCTATCTTTTCTGTAGTCTCCTGGATGATCTCAGGTCTAGTGATCTGACTGTCTGCTACTTCAGCCCAACAAAGAGGTGATCGACACTTTCGCCCGTAGAGTGCCTCGAATGGGGCGGTCTTAATGCTCGAGTGGTAGCTGTTGTTATAGGAAAACTCGACTAATGGCAGGTGTCTGTCCCAACTTTTGCCAAAATCGATGACACATGCCCTTAACATGTCTTCCAACGTCTGAATCGTCCTTTCACTCTGACCATCCGTTTGCGGGTGATAGGCTGTGCTCATATCTAGGCGTGTACCCAGTGCTTCTTGCAATGACTGCCAAAATCTTGATGTGAACCGGCTGTCCCTGTCCGATATAACTGATACTGGCACTCCATGCCTTGAGACGACTTCTTTAAGATAGATTCGTGTTAACTTATCCATCTTATCAGTCTCATTGATTGGAAGGAAATGTGCGGTTTTGGTAAGTCGATCCACAATCACCCAAATAGTGTCATATCCTCTAGAAGTCTTTGGCAACTTGGTGATGAAATCCATGGTGATGTTTTCCCACTTCCACTGGGGTATTTCTGGTTGAACTAGCAATCCTGATGGTTTTTGGTGCTCAGCTTTAACCTTCAAACATGTTAAGCACTTGCTGACGTAGGTAGCAATGTCAGCCTTCATATTTGGCCACCAGTACATTCCTTTCAAGTCGTGATACATTTTATCTGACCCTGGATGGATGGCATATCTTGTCTTATGCCTTTCATCCATGACCAGCTTCCTTACTCCTCCGAGTTTGGGTAGCCAAATTCTGCCCATGAAGTATCGACATCCATCTGGCTTGATTTCAAACTGCTTATCCATACCTCTCAAGGCTTCATCCAGTAGATTACCCTCCTTGACTGCTTCTTCTTGTGCCTTGCGGACTTGAGAGTTTAGGTTTGACTGTATAGTCATGACCAAAGCTCGGACTCTTAATGGTTTAACCCGTTCCTTTCGGCTTAGGGCATCAACCACGACATTCGCCTTCCCCGGATGATAACGAATCTCGCAGTCATAATCGCTAAGTAGTTCAACCCAACGACGCTGCCTCATATTTAATTCTTTCTGGTTCAGAATATGCTGAAGACTTTTATGGTCTGTGAACACCGTGCACTTAGTTCCATACAGGTAGTGCCTCCATATTTTGAGAGCAAACACCACTGCTCCAAGCTCTAAGTCATGAGTCGTATAATTCACCTCGTGAATTTTGAGCTGTCGTGATGCGTAAGCAATGACTCTATCCCTTTGCATGAGCACACAACCTAATCCATTGTGTGAGGCATCACAGTAGACCAAAAAATTTTCAGTCCCTTCAGGTAAGGAAAGAATTGGTGCACTACACAACCTTTGCTTTAACTGCTGAAACGCCTTTTCTTGCTCTCCACCCCAGATATATTTTACCTCCTTCCGAGTCAATTCTGTTAAAGAACCTGCTATCTTTGAGAAGTTTTCGATAAATCGCCTATAATAACCGGCAAGTCCTAGAAATTGGCGGATTTCCGTGGGGGTTCTAGGAGTCGCCCAGTTCTTTATGGCCTCGATTTTTGATGGATCAACTTGGATTCCCGGCTGTTGATCACATGTCCAAGGAATTTAACTTCTCGCAACCAAAATTCACATTTTGAAAATTTGGCGTACAACTGTTCCTTCTCTAACAACTCCAAGATCAGCTTGAGGTGTTGTTCATGCTCCTCCTTATTTCTGGAATAGATGAGAATATCGTCTATGAACACTATTACAAATTTGTCCAGATACGGTTTACACACTCGATTCATGAGGTCCATGAATACGGCTGGTGCGTTAGTCAAACCGAATGGCATTACCTGGAATTCGTAATGTCCATAACGAGTTCTAAATGCTGTCTTGGGTATGTCTTCTTCCCGAACCTTTACTTGATGATAACCGGATCGCAGATCAATCTTAGAGTAGAAGCTAGATCCCTGTAGTTGGTCAAACAGGTCATCAATTCTGGGGAGAGGGTAGCGGTTCTTTACCGTTAACTTGTTTAGTTCTCGGTAGTCTATGCACATTCTGAAGGATCCGTCTTTATTTTTCACGAACAAGACCGGAGCTCCCCAAGGTGAGGAACTTGGTCGAATGAATCCTTTATCCATCAACTCTTGTAATTGATTGGATAGCTCTTGCATCTCAGAAGGGGCGAGTCTATATGGGGCTTTTGCGACCGGTGCAGCTCCCGGCACCAAATCGATTTGAAACTCTACTTGCCTAGTTGGCGGAAGTCCAGTCAAATCTTCCGGGAAGACCTTCGGATAGTCACGAACCACGGGAATATCCTCGAGTCTCTTCTCCTCCGACTCTTTTTCTACAATTTGCACCAATACTGCATGACAACCTTTCCTAAGGCACTTTAATGTTCTTAGGCCGGATATGACATTCAACTGTCGATTCTTTCTTTCTCCCTGGACTGTTAGGAACTTCTTCTTGTGGAGTGGTATCCGTACCACTTTCTTACCACACAAAATCTCGGCATGATTGTGTGACAACCAATCCATACCAACTACTATGTCAAAACTTCCGAGTTCTATAGGCATCAAGTCTATCTTAAAGGGATGATCTGCCAGCTTCAGTGTGCATTCCTTAATGATACTACTTGCCTCTATTATTTTACCGTCAGCCAGTTCTATAGTATAAGAGTTGTCTAAGGGAAAAGGAGCGACATTCAATTGCTTACTAAACTTATCAGATATAAAGCTCCTATCAGCCCCAGTATCAAAGAGTACGTAAGCGTAAATGTCATTTAAAAGAAACGTACCTGATACTACGTGGGGATCTTGACGAGCGTCACCTGCTCCTAACACAAAAGCTCTCCCCTGAGCTCCTCCACCATTCTTTAACTTCGGGCACTCACTCTTGAAGTGCCCAGTAACTCCACATTCAAAGCAGCCATTTTGATTTCCGCCATTGCCACCCGGGGTTCCAAACTTACAGTCTTTGGTCCTATGGCCAACACGCTTACATTTTCCACAAGTTGGGCAGGGACCTTTGTTGTGGTGAAAGGTACATTGGGCGCAGAAAGGCTTGGTACCCGTGTAGCCCTTCCTTGACTCAGTTCCTGCTACGTAGGCCTTGATGGTCTCGGGCTTCTTGGATTGTGAACCCGTACTCTTCCCATATTTGTCTTCCCACTTTCTCTTATTTTCCCCGGCTTTGGCTTCATTCCTCCGGGACACTTGATCCATTAAATTGTTTGCCATCCTGATGGCATCCTGTATGGTGGATGGGTTTGAGGCAGTCACATTACCTTGAATTTGAGGAGCGAGTCCCCAAATGTAACGTTTGATCTTTTTGTACTCCGGGGTCACCATCTGAGGGCACAGGATGCTCAGTTCATGAAATCGGTTGGTGTACCCCGTCACATCCGTTCCCTTCATTGACAGGTTCCAGAACTCCGATTCCATCTTCTGGAGTTCGTTCCTTGGACAGTACTCGTCTGTCATCATTTGCTTCAATGCGGGCCATGTGAGCTGGTAGGCTTCATCTATACTTACAGACTGGACATAGGAATTCCACCATGTGAGGGCGCTATCTTGTAGGGTGTGAGTAGCGAACTTCACCCTATCTCCTTCAGCACATCCGCTGACGCGAAAGACAGATTCTAACTTCTCAAACCATCGTATCAAGCCAACGGCTCCTTCGGTCCCGTTGAAGTACCGGGGTTTGCAACTTAAAAATCCTTTAATTCCACAACCTTTTGCGTGGATTTCGGTTCCTCCCGTGGTGCGGCTAGCACCACCATCTCCATTAGCTGAGCTATTCCTATTTGCCTCATACGTGGCTATAGCGGCAGCCACTCTTTGTGCGACTAACTCTTCAATGTCAGCAGCGTTCATTGCTCGTTTCGGCGGCATTATCTTAAAATTTAAAGAAAAAGCATAGTGTAAGAAATTGAATCTTAAAGAGATAAATTTTTCCTTAAAGCACAATACTATAATCATCAAACACAATTTCATAAATAACTTGCAATTTTTCATTAATCATTCGAAATTTCGTTACATTAGGGGCGGGTTATTACCCGAAAATTTTGTCCTATACTATTACATGATATTTTCCTACCATTACAAGGATAAATAGAAGTGCACTAAGTGTGGGAGTGATTAGGGGTCTCTCCCTTTTCCATCGCGTTGAGGCGCTGAGTCAGCTCCTCGATCCGAGCTTGGCTTTCGGCTAGTTGTCGCCGAAGCTCGTTCAGGCCATTCTGTTGAATAGCAAGGGCGTGCTGATTGGCCCAATATATGTTGGAGTTTTGCAATTCCTCCCGCTCTAAACGAGCGGTCATCTCTCCGATAGCTAGGTTAAGGGACCGGATTTGGTGATCATGCCTGGCCGACCGTGCTATCAAGAGTGGTACGGTTTGCTCGGTAGGCTCTTGGGTGAGTGTTGGGACAGGTGCGGAGGATGGTTCTTCTATCTCGAAGTTGGGAGGGATTCCCTCCATCTGCCTCCATTCGCGGAGGGTCTCCGGTATCCAGCCCCATCTCCGGACATCTACCCGTCGGTGTGGTGGTGGGGGATTGGGCTGGGGAGTCGGGACAGGAATAGACTCCCCTCTTGGTGGGTTCACCCGCTTTCGGGGTGTGTACAGCATTTTGGGGCCGTTAGGGTAAGGCCTATACGGCTTATATGACGGTTCGGCTGGATGGTATGAAACGCGAGCAGGGACCGTTGGGGGCAATGGATCTTCTTCCTCCATCAGCTCCTCTTCCGTCTCCCACATCGGATCTTCCGAGGGGTCCTCTTCCTCCGATGTGTCTTCCTCGTGGAACATCTCAGTGGCTGTGGGGCTAGCAGGAGTGTACTCCTCCTCTGAATCTGATATGATGATGGTTTCCGGATGGGACATGATTTCTGCTATCAAGGTCCATTCATAGTCTTTTAGTTAGTTACAAAATATTTTTAAAATCAGTAAATTTTATGTGCAGTTATAGTCTAGGGTACTAATGTAACCTAGTTCACTATAACTATGGCTCTGATACCAATCTGTCACACCCTGCTACCCCGATTGGCAGCGAGGCATGACGAGTGCGGAAGCGTAACCATAATCATAATGAACGACCACTATATGGACGTTTTTTAAAATACATTGATAAAGCTTTAAAGCATAGAAATGTTTTACAGAGTCTGAAATGAGAAATGAAGTTTGCACAAATACAGAGATTTAATTACATAATTAAATATTCAAAATAATGCAGCTAAATCTCCGATAAACTAAATATGCATGCGACTCCATGGATGCGGAAGCTTGTAAGTAAAATACGTCTGAGGCATACTTGCCTTAATTTCCTGAAAATACACGCTAAAATAAGTCAACAAAAATTGTTGGTGAGCTCATAGGTTTACACGTAAATCTGACTTGTATGGACAATATTAATAGAGGTTGAATTTATAAAATCATAAATTCCTTGTTATGTATTACATATAAACCATCATGCAACCGAAGCTTAATTTATCATAAGTTTGCTCTGTGCAGTATTCCCATATGTAATAGCGTTTGTTGAATATATATGCACCCGCCGTTAGCCAAACCAACTAACCCGAGTGGGGGACATGACTCCCAATAGATCTATCCACAATATATTCACGCTTACAAATAAATGCAATTAACGGTTCATGATATCAGAGCTAATGGAACCCAATGTGTAATACATAATAGAAATGAGAATATTTCTGTGTCCATATAAAAACGAAGCATGTATTTCATCCCCAAAATATAACAGTGTGAAACTAGGGGCTATGAGAACTCGCCGTGAGTGCGTCGGCAAAAACGAGCGTAAAATGCAAATTAGCGTTGTTTGATGGGTGATGAAGCCGGATAAGCTTAATCGAGTCCTAAATGATAATAGGGACTTAATATCTCTAATATATGATAATATGTATATTTATAGATTTTTATGTCTTAAATCACCCAACATTACAAGTTTATAAATAAAATGCGCTTAAAACGTCAAGTTTATATATATATATAATTTTCCAGCTTTTTCGGAGGTTTTTCGGCCTACTTTGAGGCTGTTTTTGACCAAGCTCCAAAATGTTTTAGACTCTGGTTTTCTAGGACATTAAACTACTATATACAAAGGATTTTTAGAATCAAGAACGGCCATTTTTCGAGATGTTTAGGTTGGTGAAAAAGCTCGTTAAAAACGCTATGTTGGCCATTTTTGAGCTGTCAAACTTTCGGTTTCCCAAATAATTTCTGGAGGTCTTAAACTTCAAAATAAATCATGAAAATTTGCAGATCTATAGTTAAGACATAGATCTAACTTTTGAGACAAGAATCAACTCATTTCGTTGAGTTATGAATTAGTTATGATTTTTCAAAGTCGATATAAATTTTCTGCCGAAAATCCGTAGTTTATAAACTTACAACAACTTATGATTCTTGTTGTTTATTCAAAGACTACTTGTATAAAAGTCATAATAGTTATAAAAACACATATATATCACATGTTTTCATAATATTAACACTTTTATAATGTGTTCACATATTCATAAACACATTTAAAGAAACAACTTAAAAATAAGAACTAGAAACTTATAAACTTGAGTTTTTATGAAACTTGTTGTTGTAGGAGATTATATATATTATGCAAGACTTATATAAACATAAATATAAGATGTAATAGGTTAGTATTTACTTAATTTGATGTTTTTAGAAGAATGAAAATGAGTAGAAGGTTGGATCTTCAAAAGTTTCACCAAGAACACTTCAAAAATATGAAGAACACTTGAAAGAACACTTTGTGTGTTCTTAAGGGCTTGAGGCCGGTTTTTAGAGGGAGAGAAAGGAGAGATTTGTGTTTGCAAGATGTGAGAAATGAAGTGAATTTGAACCTCTATTTATAGATGGATAAAGGTGGTGAAATGATGAAAAATCTTGGATGAAAGGAAAGAGAAGGATTTGATGGTGAAATGTTGAGTAAAAAAATACAAACTTTTGGTCCTTGTGTCCTTGCCTTGTGGCCGGCCTATAAGGGTATTTTTGAGGTTTTTTTTTTTGTATAAAAGTATTTAGAAATGTATTCTTGTATTTCCCTTTTCTTGTAAATTCATAAATACTTTTGGATGCATTGTTTTAATGAATTGTTTTAGTCTTGCATAATTAATGTTAAGTAATTGTATTAGTGTATGATTAGTGTCACTAATCACGATTTAATTATGTACTTAGTTGAATTAATCCTTCATGTCGTAAATTGATCGGATTAATTGATTTCCCGATTAATCGCACCGATGAATTTGATTCTAATTGCGTTGAATTTTCTAATAAACCTTGTTAATCACTTGATTAATTTCTAATGACCACTGATTAGGCTATAATTGACTATTAAATGTAGATTAGGGCTTTGTTGCTAACCTGGTTTAGTGCCGGATGTTACACGCCGCGACCCAGCGCCTGCTCCAACTCTGCTCTTCGATTTCCATGGCGGTTCCAGGGGTACTCAGACCCCCAAATCGATTTCAGCCCTCAATTTTACCCAAGAACTTATCTATAACAACTCATATGATTTCAGAATCAAACCCTTAACATTACACACACATATCTCAAATTTATACCATCAAAATCATAAAATTCTTTACCTCAATACTTAAGAACACAAAGAGGAGATGAAGACAAGATGCAACTCCCAAACTTCAGATTTTGGCTTCCTTCTCTGCTGAAGCTCCACACCAAAACACACACACACACCTTTTTGACTCTCAATCAAATGGATAAGGGAGAAGGAAAGGATAAACCTATATGTACGCTTCTATTTTAGGCCGGTCCCGAACCCATTAACCCGGACCCGATATCACATTTTCACAATTAATACCCTTTTAACCCATTTAACTCCACGAACCCAAATATATAATTAATCCACTAATATTATAACCCGGAGACACGTAACTCATAAACCTGACACGTTTAATCCACTACTTGGGATCTCATTGGCCCAACACGATATTAATTATTTAAATATCCACTAAAATAATTACACGCAATTATCTCGAAAATGGGATGTTACAAATCCTCCCCTCTTAAGAAGATTCCGTCCCCGGAATCTATCGCAAGCCAATCGCAAACACACATCTCTTAGTCAAATCCCCGAAAATGTTGACTCACAACTCTCGACATCATCGACAACTCTTGATAAATTCGCATTTGAACTCTGAATGACACAATCATCACTAATACACATCTTCACTTCACTGTTAGTCAATCCACTAATAGCTCAATTAAATCCCCTAATTCACATATCGGCAACTGATAGATCCTCTATTAGTAGAGCCTTCTCGTGGCGTCACCTCATAAGCCACCGGATCCACATATCATCTCAATCCATCGGTCTTCACTCTCTTTCATCACATACTCGCATAACTCTATATAGATCATCCACTAACACAACACATAAAGACATCTCCATCGAATCATCAAACGCAAGCTCATAAACATGGTTAAAATCACAAAGGGATTAAATCCACTCTCAATAGACTAATCCACTATCACAATAAAATTCTCAACTCTTTCACCACAACTGATAAACACATCTCATAAAACGCAATATCATAGATATGGATAACACACACAAGAATTTAAATCCACTATCAATATGATAATCCACCAGCACATCACGACACATTTGCAATAATTACTCATATAACTCACACAACACCACAGGATTAATCCACTTATCATAGCATAATGCCCAATCTCGGAACTCTGATAACCCATCTTACCACAATATATCCCACTCTCACACGCATACCCAGATATAACAATCCCATATAACCCATACGCAACCATTCCACACCTCTGTCACTGAACCCCGCAATCACAAACACAACGAAACAGTCACACGCAACAGAACACATACACTTATCACAGACATAGCCCAATAGCCCGCCCCATAACTGACACATACTCAAAGCAAGCTCAGAAAGACATACCCGAAATTATATCAGCAGCATCTCGAGCTTCCTCTGTAGTCGTCTGAAAGACTCGACCCCGCGCCCTAGAATCATGACGACCGGATGACGATGGCTCTGCTCTGGCCCCACTAGAATTCGCAACCTGCACCGCTGGTCCCGATTCTGGACAGTATTGCACCCTGTGTCCCGGCCTCCCACAACGAAAGCACAACGGCTCTGGGACTGTACACGTGGCGCATTAGTACAAAAATGACCTATGGTCACGGTTTTGTCCAAACTGTCTAGCCACAGTTTTTGTTATTGACGTGACTAAAGGGTGATATATGATCTTGTATTATTATGATAGCCACAGTTTATCTCAATAACTGTGACCATTGCAAATCACATTCAAACCTTAAGCCACAATTTAACATAAGGATCGTGACAAAGACTAGTCACGGTTGCCACATTGTTACCAAATGTCATCGTTTGTCACAGTTATTTGTTTGATGTCTATAATACTCTTGTGATGGTTATTAACTGTGACGATAAATATGTATATGGTCACGAAAATCTCTTTCGGTGACCAAAGGGACACCCTGAAGTCTAATTGTATGAGTCTAAATTATATGGTGGAATTAGTCACATGAATAAACTATGACAGAAGGCTAACTTATATGGTCACGAAATCGCTTTGTGTGACCAAAGGGTGGAATTAATTAGCCACGTATGGTAAAAGAAAAACATTGTGACTATAAGTGTTTAATGGTCATGATTGAGTTCATTAAGTGTGTCCAAAAGTAAACAATTGTCATGAAATAAGAAAATTATTGTGACTATACGTATTTTATAGTCACGGTTTAGTTTCTTATGTGTGTGTAAAAGTATTTTATATTCATGATGAAACAGAAAAATGTGACTAAGTATTTTTTTTTGTCACGATTTAATTTCTTTTATGTATATAAAAGTAATTAATGATCATAATTTAAGAAAAAAAACATATCATCATAATTATGTTTCGGTCACAGTTTAAGACACACAAGCATGTGACTATTAATATTTAAAGGTGACATATTAAGTTTTTATGTGTGTCTAAATGTAGACAATAGTGATAGTAAAATGAAAAAGATATGATTATAAGTACATTCAAGTCACGATTTAATTTGTTTTGTGACTAAAAGCTATCAATCTCACATTAGAAAAAAATCAATATAAGGGGTTTTTTGTCACGGATTATGCAAATTTGTGACTATTAATATTTAAAGGTGACGGTTTATTGTTTTTATGTAACTAAAAATAAACAATAGCCATGACAAAAAAATGTTGTGACTATATTTTTCTAATGATCATGGTTTAGTTTATTTCTTATTAGTGTGTAAAAGTAATAGTTTTCATGATAAAAGAAAAAAACAGTGACTATAAGTACTTTATGGTCACACGAAGAATTGGTTTGTGTGACTAAAAGTAATCGGTGGTCATGGTTTAAGTGAAAAAAATTTACCTATAAGTATTTTATCGTCACAGTTTAATATATTATTGTGTCTGAAACTAAACATTAACCATGATAAAAGAACAAAAATGTATTTATAAGTATTTTATGGTCACAATTTATTTTGTTTTGTGTGGTTAAAGGTTATCAATTGTCATAGTTAAAAAAAACTTGTTAATATGAGTATTTTGTGGTCATGGTTAATTGTGTTATGTGTGTCAAAAACTAAACATTAACCATGATAAAAGAAAAAATATCATGACTACAAGTAGTTTATGGTCACGACTTATTTTTTTATCAGTTGCTAAATGTTATTAATTGTCATAATAAAAGCAGCAAAATGTGGCTATAACTACTTTATGGTCACGATTTAGTTAGTTTTGTGTGGTTAAAGGTTATTAATTGTCACAGTTTAAGAAAAAACTTATCACTATTAGTATTTTTGTGGTCATGGTTAATTGTCTTATATGTGTCAAAAAGTAAACATTAATTATGATTAAAGAAAACAACCATCACTACAAGAAGTTTATGGTTACGTCTTATCTTAATATATGTGGCTAAATGTAATTAATTGTAATAATTAAAGGAAAAGAATGTGAGTATATGTATTTTATGGTCACACTTTATTTTATTTTGTATGACTAAAAGGAATCAACGATCACCGTTTACGAAACAACATGATACTATAAATATTTACGGTCACTATTATAAATGTTATGTGTGTCTAAAAGTAAACAACAATAACGATAAAAGAAAACACATGTGGCTGTAAGTAACTTATTGTCACGGTTTAATTTTTTACACGTGTCTAAAAGGAACAATAGTGATTTTAAAAAAAATATAATGTGACAACAAGTATTTGATGGTCACCAAAGGGCCTTTGGCCTGGCGGTAAGAGGGTGGAGATACAAGTGAGAGGTCACGGGTTCGACTTCCGTCGGAGACAAGTTGATATTTAGGTGGTGAAAGTAAGTCTTGTGGTAAATGAGTAGTTTACGAGTAGGAGTAGGAGTAGTATAGTTTGCCGTTAAAAAAAGTATTTAATGGTCACAGATTGTATTGTTGCATGTGTCTAAAAGTTACCAATTGCCACGATTAGGAATAAATAAGTAACTATAAATACTTTATGGTCACGGTATTGTTTATTATATGTGTCTAAAAGTAAGCAATTGTCATGAATAAACGAATTATTATGTGACTAAAATAATGGTATGGTCACGGTATAATTATTTTTGTGTGTCAAAATGTATCAATTGTCACGGTTTAATACTTTATGTATGTCCAATTGCAACCAATCGTCACATTTTAATAAATTATGTGTGTCTAAGTGTACCCTACGGTCACGGTTTAATTGTTTATGCATGTCTTAATGTACCAATGGTCACACCACTTAATAGTTTATGTGCGTTAAAATATTACCAATTGTCACGGTTTCAATCATGTGGTGTGTTTAAATGTCTCAAATAGTTACGGTTTAACTAATTATGTGTGTATAAATTTATCCAATGGTCACGATTAAATATTTGTGCGTCTTTAAATATACCAGGTGGCCACAGTTTATTTGTTTATACGTGTCTGTAAGAATGTTAACGCCACTGATTAATTGTTTATGTGTGTCTGAATGTATCCAACTG
>JAANYP010001220.1:0-268822 GCA_020465985.1 Centrapalus pauciflorus | reverse complement strand
ATTTTCGTCACTTTGAACCTATGTATCTAAGACTTAACTCTTTTTCTGATATTCTCTTTTTTTTTTTGTATTTTTATACTTTTCTCTCTTTTTTTCTTTTGTTTTTCATAAGAAAAAGCAGTAATCTAAGCTAACCTACTAACTTACTAAAAATAGAAACTTACTAAAGATAGAAACTTTCCTAAATTAGCAGACTACTGTAAAGAAAGAAATACTACGACTCTACAAGAAAATAAACTTACTATTACTAAGGTCAAATTACTCTGGGTTGCGCATTCCATTCAGTTGAATTAAATACTCAAACCGTGTCTTATCAAACGCTTTGGTAAATAAATCTGCATTATTATCTTCTGTTGCCACTTTTACCAGTTTGATTAAATTCTTTTCAGCACAATCACGAATAAAATGATGACTTATGTCTATGTGCTTTGTTTTGTTGTGTTTGACCGGATTATTAGTTATAGCAATAGTAGACTGGTTATCTATCCTAATTGGAGTTTGAGTGTAAGCCAAACCGTAATCCCGCAATTGTTGTTGTATCCACAGAACCTGTGAGCAGCAACTACCAGCAGCAAACATACTCCGGCTCGCACGTTGACACGGCTATACCGGATGTTTGTTCTGATTGCCAGGATTACCAATCTCCCTCCTAGGGAACTGACAAACCTCACAGTCTGATTTTGCGCGTCAAGCTGCTATCCTCCGTGTCAGAATCCTCGTGAACGCCTCCAAACTCGAAATCTCCCTCCGCGTGATACCAAAAGACCCAACTTCGGGTTTCGACTTGGGTATCTAGAATCCGCTTCACAGCTTCATTGTGCATCTCCTTTTCGGATTCGCTTTGAAACCTAGCAACAAACACACAGCAACATTATTGTCAGGTCTGAAGCAGTTAAAACATAAGTGACCCATTCATGGGCCGATATTTAAAGTCGACCACATCGGTATTCACTTTCAGTACCCGGCTCGAGATTGTGATTCACTTGGAGATCGGCGTGCTGAGTGGGCAGTCAACTTAGTTCCCTCCATCCCCAAACCGTTCTAATATGTCATAGACATACTTAGTTTGATGGATAAACATCCCTTCCTTCTTTTGGTCAACTTGTAACCCTAAAAAGAAATTCAACTCCCCCATAGCACTCATCTCGAACTTAGACTTTATCACCTTCTCGAAATCTTTGCACATCTGTTCGTCTGATGATCCAAAAATGATATCATCGACGTACACTTGTACCAAGATAAAGTGTTCACCCTTCCTCTTCACAAATAGAGTACTATCTATCCTACCCCTTTCAAAACTGTTTTCTAAAAGATGGTTGGATAAAGTCTCATACCACGCCCTAGGTGCCTGATGCAATCCATAAAGAGCCTTATCTAAGCGATATACTCTATCAGGATATTTTGGATCTGTAAATCCGGGCGGTTGTTCTACATACACCAACTCCTTCACTTTCCCATACAGGAAAGAACTCTTAACGTCTAGTTGGTATACCTTAAATCCCTTGAAGGAGGCAAACGCTAGAAACAACCTAATGGCTTCCAGCCTTGCTACTAGTGCAAAAACTTCATTGTAATCGATTCCCTCCTCTTGGTTGAAACCCTTTACAACTAATCTCGCCTTGTTGCGCGTGACTATACCTCAATCGTCTCTTTTGCACTTAAAAACCCATTTGGTTCCTATTGCAATCTCCCCTCGAGGTAACGGAACTAACTCCCACACTTCTAGTTTCCTAAACTGTGAAAGTTCTTCCTGCATCGCTTCAACCCAGGAGTTATCCTTAAGTGCCATTTGCACATTTTTAGGCTCTACTTGCGATATGAAACATGAATAAAGACATGTGTGATATGCCTCGGAGTCGTTTATCATCGACAACAACACGGTGTTGTTATTTACACTACTCCGAGTCTTCACACCCTCGTTAGGATTTCCTATGATGCTTTCTATTGGATGGTTCTTGTTAATCCTAGAGGTCTCTATTTCATCAACCCTTAGATTATCTCCTAAGTTGGATCCTATTTCACCTAATGGGGGAACAGGCTCAGCTTCTACATTTTCCTCCTCACGGACGCTTTCCTCAGAGTTGGAACTCGATGCTTGAGACTGATTCTCAGTTGTAGGTGCTTCTTGATCAGCAACTTCTGGAGAACCATCTACAGTCGCAGTAGGCTCGGATGTAGATTCGAACGTGGTCCTCGGAAAGATTTGGCCATCGTCGTTCAGATGCAACGTCGCCATGTCCTTCTCGATTGTACCTGCATTATCATCCAAAGGAATGTTAAATGACTCAAATAACTTAGCATAGTCAAATATCCATTCCGGACCAGTTTGGGGTTCATGTGTATAACTTGTGACTTCAATATTATACACAATCTCCACAGTACCAGTTGTTTTGTTAAACACCCGTTTGTTTGGTGAGTTTGGCACATAACCTAGGAAGTATCCTTCGTCAGCCTTTTCACCAAACTTCGGTTGATGTTTTGTTCTTAAAAGTGTGCATGGTACTCCAAACGGTTCGAATCCAGTTAAGTTTGGTGGCCGTTTATTCAAAATTTCATAGCATGTTTTGTTCAATGATTTGACTGTAAGGACTCGGTTTAAAATGTGGCACGCGGTATTCACTGCCTCCCCCCAAAACATGGTAGGAAGCTTTGAATCCGACAGCATAGTCCTTGCAGCCTCAATCAAAGTTCTATTTTTACGTTCGGCCACCCCATTCTGTTGAGGTTCATATGGTGCACTGAATTGATGCACTATGCCCTTTGATAGGCAATATACACCAATTACAGTGTTTTTGAATTCAGTTCCATTATCACTACGAATATGTTTAACCCTAGTTCCGTATGAGTTCTCCACTTGGTCCAAGAACCCGATGAGCTTTGCAGCCGTCTCGTCCTTCGTACCTAAAAAGAAAACCCAAGAAAAAGATGAGTAATCGTCAGTGATAACTAAGCGGTACCAACTACCTCCGATACTCCTTTTGTTGATTGGGCCGAAAAGGTCCATGTGCAACAAATCGAATGCTGAGGATATGGAATTCTGCTTCTTGGACTTGTGTGTCTTCTTATGTTGTTTGCCCTTCATACACGGTAGACACTTGTCCTCGAACTGAAAACTTTTCATGGGCACACCCTGCACCAGTCCATGCTTCGTTATGTAATTCATCTTTCTCAGGTGCAGGTGAGCCATGCGTCTGTGCCACAGTACGGATTCCGTCTCCGAAGCTTTGGATAATAGACAAATTGGCCCCATCGAAGTCTCTGGCTTGTTCATATCCAGCATGTACAAGTCGTTCTTCCTTGGCGCCCGCATCAACACCCATTCTTCAGGAATTTTGAATCCAGGCTTTAGCACTAACGCCTCAGTGTCAGTAAATAACACCGAGTTCTTCTTATCACAGATTTGAGATACACTAATGAGATTATGAACCAGTTTATCAACGTGATAAACTTGGTCCAATTTTATTGTCCCATTAGTGACCACCCGGTACCCGTGATGTTTCCACCCTTGTTACCAGCGAATGATACGAATCCTCTATTACCCCCCTTGAAGTCTGTGAGAAGACTTCTTTCCCCCGTCATGTGCCTGGAGCAACCACTGTCGACGAACCACTTATTGTTTGGACATGTAGTTATCTCCTGCACATGAAAGAAAAGAGGTTAGTTATCACGGGGAACCCAAGCCATGACTGACTTGGTAATACCATTCTCGTCCACATACGTGAACTCTTTCAAGTACCCATTCAGGTGACTTGGGCCTTTGAACTGAATTCTGTTGTGGTGCCGAGTGATTTAAGTTCACTCTGTGCCTTGGAGTAGGCATTTGTTGTGGAGCTCTAGAATTATTTCTATTATATCCCATTTCTGACTGTGATCCTTGAGCGCTTACCGGTGCATATTGTCTAACTGGATTATGTGACCTAACTGGAGTATGTGACCTGCTAGGTGTTGTGCTCCTATAGACTTGCTGAGGTGCTGACCTAGATTGATTATTGACACGATTCGGTGAATTTGTCCTAATCACTTCCTTTGGTCCAACCTTAACCGGTGTGTTTTTCACAACTTGTTTGGGTGCGGCCTGCACAGTTTTCTCGGTAGGTTGAGAACTACTGCTGCTTGCCACACTGGCTGAGGGCTTAACAGGTGTTGGGTTCACTGTCTTAGGGGTAACATCTGCTTTCCTAAGTGGACAGTGAGAAGCAACATGCCCTTTCTCGTGACATTTAAAGCAAGACATCTTATCTATGGACTTTTTGTGTGTTCCCTTAGATCTAGGTGTCTCACTAGTGTCTATCTCCTTTGGTACATCTACTGTGTCTGCCTCTTCGACCTGGTCAGCCCATGAAATTTTCTGTTTTCCTGCAGGTGTTTCACTGGAGGAAGACACAAATTTCACTTTCTTGACCTTGACGGTTGAGTCAGACACCTTAGGTGTATTTTTTACAGTAGGCTCTGGTGTCGGTTCAGGTAGGTCCTCTAAGTCGACTGACTTGTCAGTGTTCTCCTGAGGCTGAGGCACATAGTTCGCATTGAATGGTGGAGGAATTTCGTGAAAACCTAGACCTACGGGCTTCTTAGATTGTCGTTGGGCATCTAAGACTTTCCCTAGATTTAAGCTTGAATTCCTAAACTTCTCCAGCTTACTGTTTGCCTCTGCTACCTTAACCTTGGTCTCTGCTAGCTCTATATCCTTGTCCTTCAGACTTTTGGTTAAGGCCTCTACGTGCTCATACATTAGTTCTATCCTAACACACTGCTCACTGAGTTTGTCTTTTAGAACTACTACGTCCTGAGCATCAGCCTTAAGCTTTTCTTTTAAATCTTGCTTTATATCATTTAAGTTAGCATTTTCAATCTTTAAGTTTTCATTTTGAGCAGTTATGGTCTTCTGTGATTCTAAGATTAAATTTAACCTATCATTAGAACTAACACATAAAGCACATAAATCACGAAATAAAGAATAAGACAGACTAACCTTTGAGTTCTCAGATTCCACGTTGGCCATCTGAGCAGCAAACTCCAGCACTCTCTGACCATTCGCCGTTTCAACCCACATCGGACTGTTTTCCCTTGTGGTCTGCTCGTCTCCTTCACACCCATTCTCCGTAACTTCAGCCATGAAAGCTCTAGCATTGGACTCAGGATGTGAACTCCAATCATATGTACCATCTAGCTGTCGATCTGAAGTGACGTTCGATAGTAAACCAGCTAGATTGGCTTGTCCAGATGAGGAACTCGGAAGGTAACTTTGTTGGGACTGATTTTGGAATTGCCCCTGATGTTGGCTCTGTCCCTGGTATGTCTCTACCTTTGGCCTTTGGCACTCCCTGGCGAAGTGTCCTAGTCCTTGATAGTTATAGCATTTCACCTTGGACTTATCAAACCCGATCCCCTTGTTATTCATCTGCAAATTCCTTCCAGTTCTCTTAATGAATCTTTTAACCCTCTGGGTCACCATGGCCAATTGCCACTTAAGATCCATTTCCTCTAAGTCATCAGGGTCGACCTGATCGTAGTCTTCGTCCCATAGAGCAGGATCGTTAATCTTCCCTTGAACACAATTTCTGTATGCGGCCACAAAAGAAGCAAGTAGATTCAGATGCTCTTCCGCTGACTTTGCGCTCATGGGCATCTTCGAATAGCTCTGACTTGTCGATGCCTGTTGAACTTGAGGTTGCGGTTCTTCCGATCTTCCTAATCCTAAGAACGCGCGGTTCAATGAGTCTTCAGACTCTGCTGTGGATGACGTTTCTCCGGTGAAAAACGCTGTAGCAGTCTTCGGTTCAGCTGTCACTGATGATTTAGATGTCTTTCCAAAATACATTGCCGGATTCTGGACTTGCTCGTAATCAGTCTCAGCCTTAATCAACTCAAAGTGATATGCCCTCAACGTTCCCACAATGTCATTAAGTGATTGAGTATAGTATTTGTCCTCATTCAGCTTAATCATTGCCACGTACATAGCCCATTTGGCTGGTAGGGCATCAAGAAGCTTGTTGTTCTTGTCAGTGTCCGAATACTCAATTCCGTGACTTTCAAGTTCCGTTATCAGATGATAGAACCTGGTGATAATATCATCCAACTGTTCATCCTTAATTGCCTTGAAAATCGCAAACTGTTGTTTCAACAGCTCTGTACGCTTTCTACGCACCCGAGGATTACCCTCACACCTTTTCTCGAGAGACTCCCAGAGTTCCTTCGACGTCCTTTGAGTCCGAAATGTGTGCAAAATATCTTGAGGTAAAGCCATACGGATTATGGAGAAAGCTTTGTTTTCGGCTTCAAATAATTTCTTGTCATCTTCTTTCATCATCTGATATGACAAGACCTTTTGACGGCCTTCAACTTCAGATACTGGCGGAATGTACCCTTCATCTATGCACACCCACATGCGCATATCATTGAATCGTACAAAATCGGTAAATCGGTCCTTCCACCAGTAATAGTCCTCAACTTTCATCAGCTTAGGCGGGGCGTTTGCTTTCCCAACCTCGTGGTCCATTTCTAAGAACTTCTGAAGATTTGACATCTTTTCTAAAGAAATTGAATTTGAACTTAATTAATTTAATTAGAAACTGATTTAGACTAACTTTTTCGAATCTAGGTAGATTCGAAACTAATTAAGATTAAATCTTTTGGGATTAAATTCGATTAAGTCTTAAAATTCAATTAGATTCGAAATTATGTCAGATTCGAACAAATCCTTAGAGTCGATGGTCCTTAGATTCGAAGGTCAGCAAGCTCGAATTTCAGCAGATTCGAAGCACCAGATTCGAAGCAACACTAGACTCGAAACAAACTCGAAACAAATCTAGACTCGAGATCCTATTCGAATGAAGCAACAGATTCGAAACTAGGTAGATTCGAAAACTGCTGAAATTGACTCGAAAGGAGCGTATTTAGGTTAGACTCGAGACTAAAGTGAAACCCTAATTACCCCTATAGATTCGAGCGCCGCAAACTCGAAAAAGGGCTAACACTTTGATTTTTTGACGTTTTACAGATTAAATCACTATTTTTCTAACGAAAAATAATGATTTCGATCAAAAGCGTGAAAAACCACAAAATGTTTCCCGAATATGAATTTGCTAAGCTTGAAAACACGTTTTTGAGAGCAAAACCGTCCAACTAGCGTCAAGAAACCTAGAATGTATCTAGATGAACACGAAGAACACCAAGAACACTCCGTAGGCTCTGATACCACTTGTAAGGTCTACGACTGCAAGATCTATCTAGACGCGGATCCGTGAACGAGTGCGGAATCCTCGTTGACGGTTAGACGGACAACTCTCAACCAACGAAACACGGAGACTATTAGACGCTGAACGAACGACACACGAACGATCCTACGAACTAATTCTCTCCGAAACGGCACTCACCTAGCTGATAAACTCGAGATTGCCTATAGCTTAATTCCTCACGAATTCTGCTAAAAGTCTGCTAATGACTCGAGTCTATCCCTAATTATAGACCCTGATTCGAGTCTGATGTGGGCCAAACTCGAATCTGGCCCAAGGCCCATTCGAGTTTGTCCACAATGACACTCTCGAATCTAGCCCATTCGAATCTAATGATACATTCGAATCTATCACAGATTCGAATGTCTTCCTTTACCTATTCGAATCTAGCCAATACACTTAAACACTTAAGTGATGAAACTTACGTTATTACCTTATGATTGATTTTATCTTTGAACTTTATGTTTGAACTTCTTGTAATACGTTACATCAAGTTCAAACATACAAACACTGATAAATATCAACCATAAATAATATATATAACAAACACACGCTAAATCACAATGTAAGACCACTTAGACTGCTATCGTCACACAGGATGTACCAACAGGTTACACGTAATTAATTCATTTCCATTCCATGAAATTACATGAATAATAAAATAAACTTAGGTTGAAATTAATCAAGTAATTTTATAAACTTAGGTTACACATAATCAATTCATTTCCATTTCATTCCATTATATGAATAATAAAATTAAACTTAGGTTGAAATTAATCAAGTAATTTTATAAACTTAGGTTACACGTAATCAATTCATTTCCATTCCATGAAATTACATTAATAATAAAATAAAACTTTGGTTGAAATTAATCAAGTAATTTGAGGTTGACTTCTATTTTTTTAATATTACTTTAAACACAATCATTTTGTTTAAAAGTGTACACAACCTCTTACCTTCCATGTCTTTCATCATTTGAAAGACCAAAAATTTCTCTATAAATAGAGAGGCATTTCATTCATTTTAAACACACCAAAAACCTCTTTTCTCTCCCTCTAGATCCGGCCAAAACACACACACATCACAAATTTTTCATTCAAGTGTTCTTCAAGTGTTCTTGGTGATATCGAAGTGTTCTTGGTCCAAACCTTGCAAAGATTTCAATTTCTACTCAAAATCATATTCTAAATACTTCAAAGTAAGTAAATACTAGCTTATTTCATCTTATATTTAAGTTTATATAAGTCTTGCATAATATATATAATCACCAACAACAACAAGTTTCATAAAAACTCAAGTTTATAAGTTTCTAGTTTTTATTTTTAAGTTGTTTCTTTAAATGTGTTTATGAATATATGAACACATCATAAAAATATTAATATTATGAAAACAAGTGATATATATGTGTTTTATAACTGTTATAACTATTTATACAAGTAGTCTTTGAATAAACAACAAAAATCATAAGTTATTTCAAGTTTATAAACTGCGGATTTTCGGCAGAAAATTTATATCGACTTTGAAAAATCATAACTAATTCATAACTTAACGAAATAAGTTGATTCTTGTCTCAAAAGTTAGATCTATGTCTTAACTATAGATCTTGAAGTTTTCATAATTTATTTTGGAGTTTAAGACCTCCAGAAATTATTTGGGAAACCGAAAGTTTGACAGCTCAAAAATGGCCAACATAGGGTTTTTAACGACCTTTTTCACCAACCTAAACATCTCGAAAAATGGTCGTTCTTGATTCTAAAAATCCTTTGTATATATTAGTTTTATGTCCTAGAAAACCAAAGTCTAAAACATTTTGGAGCTTGGTCAAAAACAGCCTCAAAGTAGGCCGAAAAACCTCCGAAAAAGCTGGAAAATTATATATATATATATATATATATATATATATATATATATATATATATATATATATATATATATATATATATATATATATATATATATATAAACTTGACGTTTTAAGCGAGTTTTATTTATAAACTTATAATGTTGGGCGATTTAAGACATAAAAATCTATAAATATATATATTATCATATATTAGAGATATTAAGTCCCTATTATCATTTAGGACTCGATTAATCTCGTTCGGTGCATCATCCATCCATTTACGCTGAAAAACATTTTTCGCTCGTTTTTGCCATCACACGCTCGGTGAGTCCTCATAGCCCCTAATTTCACAATGTTATGTTTTGGGGTTGAAATACATGCTTCGTTTTCATATGGACACGAAAACAACTTCATTTCTATTATGTCTTACACATGTGGTTCCATCAGCCCTTATATCATGAACCGTTAATTGCATTTATTTGTAAGCGCGAATATATTGTGGATAGATCTATTGGGAGTCATGTCCCCCATTCGGGTTAGTTCGGGTCGGCTAACAGCGAGTCCATATATATTCAACACACAGTATTACGTATGGGAATATTGCACAGGACAAACTCATTTTAATTAAGTTTCGGTTGCATGATGGTTTATATGTAATACATAACATGAAATTTAATTTGTGTTGACGTATTTTAGCGTGTATTTTCAGGAAATTAAGGCAAGCGGACGTATTTTCTTTCAAGCTTCCGCATCCATGGAGTCGCATGCATATTAAAATTAACGGAGATTTAGCTGCATTATTTTGGATATTTTTAATTATGTAATTAAATCTCTGTATTTTGCGAACTCCTTTACTCATATCTGACTATGTAAAACATTGCTATGCTTTAAAGTTTTAATGATATATTTTAAAAACGTCCATATAGTGGTCGTTCGTTATGATTATGGTTATGCTTCCGCGACGTCGCGCTTCGATGCCAACCGGGGTAACGGGGTGTGACAGATTGGTATCAGAGCCATGGTTATAGTAAACTAGGTTACATTAGTACCCTAGACTGAGAAGATAAATTCTGATCTTGAATTGAAAATCAAAACTTTTGATTCTGGAAATAATACTCTTAAGGCTGAAATTAAATCCTTGGAATTTAAACTGAAAAATCATCCTGAAAACAATTCTCAACCACATAAAAAAACTTTCAATTGAACATGCTTCTATTAATTCTGAACAAGATTTTGATCTGTATATGAACTCGGATTTCAACTCATTGGAGGAGATGTTTGTCAAAATAGATGAATTTGTCAAACCTTTACATGACAAACAAGCTGAAAAACCTAAAGAACCTGTAAGTATTCTGAAAAGAATATCTACATACTCTAAGGATACATCAGAAAATTCACCGGTTTTACAACTAAAAAAGGAGAAAACAAAAGTTAATTTTGTGACTCCAATATATGAAAAAGGTGAATCATCTTCCTCAAAGGATTCTATTGCACAGAAGGTCCATACTTCCAAAGGTAAGAGAATTTTACAGGATAAACATATTTCTAAAACGACTAATTCTTGTGTTTCTATTATGTCAAATAATATTGTGAAAAGGTTCTCGGAAGAAAGAATGACGCAAGAAGCAACAAGCAACGAAACAAAACAGATTAAGACAAGAGTGGAAAGTTAAAGAAAATTTTGTTACTGATAGGATTAGTCAAAATGATAATTATGTCTTTAATAAATTTACTGATAAACGTTGTACTAAATATTCTCGAACTGATTTGCTTGCTTTAAATTCTACACGTTGTCATATGATGCATGCTAAATCTGATAAGCTTGTTTAGCTACCAAAGAAAAAGGTTCCAAAGAAATGAATTTCAAAATCAGTTCCACACAAAATTGTATAAAAATGGATACCTAAACAAACTGTTAAAAAGTGGGTTCCTAAAATAAAGACATTAATAAATGAGAAGTCTAAAGATAATCCACATGATTTACCAAAATCCAAAGTACCCAACTATAAGTGGGTACCTCACGTCTTTTTTCGTCTTATAGGTAAATTATGTGTGGTACCTTGACTCCGGGTGCTCAAAGCATATGGCCGGACAGAGAGAAACCCTCACAAACTTTGTTGATAAATTCTATGGACAGTTCGATTTGGAAATGATCAATTCTGTACGATCAAAGGGTATGGGAGTCTTGAGTACAAAAAGATTACGATTCAAAAATTCTTCTAAGTTGACGGTCTACGACACAATCTGTTTAGTATTGGGCAACTATGCGACAAAGGATTAGAGGTCAATTATAAAGCAAATCGATGTAGCATTAGATCTGGAGAATGGAGGGAGATACTTGCAGGAAATAGAAAAACAAATCTGTACTCTATAGATCTAGCCTCTATAAATATAAAGAAAGATGTTTGCATATTATCTAAAGCAACATCTAAAGTATCTTGGTTGTGGCATCGCCGTCTTTCACACTTGAACTTCAAAGAATTAACCAACCTTGCAAAAGGTGGGTTAGTCAAAGGGTTTCCAACTCTCAAATTTCAAAAGGAGCAGTTGTGTGAAGCCTGTGAAAGAGGAAAGATGGTACGAGCGTCTCACAAGTCAAAAGCTGAACACTCTTCAACGAGAGCATTAGAACTTCTTCATATGGACTTGTGTGGACCGATGCAAGTACAGAGCATTAACAAGAAGAAATATGTATTGGTAATAGTTGAAGACTATTCGAGATATACATGGGTATTCTTCCTGCGATCCAAGTCTGATGCTACCGAGATCATAATCGACTTCATTCGCAGAATTCAAGTTAAGTTGCAAATTTCAGTTCAAACCATTAGATCTGATAATGGGACAGAATTCAAGAACAAGTCACTCGAGACGTTTCTAAATTCTGTGGGAATAACTCATCAATTCTCAGCAGCTCGTACTCCACAACAGAACGGTGTAGTTGAACATTGAAATTGCACACTTGTGGAATCTGCTAGGACGATGTTGGCATATTCAAACATTCCGTTATTCCTTTGTGCTGAAGCTGTAGCAACGGCTTGTTTTATTCAGAACAGATCTATAAATTAACAAGAGATTCGGAAAGACTCTGTATGAACTGATAAATAAACGAGTCCCTAATGTGAAATTTTTTCATGTCTTTGGATGCAGGTGCTTTATCCAAAACGACAAAGACAATTTGGGAAAGTTTAGTCAAAAAGCAGATGAAGGCATCTTCATTGGCTATTCTAAAGAGTCTGTAGCCTTCCGAGTCTACAACAAAAGGAAAAAGACTGTTAACGAGAGCGTCAATGTTAAATTTGATGAAGGCGTTGTAATGGCTTCTGAACACACCAGTCAGGACCCGAACTTAAACAGTCGACTTCTATGAAGTCATCTAAACAGAGTGTAGAAAATAATGATCTAAATAAATTGTTCGAGAATTTTTATGAAGACTACATTGAAAAGACCAAACCTAATGTTTTGAATTTGGTTCCTGACAGGATTACTGAAGATCCAGTCATAGTCTCAGATCATATTCTCACCAACCAATTTTAGAAGATACTTGAGAGGTTTCAACGATAAACGTACACTTACCCGTTGACAGTGTACAACCTATCGAAGCTCAAGAATCTTTTGAAACCCCCTTGCCATCTGAAAACATCAAAACCCCGATCTCAGTTGATATACCATCAACTTCAGAAGTAAATCCTCGAATTCCCTATATGGACTTGACCCCCAATCAAGACCAACTTCAACCTTACCCACATACCTTCAAATGGACAAGGAATCACCCACCTGAAAACATAATAGGTGAGCCTTCAGCTTCAGTTAAAACCAGAATAGCTACCAAAAATGAATGTTTATTCTCAAACTTTTTGAGTAAAATTGAGCCAAAGAATGTGAAAGAAGCTCTATTGGATGCTGACTGGATAGTGGCTATGCAAAAAGAGCTAAATCAATTTGAAAGGTTGAAGGTCTGGAGATTGGTGGAGCGACCAAAAGACAAATCCATCATTGGCACGAAGTGGATCTTCAAGAATAAGAAAGATGAACACGATGTCATCATTCGAAACAAGGCTCGCCTCATTGCCGAAGGATATAGCCAGCAAGAGGGAATTGATTACTACGAAACATTTGATCCAGTTGCTAGGATTGAAGCTATTCGGATGTTTTTAGCGTGTGCAGCACACAAAATTTCCATTGTATATTAAATGGATGTTAAAACTGCTTTTTTAAATGGGGAGTTGACAGACGAAGTATATACATATCAGCACAAAGGATTTACTCTTCCTTCAAAGCCTGACCATGTATATAATCACTGTATGGCCATAAAAAAGCACCTCGTGCTTGGTATGATGCACTTCAAATTATCTTTTGAAATGTGGATTTAACAAAGGTGCAGTGGATACAACCCGGTTTATAAAATGTCAGGGTCCAGATATCATAGTTATTCAAATATATGTAGATGATATAATATTTGGGTCTACAAATCCAGAGTTTTGCAAGAAATTTGCATACTTAATGTCTCAAAAATTTGAAATGAGCATGATGGGAGAAATTAATTTTTTCCTGGGTTTACAAGTGAAACAACTGACTGATGGTATTTTTATCAATCAATCTAAATATATTCAAGACATGTTAAAGAAATTTTAACATGGTAAATAGTACTCCCATGAAAACTCCCATGGCTCTGGATTCCAAATCAAAACTCGAAGAGGACATTTCAGGGAAACCTGTAGATGTAACTCATTATCGAGGCATAATTGGGTCATTAATGTATTTAACTGCAAGTAGACCGGATATTATGTTTGCTACATGTGTTTGTGCTAGATATCAGGCTCATCCTAAAGAATCACATTTGGCTGCTGCCAAACGTATTTTAAGATATCTAAAGGGAACTCCAAACTTAGGTTTGTGGTATCCCCGGGAATCCTCATTTACATTAACTGTCTTTTCTGATGCTGATCACGCAGGTGACAAAATGGACCGGAAAAGCATATCAGAAGTTATACAATTCCTAGGTGACAAACCCGTCTGCTGGTCATCCAAGAAACAACATTATGTTTCCCTGTCAACAACCGAAGCTGAATATGTCGCCGTATCATCGTGCTGTTCACAAGTGTTGTGGATGAAGAGCCAACTCAGAGACTACGAGTTTACACCGCAAAAGATTTCCATTTATTGTGATTCTCAAAGTGCAATAGCTATAGCTTCAAATCCGGTGCAACACTCAAAAACCAAACACATTGACATACTGTATCATTTTATAATAGATCATGTAGAAAACGGTAATATAGAATTATACTTTGTACCTACTGAATATCAATTAGCTGAGTTATTTATCAAAACCTTAGATGATAAAGGATTTAATATTTTGGTATACAAATTGGATATGTTGAATCGTTAGATTTAAACATTCAGTAGTTACCAAAATATTATTTTAAATTTACAATTTTTTATTTGGTTAAATATGTTGTTAATCTCCTGTGCTTTTAAAAGTTTAATTTTTCAGAGTTTAACAGCTTCGGATTGTCATGTGCAGGGGGAGCAGACAGAAATTTATCTGATTTTTAAAATCAGATAAATTTTTATCTGATTTTTTTGTAAGGCGAGCTGTCCATTAAAGAGATATTCATCTGAGGGGGAGCTAAACTGCAAAAATCAAGGGGGAGCAATTTTTTATCCTTTATTTTTTTAGTGAGTTAAAAAAATATTTAGTTCAAATTTGTTTTTAGTTAGTTAACATTTTTTATTTCAAAGTTTTTTTGTTAATTGTTATTTTTTTTTGTTTGTGTGTGTGTGAAAATCTTTTATACGTTAATGGGCTTCAAGTGTTGAAAATAAAGATTGGACAGTGGGCCGGGTTTTTCAAGATTCCAAATTTCGAATGGAACCTATAAAGTTGAATTTTGAAATTCAAACACACTTTTTCAAATTCTCGGTTACTGTTCCCATTTCTTCTCCGAATACACAAACTCACCTTTCTTACTCAAGAAGAAACCGATTTCTACTACAGATTTTCATTATCAGTGATTAATATTGTAAGTGGTTTTAATGTTTTTCATAATATTTGTTTAGTTTCAGTTTTTTTTGTGTTCGAGTTTTATACATATATAATACTCTGTATGTGTGTTTGTAAAAGTTCAATGTGTATTCATGGGAATTGTTGATTTGTTTGTTATAATATGAAATTGATTGTGTGTTGATGTGCGGATTACTCATATGAACTTGAATATTAAATTTCAAGTCTCATCTCCAAACACACAAACATTATTTTTGATTTTTCATTGTTAGAAGTTTTCGAGTTCTTGCACCTGAAAATTGGATTATTTTTTTTTTGGAAAGAAATGGTTATTTCTGGACAATGTTAAGTAAACAAATAATGTTTAAAATCCATTTTCGAGTAGGAATATATAAATGAATAGTAAAAAAAATGTCCACAAAACGATTTTTGAAAAATTTCAGTGACATTCTGGACTTCGAAAATTTTTAAACTTGTTTTCTCGATCAACTCTTCATTCGAGAAATATTCTATTTTGATCGAGTTGCATGAAGTTTCATTCGAGAAACTTTTACTTTCATTCGAGTTGGATACTTCATGATTCGATAAACTTGTATTTGTTATTCGAGTTGGTTGCTTTGAAGGACTTAGAAAATTTTAAAACCAGTCTCGATAACAAATATGATTCGAGTATATTCCAGTTTCATTCGAGTTGATTTCAGGAGTTGTTCGAGGAACTTTATTCCTTATTCGAGTTGCCTAGATCAGGCCTTAGATTTATTTCAGTTTTTAGCATTCGAGAAAATCAATCTTGTATTCGAGTTGGGTTCATGAGAAATTCGAGAAATGGTCAATATTATCCGAGTTGGTCACTCATTCGATTCGAGTTGACTAATGTTTCATTCGAGTTGACTGGTTATTAATTCGAGTTGTTTGCTTATTCATTCGAGAAATCTCTTATTCAATTCGAGTTGATTCATATATCATCCGAGACTCTTCATGTGTCATTCGAGTTTCAACTTCAAAATTCCCAAAATTTTCACAAGTGTTGAGGATTCTAACATTGGTCTCTTAACGATTGACTTTGGAATCCTAACAATAATATTTTAATATTATTGTCTGGAATCCCGATGCTTTAAATAGTGAAACACATATTCTTCTAATTTCTAGTAAAATGTTTTATTTTTCTATTTGCAGGATTTCATTTGTTTATCTGCTGTTACTGACATATCTATTATTTTCCACAGGTTTCAAATGGCTTCCCAAGCTCAATCTCAACATTCAAATTCATCTGATTCTCATTTATCCTCAAACCATGCACTAGTATCCAAACCAATGAAATCAGCATCTGTTACCCGACCTTCACCTTCATCACCCATACCAGATACTCAATTAGTCAAAACCAAATATTGTCTATCCTTTCGTGACAACAACCACCGTCTTGATCCAAAAGTCAGTCATCCTATAAATTTTTGACATTCTTAAAGGACATCCTTTGGGCTACCTTCTACAATATAAACCTTCTATCCCCCAAGTGTACTTACAACAACTTTCGCATACCATCAAGGTCGTACCGGCTGATGGTAACCATCACTTCAAGGTTACCATTGATCAATTCAAGGCAAAGATCACACTTGCCAGGCTCCGACATAACCTATTTCTACCGTGCCGAATTGATACCGTGAACTTTCCAGAACTAGCAGACTTTAAAGACTTTGTATCTGATGAAGAGCTCGTTCATGATTTGATATGCTTAGGATATTCCAAACCTATACCTAAGAGCTCCAAGTTTCATAGAAATGGTCTTAATGGAGAGTGGTATACGTTGTTTGGCATTGTCAACATATGCATGACGTCTAAGCATACCGGCATTGATAGATGCAGCATACATTGCCTGAGAATTTTTCATGGGTTTGCCTTCAATAAACATTATGGCTATGCTCAGTGTATTTGGGAGGATTTAAAAGAGGTGGTGTTGGCAAAGACAATGAATAAAGCAAGGAAATTTGTTCCAGTACAACGATTCATTCAAATCTTGATAAGGGGCATCTTAAGGGTCAATGAACAAATTCCAAAACGATCAAATGCTCAGAAGTGCCCAGATTATGTTATGATGAGTCTACATGGGGTACAGGATGCGCAGAATGCAAATGTGATGCCTATTCCAGAGGCTCTATAAAAGTATGCGAATCAAGAGAGTGAGCATGTAAAGTTATACAAAATAGATCACGTTTCTATAGAAACCCAAGAACCGGTTTTCTTAACTAGGGAGCTATAGGTGAGCAGGAACATCAGCACGGGGCTGATGTTCAGGGCAACCAACCTGAGATTGAGGGTGTAGAGGTGCAGGAAAGGGGAGGTGAGAGAAGCTCAGATTCAAAAAGAACTTTATCAAATATTGCTGAAGGAGCTAAGGAAGGGAATGATGCACAAGAAGGTGGTGCTGGAATGGTTGAAGTATTCATAGCTGAGAGAATTCCGGATCTTGATGTCCTTGAAATAGCTAGGGAGAATGTGAGGGAGATTCCAAGCCCAAACAGCCGGGATCAAGTCACATCGGTTGTTAGCTCCCAAATGGGAGTTAACATTGAATCAGTCAGTATCCCACTGACGACTGCACACCCCCCTACCACTCATTTTCCTCTCAACAGGAAGATGTTTCACTTTCTCACCGGGATGAAGCACAAAATCTATCCTTAAATTCTTTGGATTTTATGGATATTGAATATAGTACACAACTGCCCGGGTGTACAACTTCAATTCTTGCACATACTATAGAACCGATACGGACTAGGACACTTGAGTCAACTTCATACGTTGAAGTAAGTGTAGTTGAACTTAGTGTTACTGTCGGAACAACCTTAGTGTCGGAAACATTTTTTTCTCCATCATTTGAAGAGGTTGGAAGTCCAGTCAGAGCCACGACATTGCCAACTCTGAGCACTGGCCACACAGAAGTTCTTTTCACAAGTTCGACTGTTGTGACAACTGGAAGTCTAAGTGACCCAGTGGTTAGTCTTTTCCTATTTGTTACCGAAGCCAAACAGGATGAAGCTTTGAATGCAGCGGTCGCTGGAGTTACCAATCAAATGACAAGTCAATTCTCTGAGATGATGGATCAGATGGCAAACATTCACAAACTTTTGAAGGGTAAAAATGTGGCTGAAGAGAAGAAACAAAGAGATCCAAATCAAGCGATTGATGAGTTAAGAGAGTTTGTATACGATCAATTTGATGATATGCATGAAAGGATGATTGGACTAGAAAGCACAGTGATAACAGCGTTAGGCGATATGTCTGAAAGGATCTCTGCAGTAGAACAGACGTGTAAGGCTCAAGCTTCTGCTTCGAAAAGAAAGCATGATGAGCACGATGATGAATCCGATGATTCTCCTCATGAGGGGGAGAAGAGGAGGAAGCTTGATGAGCAAGGTACTGGTCTGTTAATGATTACCTATCCAAAAAAAAGAGTCAGAAGGTCAAGAAAAGGGAGAAGCAGGAAGCTCCACAGAAAAACCTGTAGATGCTCAAAGCGGGCTGGAATTGATTCTTCATGAAGATGTTCCAGTTCCTTTAAGTGTTCAATCAGGAATCTATAACTTTGAAGACTATGATGACGATGATAATGAAGCTCAAGGACGGACCCTAATGATTCAAGAAGTAGAGAAAGAAGTGGATATTGAACTGTCTGATGATGATGATATGATTGATTTGACAGATATATCTGTGAGAGCTGATAGGATTGAAGAAGAAGAGGATCTAGTTCAGGAGATAACGAGGGATGATATACCAACACCGACGGTTGAAAAGCCTGAGGTTACGGTTAATGTTAAAGAAGAGGTTGTAGAACCATTTTCGGTGGAGAATGTTATACCACAAGTGGTTACGGAGTTGAATGAAGTTAAAGTAATGGACAGATTCTTCAATGAATACATATTGGCTGATGAGACTCAAAAACAACATAGATTAAGATTTGAAGCTCAGAAGATTGTCCAGAGAGAAATCAGAGATATACTGACACTGCTCAATGAAGATGAGATTAGTAAGAAGAAGTTAAAAAGGGTTAGAATTATCTGCAAAACAAACTGTAGAGTATATCAAAATGAGGAACAAACTTCCATATCTTGAAGATCACCTTGAAAAGAAAATCTTTTGTAAGAAACAAGCTCCGTGTACGTTTTTGAAGTTATTTAGAGTTCTGGAGCCGAATATGCCAAACTTAGCGAATTATGTGAGCTTCTTGCAGAATAAAGCTCAGTCGGTGGATAAGGTCAGAAGTGAGTTTAGGATAGTTGATTTGGTTAAGATTGAAAAGGATCGTTTTGTTAAGATTTTCTATCCTACCTTCACCGTGACCAGAGTTGACGGAAATACTTATACATTCACCAAGGCTGACATATTTGGGATGCATCTGGTCGACATTGAAGATTTATTTGATGAATTATGCAGAAACAAGAGGAATGAGCACTGTAGATGCACTTTTTCACTTCATGCACACCAAATTGGTGCTTATGTCTGTGCAAGATCTACAGATTGGTGTAGAAAGAGGGATGAGAAAGAAAAACATTACTGCGCCAAACCGTTTCATCAAATTTATGGAGAATCTGAAGGAAATTCAAGTCGTAATGGCCAAGCATCCAGATGCTATCTACAAAGATAAAAATCAGAAGCTAAGAGCTATGAGAAATATTGAACTGAATAAATTTTGTGATGGAACACTTCAAAAGGTTATGAATGGATTTAAAGCGAAGTTGGCAGCTAACAAGTAAAGAAAGACGAAGAAAGGAGCATTAAGTGTAAATGACAGAAAGCTCATGGTCGAATTCATATCAAATATTAATTGGAGGCTGTCTAACAGAAAAAGCATCAGGCGTTTTGAAATGAAGCTGGGGCTTTCAAACTGAAGACTTAGTTTAATTCATCAAAGGGGGAGAATGTTAGAATCCAGTTTAGATTGATGAATTAAATAAGTTTAGGGTTTATTTTGTAATTACTATAAAGTTGACTTTTAGGTATAAATAGTTTTTGTCATTTGTAAATGAAATAGATCTGACATTCTGCTTTTTGTACAGATTCTTTCCACGGAAATTCACAAGTCTAGGGCTACAGTATTCGTATTTCCCAATCTCATTGTAATCCACATTTGGTGCAATATAATCATTTGGTTAGTGTTTCTGATCTTTATTATTGTTTGAATTGAATGTTTGATTGATTATACAAGAATAACAAAGTTCATCTTCCTTATTAATTTTATATTTTTAATATTATTGTTTACATGTATATATGTGATTTTTGTTGGTTGTGTTTATGTAAAGAGAATATCGTTGATATTTTCCCTCTTTAATGTCACTATTTTTTCAAGCATCTTCCGACTAATGAACCAACGAAATATAAATTATATACATATGTGAATGTGTCTTGGATATGTATATGTCTGTGTGTGTGTGTGTGTGCTCGCGCGCGCGCGTGTGAATGTATGAATTTTAGAAGTGAGTATAGTCTGAATTTTATAATTGAATATATTGCTTCGGTTTAGGTTTATCGATTTTTTAAATTATAAAACCAACCAGACTTTTTCTATTTCGATTTTGATTATTCGATTTTTTTTTGGTTTGATTTTGATTTTTTTTCACTTCCCAAATTAATTTTTATTATATTTTATAGGGAGTGATGTTGATTCATATACTCTTATTATGGGTGAGGAAAAAAACCACAAAACCAAAAAATATATATTAAAAAGCCTTAAGTTTGATTTTTTGTTTTAAAAATCGAAAGATTCAAGTTGGTTTAGATTTTTCCATAAAACCGCACCGAACTGCAGCAAATGTAAAATAAGGTACATTTTATGTTTTTATAATATATTTCCCAACGTATACCGACTTTTTTGCTCATTATTTATTTATTTTATTTGACAATCGAAATAAAGTTTATCATTTATGTTTTATTATTGAATTTACAAATCAGATTACATTAGCTTAATTATTTAGTTTACTTAATTTAAAGTAGACTTTAAGTTAAAACATGATAAATTTAAGGTTTTAACTTTTAATTTAAAAATGTTTAGGAAAAATATAAAAAACAAAAAAAAACACGAAAAATGATACATTTTGGTTTCAGTATCAATGTTAAAAAAAACAATATCATGCATAATCCTAACTCTTATAGATTTTATTAATTTATATAATCATAAATTAATAATGAATATAAATTTATAAATAATGACAATAGATGTGTTTAGATGATTAAAAATAAATTTATAAATAAACTATTAATAATAGTAAATATAAGTAAAATACTAAACAAATATAATTATATTTATAAATAAACAATTGTATATATAATTATATAACATAATATTAAATAAAAAGATAAATTTTGGACTATAAATGGAAAATAATAGAACCATGAGAGTAAAAGTGTCATAGTTGAAAAAAGGTAAAAATGTCATTATCACAAAGTTAACTGTTTGATCGTTAAGTTTAACGGCTCACGGACTAAAAATGGACAAACTTAGCAAAATAGGGATGAAATTTGTGATTATTAAGGTTGGAGGACTGTATCCGGGTAAACTATCAAACCACAAGAACGAAAAATGTCTTTAACTCTAGTTTTTATTGTTGTTTTTAAATTTTAAATCTTAATTTAATATACGATTATTTAATTTATTTATTATTTTTATTATTATTTAAGACGGATTTATATTTATTTTAAGAGTAAATCATAGAAACGGTCCCTGTGGTTTGTTCAAAGTTATGGAAATGATCCCTCAACTTTCAAAGTTGTTGTGGCTGTCTCTTAAACCACTTTTTACTTGCAGAATTGGTCCTTCTATTTCTAAAAATTTTAAAAATGACGATTTTGCACTTCTTTTAGTTACAAGTTTGGTAATTTCAATTTTGATCATTTTTCTTAATTTTTTATTTATTGTTTTAAATTTAAAATATTAATTTAATAAATTATGATTTGATTCATTATTAATTACATTATTATTATTATTATTATTATTATTATTATTATTATTATTATTATTATTATTATTATTATTATTATTATTATTATTATTATTACCTATCTATTTTGTAAAATACATCTATATTTCTTTACTAAAAATATTTTTTATTTATACACTTAATTAGTTAAGTTAGGCATCTTTTTATGTATTCAATTTATTTATTAAAGTTTTTTTATTTCTATTTTATTGGTTAAACTATTTGTATAATTTTAGTATTTATACTTTTCCATCAAACTATTTCATTACTTTTAATAAATTTTTGAATTTGAGTAAATTTTGATTTATATTTACTCATTCATTACTTTTTGATTTAAATTTGCTAATTTATTAGTTTTGATTTAAATACTTTGTTACACTAATATGTCTTTATTTAAATTTTTTATCTTATTTGTTTCGATTTAAATATTTTTTATGTCGATACGGTTTGATTTCAATTTATTATTTATTTTTTATTTAAAATCTAAGTGAAAATTAAAATAGTTAAGTGAAAACGAATAAAACATATTAATGAATAAACTTGTAAATCAAAAAAATTAAAATACTATATTAGATTTATAGATAAAGTATATATAAGATATAATTTGAATGTAGATTTAAATCTTATCTATTTATTAATATTTAAAGATGTAAGAAATAATATATTGTATTTATATGTTATATTTATTAATTTTTATAGATATTAGAAATAATGAATTATATTTATCTTTTAGTTTATTTTATTAAAATAATATATTTTGTTACGTTAAAACGTTTTGATTTAAATTTAGTATTTTATTTTTTTAATTTTAATATTTTGTTATGTCAATACGTTTTGATTTCAATATAGTATTTTAATCTTTTGATTTACAAGTTTATACATTAATATGTTTTATTCGTTTTCACTTAAGTATCTGTGAATCCTACTTATCAATCAACAATTAAACAATACAATAAAGATTCAAATCAAGAACAACTAACTGAATGCTTGTATTGAGTAGAAACGATTACAGATTGGAAAAGATGAAATACGGTTACTATTGACCTAGAATTGCTTCCATAATAATCAGTACAAAAATTGATACAACAAAAATTGCGGGATTACGGTTTGACTTATACTCATACTCCTATTAGGATAGATAACCAGTCAACTATTGCAATAACCAATAATCCAGTTAAAAACAGTAAAACGAAGCACATAGACATAAGACACCATTTTATACGTGATTGTGCTAAAAAGAATTTAATTAAGCTGGTAAAAGTGGCAATGGAAGATAATAATACTGATTTATTTACCAAAGCTTTTGATAAGTCACGTTTTGAGTTGTTGGTTCAACTAAACGGAATGCGTAATCAGAGTAACTTGACCTAAGTAGAATTTATTTCTTTTTATAGCAGTAGAATTTCTTTCTTTTTACAGTAAGTTTAGTAGCTTAGAAGAATTTCTTTTTATAGCAAGTTAGTAGGTTAGTTTATTGTCTCACTCTTATTTATGAAAAACAAAAAAAAGAGAGAAAACCATAAAAAGTTTGTTAGAATGTATTATAATTGATGGAAATCAAAGAATAGGGTTTGTTTTGTAATTCTTCCAGAGTTGTGAAAGTTATGTATATATATAGTAGGTTTGACTTTCAATGAAAGATATCTGACATTTTCACTTTTTGTACGGATAGCGGTTACTGACTTTGAAGCTTCATTCTCATCATTCTGTAATCGACAATTCAGGAATATAATCATTTGGTTAGTGTTTGATTCATTTTATTATTCTTGATATTGAATTGTTGCATGATTGATATAGAAACTGTATTTCACAATTGGTATCAGAGCTTTAGAGGTGAAAATTTGAATCTGAGATTGAAATTTTTTTTACGAAAATGTTCACTGTTCTTGAGCAATTTTTTTTCGAAAAACCCTAAAATCACCAAGGGTTTTTAATCTGTTGATCAAATACAGTGAAAATTGGATCGAAGGTAAAGGATAAATAGTCGATTCAATTGACTTTAAACTTGGAGTGATTCACAAAACACAGAAAAAGATCTAGACATTTTTGTCAAACTTCGAAAAACACAAGTTCGACTACTGTTTTATTGAAAAAGTCTATTCTAGATCTATTTTTGGACAAAATGTTTTACAAAAAGTGTTTGTAATCAAAATCCTCACCTTCGATTTCAATTTGAGATAAAATGGGCAAATTTTTCAAATTAATATGAATTTCAGACTTGAAAAATCTGAAAATATTAAGAGACTCGAAATACACATATCTTATGTGTCATTCGAGTTGAATACTTGTGAAATTCGAGTTGACAATAGTGTCAATCGAGTTGACAAACTGTGTCAATCGAGTTGACAAACTGAATCGAGTTGGATATAAAAGTGATTCGAGTTTGATTCAAGTTGAAGTGATAATCAATCGAGTTTACTGTCAAATTGAATTTGATTCAAGTTTATAAATAAATTTGAAGTTCATTCAAGTTTATTAAAGTTTGAATTTAATTCGAGTTTCACAAAAGACAAATTCGACTTTTTCAAAGGAACAATTCGAGTTTCACAAAGGATATTTCGAGTTTCATTCTAAACTCATTCGAGTTTCATTCTAAACCCATTCGAGTTTCATTCTAAACCCATTCGCTTTCCATTCTAAACTCATTCAAATTTCATTCTAAACTCATTCGAGTTTCATACTTAACTCATTCGAGTTTCATACTAAACTCATTCGAGTTTCACTTAGCCTAATTCGAGTTTCACCATCTATCATTCAAGTTTTAAAGAAAGCTTATTCGAGTTTCATAGAAGAGTAATTCAAGTTTCAAACAAGAATTAATTTGTGTTGATTATTGCAACTAACAAGATTACTGTGTTGTAGATTTCAGTTGATCATTTCAGTACTAATCTGTGTTTCAAAGTTTGATCAAATTTCAACTGTTGATCAACATTTTCAATCTCAATCAGTTCATCAGATCTTTGACAGTTTCCATAATATCAGTCAAAATGTCAAAGGACGCTCTAACAATGGGATCAGAAACCAAACCCTCAATTCTATACAGGGGAGAATACGTTCAATGGAGGGAGAGGTTTCTAGAATTCAACAGCTTTCATGATCTATCAGAAGAGATGCTGAGATCCTTAACAGAAGGACCAGCCACATTTATGGAAACAATACCTGGAGTACCAACTGGTAATCCCCCGATTCCACCAAGGACAGTCGAGGTTACCAACCTGACTGAGATTCAAAAGAAGAGAAAACTAGGGGATAAAACTACCAGGAAATTACTTCTGATATCCATCCCCAATGATATTTACACATGCCTCACAAATACAAAAACTGCCAAGTCAATATGGGATGAAGTGTGTAAACTGATGAGGGGATCTGACAGAGCTGCCACAAACAGGGCTAGAAACAGCCTAATGACGTTTGAAAATTTCAGAGCCCGTGAAGGAGAACTACTGGAAAACACTTACCTACGGTTTGTGAGTTTGGTAAGTGAAATGAAACGAAATGGAGTGCCAAAGTCCAATCTGGACATAAATGTCAAGTTCCTAAATGTTCTGAATCCTGAATGGGAGAAATATGCTATGATTATCTAGCAAACAAAGGATATTGAAGAAATGGATTTTCATATGATATTTGAGAACCTCAACAACTACCAAGAGGTTGTGTTGAGGAAAATATCAGGAAAGAAGAAAGCCGAGAAAGAAACTCTGATCCATTGGCTCTACTGGCAAAGAAAAAGTACAAATACAAAATGAAAAAGGAGAAAAGAGTAGTAGTCAGCTGTACATCTTCCGAATCGGAATCCTCCGATTCATCTGCTGATTCAGAGATCGAAAAAATGAAAAGGCAGATGGCACTGCTAACAAAAGCCTTTCAAAAGAAGTTCTACAGAAAGCCTACCAACAATAAGATGCGCTACAAAACAGGCTCGAGGAAAATTGAGAAGAAGGACAAATATGAAAAATCTGGAGAAAGCAGTGGAAGAAAGACTGACAAATATGAAAAATCAGTCAAGTCAGCAAAGAAAGATTCAGAACAGAAATGTTATAACTGTGGAAAACCAGGTCATTATGCCCGAGAATGTAGACTCCCAGTAGCAACTCAGACTGCTATATGAGAAAAGCTCTCTTAGCCAAAGAAAAAGAGTCTGGAAAAGCTCTTATGGCGGATGATGACCACTGGTTGCAGTTATCTGAAGATGAAGATATTCTGGATGAAGATGCTCATATTTGCCTGAAATCAGAGGTTCTCAATGAGTCAGAATTGAGTGAATCAGCTATGATAGCTGATGATGAAGTATAGGTTGGTTTAACTGATGAAGAGGCTGCAGAAAGACAAGAATCTGAGGAGGAAGAGACAGAAGAAGTTGCATTGATGGCAACTGGCAAAACTGAAGCTGAAAATGATTAAGATTCAGAGTCTGAAAGATCAGATGGTTCAGATAAGCCGGAGGTACATCCTAATTCTGACTCTGATATTGATGAATCATGTGTACTAGAAGAAAAACTAACTAATATGGCCTTTATGCTTAAAAAGTTTGAAAAATCTTTAAAGGCGGAAAAGAAAAATGCTCATTCTTTGGAAAACAAACTTCGTAATGAACATCACTTAGTTTTAGACTTTTCCAAAGATAAAGCATTAGCTTTACGAGCAGTTTCAGATTTACAAGATAAGGAAAGAGAACTACAAAGCAATATACTTGATCTTAATCACAATATATCTGATTTACAAGAAAGACTGCGAATAGCAGAATTAGAAGCTTCCAATTTTTCTGTAAAATATCATGCTATTTTTGAAGAACGAACTAAACTTTATGAGAAAATAAAGAAGATGGACGATGAATTTATCAAAAGAGGGCAAACAGATCAAACCATTTATTTAAATCAACCAAAAGACACAGAATTTTATAATTCTAAATCTGGAATTGGTTGGGAAAATCCAAAGTATCTGACAAAAGCAATATCTAGTTCACCAACACTATATGATGTCAGATACATGAACTTAGGATTAAAAATGGCATTTATGAAAGCCTCTGATGAAGTAGAATCTAGTGAAGAAATAAAAAGATTATGATCAGACAAAATGTAAAATTCTGGTGATTATACCAGAATAGATGAAACAAGTAATATTACTGATATTAAAGAAGAGTACATTCAAACATATTCTGAAAAGGATTTGTCTGAATTACCTACTCAATCTCAAAAGTTATATCTGTCATATTCAATTCTAGAAAAGATAAATTCTGATCTAGAATTGAAAATTAAAAATTTTGAGACAGAGAATAAAACTCTCAAGGCTGAACTAAGAACTATGGAACAAAAGTTACAAAATCAGCCTAAAAACAAAAAGTTGTCTGATCCACAATCTTCAACTTCTCTAGATTCTATAAATTCAGAAAAGGAATTTGATCTGTATATGCACTCTGACGTTAATTCATTAGAGCAAATGTTTGGTAAAATTGATGAATTTGTCAAACCTTTGCATAACAAACAATCAGATGATGATAAAGAACCTGTTAAAAATCTACAAAGAATTTCTACAGATTCATTAGAATCATCTGAAAATTCACCATTATTACAACAAAAAAAGGAGAAAACAAAAGTTATTGTTAATACTCCTAACTTTGAAAAAGGTGAATCATCTTCATCAGCGGACTCCATTGCACTTAAAGTCCAATCTTCAAAAGGTATGAGAAATTTACAGAAGAAACAAGTCTCTAAATCTACTAATTCTCATACTTCTTTTATGTCAGATATCATTGTGAACGGTTCGAGAAAACAAGTTTGGAGAAAGAAGAAAAGAGAACAGAAAAACAAGAGTATAAAACAAGAGTGGCGCGTGAAGAACAAAATTGTTACAGATAGAAATAGCAACATTGAACATTCTGTCTGTAATAATAAATTTGTTAATAATTCTTGTGTAAAGTTTTCAAGAACGCACTTAATTGCTTTGAATTCTTGTGCTTGTAAGCCTTCAATTGTTAAATCTAATAAGCTCGTCTGGCAACCGAAGAAAAAGGACCCATTTTATGAACAGAAAAAGGTTCCACAGAAAAGAATTTCAAAAACAATTTCACCACGAATTGTACAAAAGTGGATACCTAAAAGAACAGTTCAAAAGTGGGTACCTAAAACAACATCAAATGATAAGCTAAAAGTCATATCTGTTAAGAAAACAAATAATACTTTGCATTAATTACCTAAAACAAAAGTACCCAACTACAAGTGGGTACCTCATGTGCTACTTCGTCTTATAGGTAAACCATGTATGGTATCTTGACTCCGGATGTTCCAAGCATATGACCGGACAAAGAGACACACTCACGGACTTTGAAGAAAAGTTTTGTGGGACGGTCAGATTTGGAAATGATCAGTTTTGTCCGATCAGAGGATACGGAAGTCTCAAATACAACAAAATTTACCATTCAAAAGGTTTTCTACGTGATGGTCTTGGACATAATTTGTTTAGTATTGGACAGTTGTGTGATAAAGGATTAGAAGTCAATTTTAAAGCCAATAGGTGCAGCATCAGATCCGGAGAAGGAAAGGAAATATTGGCAGGAAACAGGAAAACCAATTTGTACTCCATGGACTTAGCCTCGATTAATCTGAAGAAAGATGTCTGCTTAATGTCAAAACCTACATCTAAAACAGCATGGCTATGGCATCGTCGCCTTTCACATCTGAACTTCAATGAGTTAACCAACCTAGCGAAAGGGGGGTTAGTTAAAGGGATGCCAACTCTCAAATTCTAAAAGGAGCAGTTGTGTGCCGCATGTGAAAAAGGAAATATGACAAGAGCTTCACACAAATCCAAAACTGAAACTCATCCACAAGAGCACTGGAATTACTGCATATGGATTTGTGTGGACCAATGAGAGTACAAAGCATTAATAAGAAACGATATGTATTGGTGATAGTTGATGACTATTCACGATACACATGGGTTTTCTTCCTGAGGTCCAAATCGGATGCAACCGAAACTATCATAGACTTCATCCGGAAAATACAAGTGAAGTTGCAAATCACAATTCAAACAATCCGCTCAGATAACGGAACAGCATTCAAGAACAAATCGCTTGACTCATTTTTGAATTCTGTAGGAATTACTAATCAGTTTTCAGCTGCTCGAACTCCACAACAAAACGGTGTCGTTGAAAGAAGAAATCAGACACTAGTGGAATCAGCTAGGACGATGCTGGCATATTCAAATTTACCGTTATTCTTATGGGCAGAAGCAGTTGCAACAGCTTGTTTCACACAGAATCGTTCAATCATAAATAAAAGATTCAGAACGACTCCTTATGAATTGAAAAATAAACGAATACCTAATATTAAATTTTTCCATGTCTTTGGTTGCATATGCTTTATTCTAAGCGACAAAGATAATCTTGGAAAGTTTAATCAAAAGGCAGATGAAGGAATATTCATCGGATATTCAAAGGAGTCGGTAGCTTTCCATGTGTACAACAAGAGAACCAAGACAGTCAACGAGAGCGTGAACGTCAAATTTGATGAAGGAGTGGTAATAGCTTCTGAACACACCAGTTTAGGACCCGAACCTCAAACGCAGACTTCATTGGAGTCATCAGAACAAAATGCTGAACACTCAGAATTACATAAGTTGTTTGAGAATTTTTATGAAGACTATTTTGAAAAGCCCAAAACTAATGTTCTAAATTTGGTGCCTGACAGGATTACTGAAGATCCCGTCGTAGTCTCTGATCTTTCTCATCAACAAATTTCAGAAGAAACTGGAGAAGCCTCAACAACAAATGTGCAATTGACAACTGAAATTGCACAACCTATTGAACCTCCAAATTCTTTTGAAACCCCCTTAACTTCTGAACATTTAGAAGCTCCTACCTCAGATGTCCCACCTACTACATCTGAAGTAACCCCCCAACCAACATATCTAGATCGTAATCCCAATCAAGACCAAATAGAACCGTTTCCACATACTTTTTAGTGGACAAGAAATCACCCAATAGAAAACATTATTGGTGATCCATCCGCTTCTGCCCAAACCAGAAGGGCCACTATAAATGAGTTTCTATTTTCAAATTTTCTAAGTAAAATAGAGCCCAAGAATGTAAAAGAAGCACTTCTGGACGCTGATTGGATTGTGGCGATGCAAGAAGAACTGAACCAGTTCGAACGGTTAAAGGTCTGGAGACTTGTTGAGCGCCCAAAAGACAAATCCATTATAGGCACGAAATGGATCTTTAAAAACAAGAAGGACGAACATGGAGTAATCATTCGGAATAAAGCTCGTCTCGTTGCCAGAGGATACAGCCAACAAGAAGGGATTGACTACGATGAAACGTTTGCACCAGTTGCACGAATCGAAGCGATTAGAATGTTTTTAGCTTTTGCCGCTCATAAAAACTTTACAGTTTATCAAATGGATGTTAAAACTGTGTTTTTAAATGGGGAACTAACAGATGAAGTATATACATATCAGCCCGAAGGTTTTACTGATCCTTCGAAACCTGATCATGTATATATTTTAGATAAGTCACTGTATGGCCTTAAACAAGCACCGCGTGCTTGGTATGATGCACTTTCAACATATCTGTTGAAATGTGGATTCAACAAAGGTGCAGTTGACACAACCCTGTTTATAAAACGTCAGGGGCCGGATATCATAGTTATACAAATATATGTAGATGACATAATATTTGGGTCTACAAATCCGGAATTTTGTAAGAAATTCGCATTTTTAATGTCCCAAAAATTTGAAATGAGCATGATGTGTGTTAGGCACAAAAAGGCCTCAGTCAAACCTGTTCTACATCTGAGGGGGAGATTTCTAATCAAACCTGTTGATGCATTTGAAGGTTGAATTTAAGGCCTGTTATATGCCTTATTGAAACCTGAAAATGATTTGCAATATCAGTCTAAAGCTGTTCTATGTGTTGCATGTGTTGCAACTAAGACAGTTTGTCCAAGCTGCTCTGTCTGCTGAACAGGCTGGACATAAACTGTCTACGCTGCTCTACACTGATGAGCAGCTTGGGCACTTTTCAAGTGTTCTGTTCTTTGTGAACAGAACATGTTCTTTGTGAACAGGTTAAACACTTTATGGAATAAGTTTCCAAGTCATCATGTATTGTTTTTGACTACAAGATCAGTTTACAAAGTCGAAGACAAAGTGGAAAACAGAACTGCTCAAACCTGCCCACGCTGTTCTGCAACATGAAGACAAAAGGGTATTTGAAAAAGGGTGACAGACCTTTTTCTTATATCAATATAGGCCTTTACAAGGAAGAAAAACTCAAAGTTGACATTCCTAAATTAGTTAAAGGCAATGCAACAGTAGACAAAGTGAAAAGACAAAAGTTCTGCACATGTGAAGACAAGTCCGCTTTTCAGAAAAGTGTAGAAAAGATATGTTGTCTTTTCAAACAAGACTTCTCCTTTTTCATTCCGTCCAATGAAGAAGTCTCTCATAGATCCTCTGAGTGAGTATAAAAGGAAGCTTCTAAGGTCAGAAAGAATAAGCAAGCCAAAAATAAGCTAAGTGCTGAAACCAAGAGTGAACGTGCAAGTGTGTTTTTCATGCATGCAAGTCTGGTTGTGTAATACAGTTTCTTTGTGTCTAAGCTGTTCTACATAAGCTGTTCCTCTGAGTCTTGTAAACACAGTGAGTGCTTCTTAGTGAGTGTATTCATTGTTAACTAGTTTAAGTCTGTCTTAGACTAGTGAATATACTGTTGTATCTGTCATCTCAGCTTGAACATTTCCGCATTCAAGCTTGTTTGTAATTAACAAATTGTTGATAATACATACAAACATTGAGAAAATAGTTTGTAGTTTTTAAATAGCTGTATTCACCCCCCCTCTACAGCTTAAAGCTATATACTTTGGGAACCTCTCGGGACCTACAATGTGAGAAATAAATTTTTTCTTAGGATTACAAGTTAAACAACTAGCTGATGGTATTTTTATCAATCAGTCAAAATATATACAAGACATGTTAAAGAAATTTAACATGGGTAACAGTACTCCTATGAAAACTCCCATGGCTCCGGATTCAAAGTTAAAACCCAATGAGGACATTTCGGGGAAACCTGTAGATGTAACTCACTATCGAGGTATAATTGGGTCATTGATGTACTTAACAGCTAGTAGACCGGATATTATGTTTGCTACATGTGTGTGTGCAAGATATCAGGTGAATCCTAAAGAATCACATTTAACAGCTGCGAAAAGAATTTTAAGATATCTCAAAGGAACTCCAAACCTTGGTTTGTGTTATCCTAGAGAATCTTCATTTAATCTAACTGCTTTTTCTGACGCTGATCATGCAGGTGATAAGATGGACAGAAAAAGTACGTCTGGAGCAGTACAGTTCTTAGGTGACAAACCCGTGTGTTGGTCATCCAAGAAACAACATTGCGTCTCATTGTCTACAGCTGAAGCAGAATACGTTGCTGTATCTTCTTGTTGTTCTCAAGTGTTGTGGATGAAGAGCCAACTACGCGATTACGGGTTTACACCAAAGAAAATACACATCTACTGTGATTCTCAAAGCGCAATAGCTATTGCATCAAATCCGGTGCAACATTCAAAAACAAAACACATTGACATTCAGTACCATTTTATAAAGGATCATGTAGAAAATGGAAATATAGAATTATATTTTGTGCCTACTGAATATCAACTAGCTAATTGTTTACCAAAGCGTTAGATGAAAAAAGGTTTAATTTTTTGGTATACAAATTAGGTATGTTGAATCGTTAAGATTTAATAATTCAGTAGTTTCAATTTAAAATTTATAATTTTCATTTTTTATTGATTTTATCTGATGATTAAATTCTTGAATCTTAAAAAGTTAGTATTCTTTGGAATTTAACAAGATCTGGATTCTGGATTGTCATGTGTAGGGGGAGCAACAAAATAAATTTATCTGATTTTGAATAAATCTGATAAAATTTATCTGTTATTTTGTAGGGGGAGCTCAGCTGAGAAATACAATACATATTTGAGGGGGAGCATTATTCAGAAATTAAAGGGGGAGCAATTTTAAATTTTTTTTGTTGTTTTTGTTTATGTCTATTTTTTTTGTGTGTGTGTTGTTTGATTTTAGAATTTTTTTAAGATTGTTTTTAATTTTTTTTTTAAAATCAGAAATTTTTTGTTATTTTATTTTTGTTTTGTTGAAATTTTTTTTTTGATAAGATATTGGGTTTTGTTGAATATTGGGTTTATCATTGGTAAAATGAAAATGGGCCGGATAAAATTTTCAAACATGGGTCGGTTCATAATCTCTTCTATAAATTTGAAATTCAAATTTCAAATTAACTTTTTCGGATAACTAAATATTCATCATCTTCTTCACAAAGTTCCTTCACTATTAAGAAACCTAAAACCCACATTTCATCGACCGAATCAAGATATCTTTTCATCATATTGTGTGTAAATTTTTGTTGTTTTTAGTTTATTATGTTTTTACATAGTTCATTTCAGTGTTGGAAGATATATATGAAACTGTGTTTGTGTTTTCTTATTTTGAATGTTCATGGTGTTCATAATCTTTTGTTCGTAAAACTGAAATTAAATGTGTGGTATCTTTCGGTTTATGAATGTGAACATGAATCTGAAATTTCATGGTTCAAATTAAACCACACAAACAGAAATTTCGATTTTAGTTTCAAACACCTTCGTGTTCTTAATATTTCTGAAATTTGAATTTTTAACAACTTTAATGTTGTTTTTATTCAAAGTTCAGTAAATCAAATGTGTTTAAAATTGATTTTCGAGTATGGTTCATAATCTTTATCGCTGACAATGTTCCTGGAATCAACTTTTAGAAAATCAGTGAGAATACTTGAAAAATATTTTCTAGAACATTTTCTCGATCAAAGGAACGATCGAGAAAGACTGGGAGTCATTCGAGTTTATTAAACTGTTAATCGAGAAAGTCTAAGAGTCATTCGAGTTGATAGTCATTTTAATCGAGAAAATTCTATATGTTACTCGAGTTGTTCAGTTTGACACTTAGAATATTTCAGCACATGAGTCTTGATTAATACATTACCCGAGAACACTTATGTTTCATTCGAGTTGTGTGTTAGACATAATAGAGTTGGTCCATATACTCTCATGTTTCATTCGAGAATAACGCTTATTTCATTCGAGAAACTTATGGTTCATTCGAGTTGATCTCATGTTGTATTCGAGGAAGTTCCCACTTCATGCGAGTTGAACTTAACACTCATTCGAGTATGGCATAAGTTTACTCGAGTTGTTTCATGTTCTATTCGAGATCACTTTATGAATCATTCGAGTTATTCGAGTTTAATCCAAGTTATATTCGAGGAAGTCTACCATTGATTCGAGTTTCTTTATAGACTTAGACGAGTTGTGTCATGTATTATCCGAGACTAATAAATAGTTATTCGAGATTGTTGGAGTTTCATTCGAGATTCAAAGAAAATTTTTCCTAAGTGTTGAATTTTTAATGTTTTAAGAAAAATGTCACATTTTTTTAAGAAATTGTTATAAATTTGTGTTTTTCTAACATTGGTCTCTGAACAATTGACTCTGGAATCCTGTCAATAATAGTTTATTATTGTTTGGAATCCCGATGCCTTAAACAGAAAATCACAAGTTTTTATAATTTCTGATGAAATGTTACAATTTTTCTACTTTGAAGGATTTCATTTGTTTATCTGTCTTAACTAACATGATTTTTATCTGTTCACAGGTTTTCAAATGGCATCTCCAGTTCAGTCTCAGAATTCCAATTCATCTGATTCTCATTCATCATCCAATCATACACTCGTATCTACACCTGTTCGTTCAACCTCCGTTGCACGACCCTCACCTTCAACTATCATCCCAGATAACCAATTGGTCAAACCCAAACATTGCCTACCTTTCATAGATAATAACCATCGTTTGGATACCAAGGTTTTCAAAGTCAGTCATCCTATAATAGTAGATATTCTCAAAGGTCAGGTTATCTTCTTCAGTATAAACCTTCAATCCCACAAGTCTACCTTTAACAATTTTGGCATACAGTCAAATTTGTTCCTGTCGATGGCAATCACCACTTTAAAGTAACCATAGACCAGTTTAAAACCAATATCACTCTTGCCAGACTTCGTCACAACCTATTTCTTCCAAGACGAATAGACACAGTTAACTTTCCTGAGTTGGCTGATTTTGAAGATTTTGTGTCGGATGAGGAGCTAGTTCATGATTTGATATGTCTGGGCTACTCAAAGCCACTACCAAAGAGCTCCAAATTTCATAGAAATGGATTGAATGGGGAATGGTACACACTATTTGGGATCATCAATAGATGTATGACTTCTAAGCATACAGGCATCGACAGATGTAGCATTCATTGTCTACGGATCTTTCATGGAATCGCTTTTAACAAGCATTATGACTATGCTTAGTGCATCTGGGAAGACTTAAAGGAGAATGTACTTGCCAAAACAACAAATAGAGCAAGAAAGTTTGTTCCGCTCCAAAGATTCATTCAAATCCTAATCCGAGGAATTCTAAGAGCTAATGAGAATATTCTGAAGCGAGCAAATTCACAACGATGTCCTGATAACGTAATGATGAGTTTACACGAAGTGCCGGATTCTCCAAATGCAAATATCATGCCGATTCCGGAGTCGTTGTTGAAATATGCAGATCAAGAGAGTGAGCATGTAAAATTATATAGGATAGATCATGCTCCAATAGTGACCCAGGAACCGAGATCTCTAACCCAATGAGCCTTAGGACGAGAGGAACCTCAGCACGGGGCTGAAGTTCAGGGTGACCAACCAATGAGTGAGGGAGCTAACGTTCTAAGGGGTGGTGAGGAAGAGGTTCAAAAATCTGATTCTGAGAGAACTTTATCGGATATTCAAGAAGAAGAAGGTGAAGGTGATGATAATGATGATGATGATGATGGTACTAATGGTGGTGATCATCATGAGGGAGGAAGTGTGATGATAGATATAGTGAGTATTGCAGAAGAGAGTGTGAGGGATACCTTAAGCCTAGAAAGCTGGGGTTTAACCACATCTCCTGTTAGCTCTCCTATGAGAGTTAGCATTGAAGAAGTCAGTATCCCACTGACAAGTGCACACCCAACCGTCCACTCAGTCTCCTCTCAACAAAAGATTGTTTCATTTGAGCACCGGGATGAACCATATTGTCTATCCGAGAGTCATTTGGACTTGATGGATATTGAAATAAGTACACATCTGCCCGACTGTACGCCATCAATTCATTCACCGTGTATAGATCCTATACAGCTTAGGACACTAGAGTCGACTTCATATGTTGAAGTAAGTGTGGTTGAACTTCATGTTCCCACCAGAACATCCTCAGCAACGGAAGCATTTGTTGCTCCGTCGCTTTGGACTCGACTGTCGTGACAACTGGAAGTCTACGTGACCCAGTGGTGACTCTATCCCCTTTTGTTACTGAATCTACATTGAATCAAGCGTTAAATGCAGCTATTGTCGGGGTGAATACACATGTATCTGCTCAGTTGTCTGAAGTGACGGCACAGATGTCGAACATTTACAAGTTTTTAAAGGGAAAGTCAGTTGCAGAAGAATCGATGAAGTAATCTGAGTCAAATCAAGCTATCAATGAATTGAAGGAAGAGTTGAAAGAGTTCGTGTTTGAACAATTTGATGAAATGAGAGAGCGGATGATAAGTTTGGAAAGCACGGTGATAACTGCTTTGGGAAATTTATCGGAGAGAGTTGCGGCAGTTGAAGAAACATGTAAGGCTCAAGCTTCCTCATCTAAAAGAAAACATGATGAGCATGGTGAGGACTCCGATGATGCTCCTCATGAGGTGGAGAAGAGGAGAAAGCTTGATGAGCCTACACCTGGGGTTTTGATGATAACGTACCCAGAGAAAAAAGCAGAAGTCAAAGAGAGAGAAGCAGGGAGCACAAAAGAATCGGCTGGTGAACAAAGTGAGCTGGGATTGATTCTTTATGAAGATGTTCCAGTTCCTTTGAACATTCAGTCTGATATTTACAATTTTGAAGAATATAATGATTCTGATGATGATGTTAATGTTAAGCATCGTGAGTTAAGTATTCAAGGTGTAGAAGAAGAGAGAGGAATATGTTGAAGTTTCTGAAGATGATGATGTAATTACTTTAACAGATGTTGATTTTAGAGGAGAAAGGAATGAAGAGGAGGAAGGATTAGTACAAGAGATTTTGAAAGATACGATATCGACACCAATGGTTGAAAAGCCTGAGGTTATAATTCAAGTTAAGGAAGAAGCTGAAGAGTTTCTTGTGGAAAATGCGGTTAGTCAAGAAAGAGTTGTATTGAATGAGGTTGAGGTGATGGAAAGATTCTATAATGAATATGTGCTTGCAGATGAGTCTCAAAAGCAACATAGACTTAGATTTGAAGCACAACAAGTCGTTCAAAGGGAAATTCAAGATATGCTTACACTGTTGAATAAAGATGAGATTAGCAAGAAGAAAGTAAAGAAGCTTGACATTCCAGAGAATCGATCAACAGAATTTATCAGGAAAAGGAACAAGATGCCATATATCGAAGACATTCTGGAAAAACGAATATTTTGCAAAAAACAAGCACCGTGTTCTTTTCTCAAGTTGTTTAGGGTTTTAGAGCCAAACATGCCACATCTGGTCAACTATGCCAGCTTTTTGAGAAATAAGACACAAGAAGTTGAGAAAGTTAAGAGTGAGTTCAGGATAGTTGATCTTGTTAAAATAGAAAAGGACAGATTCGTTAAGATTTTCTATCCGACATTCACCGTTACTAGAGCTGATGGTAATACTTATACTTTCACTGAAGCTGATATGTTCAATATGCACCTGGTCGACATTGAAGATCTATTTGATGAATTGTGCAGAAATAAAAGAAATGAACACTACAGATTTTCCCTTAAGACCCTTTTTCACTTCATGCATACCAAATTGGTATTGATGTCAGTGCAAGATCTGCAGATAGGTGTTGAACGAGGAATGAGGAAGATAAACATGACAGCTTCTCACAGAGATATCAAGTTTGCTGGAGAAATGAAAGAATTTCAAGTTGTCATGGTAAAGCATCCAGCTGTTATGTACAGAGATAGAAATAAGAAGCTAAGGGCTATGAGAAGTGTAGAACTTAACAAATTTTCAGATGGTACACTGAACAAAGTTTTGAGTGGTTTAAAGGGAAAGCTTGCATCTGATAAAAAGAGAAAGACAAAGAGAGGAGCCTTATCTGTTAATGACCGAAGACTAATGGTAGAATTCATCTCAAAGATTGAATGGAGGCTCTCGGATCGGAAAAGCATAAGAAGGTTTGAACAAAAGCTTGGACTGATGATATAAAGACTTTGCACTTTCCATCAAAGGGGGAGATTGTTAGAATGTATTATAATTGATGGAAATCAAAGTTTAGGGTTTGTTTTGTAATTCTTCCAGAGTTGTGAAAAATATGTATATATATAGTAGGTTTGACTTTCAATGAAAGATATCTGACATTTTCACTTTTTGTACGGATAGCGGTTACTGACTTTGAAGCTTCATTCTCATCATTCTGTAATCGACAATTCTGGAATATAATCATTTGGTTAGTGTTGATTCATTTTATTATTCTTGATATTGAATTGTTGCATGATTGATATAGAAACTGTATTTCACAAAGTTCAAAAAAGAGAATATTAGAAAATGAGTTAAGTCTTAGATACATAGGTTCAAAGTGACGAAAATTAGCACAGTTGATATCATCTCTAAGTGTTAAGCTTTCACACATAATGCACCTAAAACTCTAAGTGATATACATTATCTAGTTTGATGTGTTGGTAGGCATAATACACAAAGGGAATCTCAAGGCGAATAAAATATTCAAGAAAAAGTCAGACGTGTCACTAACTTAGATGTATCACCAAATGGTCTTAATTTTTATGTTAGAGACATACAGACATTGATTCTAAATGAGGTTTGCAAATTTTCTGGGGGATGTATAGCAACATCATATACATCTTAAAGAAAAGAAAAGAATAGAAAAAATCATGATACTGAATTGGGAGTCAAAACAAGTAACTTTGTTGTACGTAAGTACAGACCTGTTGCCTCTGGTTTGACTCGAGTTAGCAAGATAATTCGCTTTGTTGTACGTCGGTACAGACCTGTCACCGCTGTCTTGCTAGCTTTAAAATAAACTTTAAGACAAACTAAGACACTCTGTTGTATGTAAATACAGAACTGTGTATGACGCTTGCCTTTTAAAGAAAATTTGCAATACCAAAAAGTTATAATCATTGTGTGTATGCATTGATCATAAAAGTATGTCTAAGTATGAGTCACGTAAGGTAATTTTTTGATAAATAAAAAGGCCAAGGGATATTCCAAAGTGTAACATGTTTAAAGGGATGCCAACAATCTCCTAGAAATGTGTGTCACGACAAACAATCAAAGCAATCAAAAATTCCTAAGTGTGAAAGTAAGATACTGAAAGTGCGTATTTGACACCGCTATCTGATTGAACCTTTCTCTGACTTTCTCGCAAAAAATATTCTGTTAGTGATAGTATAGGATGTAAAATTTAAAAGTATTTTTGAGTAGTTTAAGTTTAAGTTTTATTCAAAATTTTAATTTTACTTTACTTTATTTTATTTTAGTTTATTTTATTTTTCTTTTTAGGAAAAATGTCAAAGTTACTAAGGATGCATTTTTAGTTGAATAAACATACATTGCATGAAAATTTATTTCTTTGTGTGAATAAATTTTGCATAGTTTGTTCCGTTACTCGAAAAAGTTGGAAAAGTTGGAAAAGTTTGAATAAGTTGAATTTTATTCGAATATTTTCAAAATTTTAAATTTTGTTCGACTTTATGACAAACTCGAATTCATTTTCGAATCTGTCAGTAAATTCGAACTTAATGCAAGTTCGAAGGTGGTTAGTATATAAAGGTCAACAGTGACTCATTAATGTCACCTACATTCGATTCTAGTGCTTCGAACTTAATCACCTGCGATTTCAAACTTGTGCTTCGAGTTTGCCGATTACGATTTTTCAACTATTCCTCAAAGTTTTGCTCGTGTGTGTTCGAATCTACTTGATAATCTAGGTATAAACATAAGTGTTATACAAGATTTAGGTATCATAGGACTCATTTATAGCAAAAATCGACATATTTTTTTTGAAGTTTTTGGGTTTTAACCTTAGTGATTCAAAATCACAAGTTTTAACAGGTGAAACCTCAAATTAGTTACATATATCTTCGATTAGAACCTACTAGGACTAGTGAATACTATTTTCTAACTCTAATGGGGTTTAAATCATGGATTTGTGTTCGAAAGTGACCGAATTCGATTTTGTTCATCATGTTCGAATTTGTCAGTAAATTCGAATTTGTCAGCAAACTAGAATTCAAGTCAAATTCGAACATGTCCTACGAATTTAGTATTAAAGTTGAAATATTTACATAATTTTGAATTCAAACTTGTAGAAATTCAAATGTGTTGGATTTTGGACTTCGTAAGTTCAAAATAAAACAAATTTGAAATTAAACAAGTTTCATTTTTATTTTTCACTTCTAATATATGTTATTGTTTAATGTGCAGATATGGGTGAAAGAGCATTCTTTCAGAAGCATAATATGGTCATATCGCCAGATAGGGAGCTTCCTGAAGCTCAGACATTTAGACCAATGATGGAATTCTTGGCACACTCCAGGGTGTCATATGCCCTGTCGCAAAATGTGCAAATCATATTGCCGTATGTTAGGAAATTCTGGGAACAATTGCAGGTTGATTGTACAGTGACGCCAACGGTCTTAAGGACAAGAGTTGCCGGGCAACCTATTGTGTTTTCTGCCGATATGCTCCGTCGGATTTTGCAGCTGGGGACTGTAGAACAGGAAGCTGGGCCAATCGATTTCACATTGGACATAAGGCAAGCAGCCTTTTTACGAATGGGTTATGGACTGGATATAGCTAAAGCTTCGTATATGAAGAGTGGTCTGATAGGCCAATGGAGGTACCTGGCACACGTCATTATGGTGTGCTTTGCACCTAAAAAGGCCGGTTTTGATTATATCGTATCCAAGATGCAATCGGCCATGATTACCTTGGTGTATAATAAGAGTTTCAGCTTTTCGGAGATGTTCTTTGTGGTGTTCGTGCACCAGATCACGGCTCCAGCACGGGAGAGATTTCTGATGTATCCGCGTTTTGTGATGATGTTGATCCGTCACTTTTTGTCGAATCTGCCTCAGCTGCCAGAAATTAAAAGTGTGGCAGTGATTGATAAGCGCATTTTTGCTGATTGCCAATCTATAACGCTCGTAGGGCAGAGCAGATTAGACCACTGGATGCACCTCTCTTCGGTGCAGTGGTAGATCCGGAGTTTGTAGCTCCAAAGGGGGTGAACTGGGCTGGAGAAGGGCCTCAGCCTCAGCCGCAGCAAGTACAGCAACAGTAGCAACAGCCACAACAACAACAACGCCCTCAGCCACAACAGAGAAGAAGACAAAGAGTTCAGGAAAGACCGACTCAGGCATCAAGGCCTTCGTCAAGCAGAGTCCAGCCATCGGCAGTAGGTCCATCAGTGGATGTTGCAGGTCCCTCAGGCGTGGCCCCAGAAATAGATCCTCGAGTAGAGACTCTAGAGGAAATTTGGGCACAAGGCTCTCAGGCACAAGAAAATATTACTGCTGAGCTTATTGATGCTATCTTGGAGCCGCCAGCTGATTATGATGATCTTATGAGAGATATAGATGAATATCAGCCTGAGAAAGAAGGTCAAGCAGTGACCACCTCAGAATCGGAATCTGGGGAAGCTGAAGAGATAGAAGTTGAAGAAGTAGCCGTTGAATCCGTTGACCCATCTGTACGCATTGGGCAATACGGCTCAAGAATAGTAGTCAGTCTCAGAGAAGAGGAAGGAAAAAGAGTGTCTAGAGATTCAGATGACGACGATTCTGATTTTGAAGCTGAAGACCCTACCCCTCTAGTGCCAAGACAAAGGGCAAAAAGGCACAGATTCATGCAGGGAGCTTCATCTACTTCCACTTCAGAGCCTGAGATTCCTGCTGTTCAACCATCCGTTCAACCATCGTTTCAACCATCAATCACGCCATCTCCAATAACATCCGTTCATTCACCTCATCCACATTCACAGATAACCAGCGATTCTCAGAGCTACGGAGCAAAGTAGATTTCCAGATAGTCCAAATCTTCCAGCTGTCCAAAGCAGTTAATGAGCTACAAGCGCATAATGCAAATATTGATCAGGAAAATATTGAACTGAAACATTTGTTGCTGATAAAGCTGCTGAGATCAAGACCATGAAGTCCCTCCTCGGGCAGCTAATGAAAAACCTTCAGGCTCAGGGGGAGACAAGCTGCAGAGAAAGAGAAACGATAAGGAGAGAAGATGACGATGACAATGATCCCGATGCTAGAAAAGAAAGTGAGCCAGAAAATTTTCCATCTGCTCAGCATGCGACAGTTCAGGGGGAGCCTAGTCAATCTGGAGTTGAAGGAGGTGAAGCTAGTTCTTCTAAGATTGTAGAGAGCAAGATGATAGATGCTCTCATGGATATAGAAAAAGAAGAAACACTTTTTGATTTTGACTTTGAAGATGATGTAGGAGAATTGGAAGAAGGGGAGTTTGTGCCTGAAGACATAGTAGATTGGAAGTCTGATGATGAGGTCATGGATGATGAAGACGATAATGTTGATGAAGTGATCATTAGTTCACAACCTATCACAGAACTATACGTACAGAACGAGCACAACGTGATTGATATTGACGAGATTAAGCTGGCATCTGTAGAAGACTCAGAGCTGGAGGAAACTGAGAAAGAACCAACCAGAGACGAATTGCTAAATCTATGGTTCAAAAAGGAAGAGAAAAAGGAAGAGCCTAAGAGGAAAAAGAAGATGAAAGTGCCAGGATCTGAAAATCTCTCTGGTGGAATTCTAAGCTGGTTCTTCGAGAGAGAAGTGCAGCTATTCATACTAAAGAAAAGAGATGGACTCCAATACCTAAGGCGAACGCTTAAAGTATTTAACACATTGCCGAAGGTAGAAGTGAAGGAGTTAGCCTGGAAAGAGTTTATCAATATCGGTGAGGACCCGTATGCTGAGGTTATAGCCAAGATAATCAGAAAAGAGGGCCGATCTGGAAAATTCGAAAGACTCAAGCCGAGGACGGGAAAAAGAGTGGAAGATGAATCAAGGTTAGATCCACACACAGGGAGACCATGGGCTAAAATGGTTTACAAACCCGTCAAGTGTTTGAAGAAGGTGCCTATGAAGACTATGCCACAAGATGTTCTCAGTAACATGAAGTGGTGGTACATCGATAACGATACTGCTGAAGCTGTGATGGAAGACACAGAAGACAAAGTTATTTTGCGAGTGTATGATCTGTTGCATCTAATAAACCTATCTAAGGATGACCTAAAGAAGCTACACGATCAGCCTATCTACTTTCACGAAGGATGGAGATCTGAAGCTAGGAAATTCCAAAAGATAGTTAGAGTATGTATCGATATAGGCTTATATGCAGGTAGCAGTTTATATGGTTCAAGTAGTTAGACAAAATGTAAAAAGTTAGAAGCTATCTTCAAGGGGGAGTCTGTTAGTACATCCACTGTGACGATAGCAGTCTAAGTTTAGATAGCATTTTGTGTAAGTCAATTTACTTGATGTTGAGTATTAACAAGTGTTTGATATATATGTTTGATTATGTATGTTTGATATTGATTGATTGTATGTTTGAACTTAGGGTAACGTATTACAATAAGTTCAAACATAAAACTCAAAGATAAATTCAAATATAAGATAAAACATAAGTTCAAACATAAGTTTGAAAGATAAGGTTCGACTTTAGTTGAAGGGAAATTTGAATTTGTCTAGGAGAAGAAGTTCGAATAGGCCTTGGGCCTAAGTTTAAATTTGTCCTAGACAAAGTCGAACCTGTCAGTATACTTAAGGGTTAATTCAATTAATTATAAGACTTTTGCAGAGACTGGTCAGATTTCAGAGAGTTTAAGCAAAAGGGCGATCTCGAACTTGCTAGCATTTGGAGAGTTTCGTTCGGAGAGAATCATCGTGTTGGGGCGATCTAGTTGTTCGTCTATCACCGTGGTAGTCTCCGTGTTTCGGTGTGCGTGGCCTTTCTGTCAAGCCACAAACAAGGATTCCACACTCGTTGGAAGGTGTCGTGTCAAGATAGATCCGTAGAGAGCAGACCTTACAATGTATTCAGCCGATTTCTTAGATGTGAGCTCCAGACCCTTTTTCTTTTTCCTTCTAACTTCTTCTTCGTTCAAAAGACACAACATATCATCAATCTCTTTCTGAACTAATCTTTGAACTTCAAACCTCAATTGATGTTGCTTCTGAGTCTCATCCGCTAGCACATACTCATCAAAATGTCTTTCCATAACCTTAAATTCATTCACTTTTTTCACAACCGGAGGAACAAAACCTTCAACTGGAAATGGCTCTATCTCTTCTTCTTTTACTTGTACCGTAACCTTAGGCTTTTCAACCGTTGGTATAGGTATATCATCTTTTAAGATTTCTTGAACCAACACTTCTTCCTCTTCTATTCTCTCAGCTCTTACGGCAATATCTGTTAGCTCTATAACATCATCATCTTCAGATTCTTCTATCTCAACAACATTTTCAGCAATATCTTCAATCATTAATGCTTTTTCTTGTTCATCTTCATCAGACTCTCCATATTCATCAAAATTGTATAACTCTGACTGTATGTTCACTGGAACAGGAACATCTTCATAAAGAATCAATTCCTGTCCTTTTTGAACATCAGCATGTTCTTTTGAACTTCCCGCTTCTTTCTCTTTAACTTGAGGCTCTTTTTCTGGATAGGTGATCATTAATAGTCCCGGTGTCAGCTCATCAAGCTTCCTCCTCTTCTCCCCCTCATGAGGAGAATCATCGGAGTCAACGTCATGCTCATCATGTTTTCGTTTAGGCACATAAGCATGAGCCTTGCAAGTCTGTTCAACTACCACCACACGTTTTGACAAATTACCCAAGGCAATGATCACCGTACTCTCTAACCCTATCATCCTCTCTCTCATCTCATCAAACTGCTCAAACACCAAGTCTCTTAGCTCTTCGATAGCTTGATTAGAATCTGGTTGCTTCACTGACTCCTCTGCTACTGATTTTTGCTTTTAAAAATTTATGAATATTAGTCAATTGAGCCATCACTTCTGATAGTTAAGCAGAAACATGACTGTTTACACCAGCAACAGCAGCATTTAACGCTTGACTTAAAGTTGTTTCAGTGACAAACGGGAAAAGAGTAACTACTGGGTCACTAAGACTTCCAGTTGACACAACAGTGGAACTTGTAAAAAGAACCTCTGTGTGGCCAGTGCTCAGAGTTGGCAAAGTTGTGGCACTGACTGGTCTTCCAACCTCTTCAAGTGACAGAGCAACGAATGCTTCCGTGACTAAGGTTGTTCCGGCAGTGACACCAGGTTCAATTGCACTTACTTCAACGAATGAAGCAGACGCAAGTGTCCTAGTGTGTATCGGTTTCAGTCTTTGTGATTGAAATGAAGTCGTACACTCGGGTAGATGTGTACTAAATTCAATATCCATCAAATCCAAAGGATTATCGGGTAGCATTTGAGCTTGTTCCCGATGTTCAATTGAAACAATCTCCTGTTGAAAAGAGACTGAGTGGATGGGGGGTGTGCACTCGTCAGTGGGATACTGACTTCTTCAATGCTAAGTCCTTGTTGGGAGCTAACGGCGGCTATTTCCCGGCTTTCTGGGCTTTGGGCATCCCTCACACTCTGCTGAGTTATACTCACAATATCCATTAGTGCATCTCATCCCTCAACATGAGCTGGTCCACCTTCATCATCATCATTATCATCATCATCACCCTCCGTTGCTCCCTCATTAATATTTGATAATGTGCATTCAGAGTCAGAACTACTCACATCTCCCTCACCACCCCTTACATCACCCGCTTCTCCCTCAGACACATGAAGGCTTCCCTGAACCTCAGCCCCTTGCTGAATTCCTCTCGTCCTACAACTCCTTGGTTTAGAGAACCCGGTTCTTGGGTCTCTATGGGAGCGTGATCTATTCTATACAGCCCCACATTCTCACTTTCCTGGTCTGCGTATTTTAACAATGCTTCCGGTATCGGCATGATGTTGGCATTCGGAGAATCAGGTACTTCATGTAGGCTCATCATTACATAATCAGGGCATCTTTGAGAGTTTGATCTTTTCGGTATATTTTCGTTTGCCCTGAGAATGCCTCTGATTAAGATTTGGATGAATCTTTGCAAAGGAATAAATTTCCTTGACCTATTTGTAGTATTGGCCAGCTCAATTTCTTTGAGATCCTCCCATATGCACTGTGCATAATCATAGTGTTTGTTGAATGCTATGCCGTGGAAGATCCGGAGACAGTGAATATTGCATATGTCTATGCCAGTATGTTTAGATGTCATGCAACAATCGATAAATCCAAACAAGGTGTACCATTCACCGTTCAGGCCGTTGCGGTGGAATTTTGAACTTTTTGGTAAAGGTTTTGAATATCCCAAGCAAATCAGGTCATGTACCAACTCCTCGTATGATACAAAATCCTCAAAGTCAGCTAACTCTGGAAAGTTAACAGTATCAATTCTTCGGGGTAGAAATAGATTGTGTCTAAGTCTAGCAAGAGTGATCTTAGTTTTGAATTGATCGATGGTAACCTTGAAGTGATGGTTACCATCTGCTGCAACAAATTTAACGGTGTGCGAGAATTGTTGAAGGTAAACTTGAGGAATGGAATGTTTATACTGGAGAAGATATCCCAAAGGATGTCCTTTGGGAATATCAACGATGATTGGGTGACTGACTTTGATAACTTTGGTATTCAGGCGGTGGTTATTATCTTTGAATGGCAAGCAATACTTGGGTTTGACCAATTGATTGTCAGGGATAAGGGTAGATGGTGAAGGCCTTGTAACTGAAGCTGAATGAACGGGTTTGGATACAAGGGTATGGTTAGATGAAGAATGGGAGTCAGAAGAGTTTGATTGTTGGGATTGACTTGGAGAAGCCATTTGTAACCTGTGAAACATAATAAACATGTTAGATATAGAAGATAAACAAATGAAATCTTTCAAAATAGAAAAATATAACATTTTGCCCGAAATTATAAAAATTTGTGCTTTTATGTTTAAAGCATCGGGATTACAGACAATAATATGAAAATATTATTGACAGGATTCCAAAGTCAATCCTTCAGAGACCAATGTTAGAAAATCACAGATTTAAACAATTTCTTGAAAAAATGTTACATTTTTCTTAAAATATTAAAATCTCAACACTTAGAAAAAAAATAGGAACAAATCTCGAATGACTCTTAATACATATCAAATGACACTTAAGCAAACTCGAATGTCTTTGAATAAATCTCGAATAGGTCTTTGTATAAACTCGAATGACATTTAATGAATCTCTAATGGGTCTATGTGCAAACTCGAATGTCATGAAATAAATCTCGAATGAGTCTAAGACCCAACTCGGATGGAATAGAAAGAATCTCGAATGACTCACAACAAAACTCGAATGTGTTTGAAAATTTTCAAAGTCCTTATCAAATCAACTCGAACATCCTATAATGATTCTCGAACTAAGAACAAACCCAACTCAGATGTTAAAGGACTCAACTCGAATGAAATCTAAGACTTAAGGACTGGACCAGTTCAACTCGGATGAATCATGAATGAACTCGAGTATATGTTAATTCCAACTCGATCACAATACATGTCCAACTCGATTAACTCTAGATGATTCTCGATTGACTGAGTAACCAACTCGAATTAAACAACACATTTCTCGAGTGATATGTCATCCAACTCGAATGAAGCTAAGTTTATTCTCGATTATACTTTCAATCGAGAAAATGTGTTTTGAAAATATTTAAGTCCTTACACTCTGATTTTTAAAATTTTGATTCCAAGGACTCTAATACTGATTTAAAAATTGACCCCCACTCGAAAATCAATTTCAAACAACTTTTATTTACTGAACTTTGTTTAGAAACAATAACATGGTTGTTAAAAATCCAAAATTCAGTAAACTATGAACTCGAAACAATTTGAACTAAAAATTCAAATTCCTATTAGTGTGTGTTAAATTGAACTATGAAATTTAAGATTCAAGTTCACAGTGATTAACCGCAAACCAACACACTTTTAATTTCACTTTACCAACCACAAATTCTTAAAACCCATGAACACATATTTATGTTCATACGAACACATACACACATAACAGATAATAACATGTCTAATACTGAAATAAAATACATAAAACAGAAAGAAAAAACTCACAATTGTTGCTTAATCTATTGAAAAAAAAAAATTGAAATCTTGTTATTTATGGAGGTTTCTTTGTAAGGAAGAAAGGTTGGAAAGGAGACGGTGAATAGTAGCTGGAACCGAAAAATTGAATTTGAAATATGAAATTCAACTTCATAGTTGAATTTCAAAATTTTATAATTTATCCGGCCCACATTCACCGAAACCTTTTATTCTTTTCAGGCCCATTTCTCACAAACCCAAAAACAAGATTTTCTTAACAAAAAATTTAAAATCTAAAAAGAATTAAAACAAACCAAAAAAATTTATAACACAAAAAAAATAACAAAAAAAAAAATTTAGACATCACAAGTAAAACCAAAATTAAAATTGAACTAAATTCAAATCAAATTTTAATTAGTTCAAAAAAAAATATTGAAAATTTAAAAAACATAAAAAAAATCACAAAACATAAAACATAAGTAAAAATTAAACATAAAATGCTCCCCCTTGATGTTTGCTATTTAGCTCCTCCTCAGATGTATACAATATGTTTCAAGTCAGCTCCCCCTACAAAATATTAGATAAAATTTATCAGATTTTCTCATCATCAGATAAAATCATTTTCTACTCCCCCTGCACATGACAATCCATATCTGTTAAATTCCGAAAAATATAAACTTTTTAAAATTCATGAATTTAACATCAAATGAGGATCAAAAATAAAAAATGTAAATTTAAAATTATAATTTGTAACTACTGAATTATTAAATCTAATGATTTAACATACCCAACTTGTATACCAAAAAATCAAACCTTTTTTCATCTAATGTTTTGGTAAACAAATTAGCTAGTTGATATTCAGTAAGAACAAAGTATATCTCTATATTACCATTTTCAACATGATCTTTAATAAAGTGATACCGGATGTCAATGTGTTTTGTTTTTAAGTGTTGCACAGGATTTGATGCTATAGCAATCGCGCTCTGAGAATCACAATATAGCGGAATCTTCTGTGGTGTAAACCCGAAGTCTCGCAGTTGACTCTTCATCCACAACACCTGAGAACAGCATGATGAAACAACAAAATATTTTGCTTCAGCTGTAGACAATGAAACATAGTGTTGTTTCTTGGATGACCAGCAGACGGGTTTGTCACCTAAGAATTGAACTGCACCTGATGTACTTTTTCTGTCCATCTTATCACCTGTGTGATCAGCATCAGAAAAAGCAGTTAAATTGACTGAAGATTCTCGGGGATACCACAAACCAAGGTTTTGCGTTCCCTTCAGATATCTTAAAATTCTTTTAGCAGCAGTTAAATGTGATTCTTTTGGATTTGCCTGATATCTAGCACAAACACATGTAGCAAACATAATATCAGGTCTACTAGCGGTTAAATACATTAATGACCCAATTATTCCTCGATAATGAGTTAAATCTATAGGTTTTCCTGAAATGTCCTCATCGAGTTTGGATTTTGAATCCGGAGCCATGGGAGTTTTCATAGGAGTACTGTTGACCATGTTAAATTTCTTTATCATGTCTTGAATATATTTGGACTGATTTATAAAAATACCATCAGTCAATTGTTTAACTTGTAAACCTAAGAAAAAATTAATTTATCCTATCATGCTCATTTCGAATTTCTTACAAAATTCAGGATTTGTAGACCCAAATATTATATCGTCTACATATATTTGTATTACTATGATATCTGGCCCCTGACGTTTTATAAACAAGGTAGTATCAACTGCACCTTTGTTAAATTCACATTTCAACAAGTATGTTGAAAGTGCATCATACCAAGCTCGCGGTGCTTGTTTAAGGCCGTACAGTGATTTGTCTAAAATATATACATGATCAGGATTCGAAGGATCAGTAAACCCTTCAGACTGATATGCATATACTTCATAAGTTAATTTCCTGTTTAAAAATGCAGTTTTAACATCCATTTGGTAAACTGTGAAGTTTTTATGAGCAGCAAATGCTAGAAACATCCTAATTGCTTCTATTCTTGCAACAGGAGCAAACGTCTCATCATAGTCGATCCCTTCTTGTTGACTGTATCCTTTGGCAACGAGTCATGCTTTGTTACGAATGATGACTCCATGTTCATCCTTTTTATTCTTGAAGATCCGCTTCGTGCCAATGATTAATTTATCTTTAGGTTTCTCTACCAGTCTCCAGACCTTCAACCTTTCGAACTGATTCAGTTCTTCTTGCATTGCGACAATCCAATCAGCATCCAGAAGAGCTTCTTTCACATTCTTCGGCTCAATTTTGCTGAGAAAGTTGCTAAATAAGCACTCGTTTATTGTTGCTCTTCTGGTTTGGACTGATGCAGAAGGATCACCAATGATATTTTCTGTTGGCTGATTTCTAATCCACTTGAAAGTATGTGGATACGGTTGAATGTGGTCTTGATTGGGATTTAAGTCTAAATAGGGAAGTCAGGGGTTGGCTACAGATGTAGACGCTACATTATCTGAGATAGGAGTTCTGAGTGTTCAGATGTTAAGGGGGTTTCAAAAGATTCTGGAGGTTGAATAGGTTGTACACTTTCAGTAGGCAAGTGCACATCTGTTGTCGAAGCTTCTCCAGTTTCTTTTGAAATTGGTTGATGAGAATGATCCGAGACTACGATGGGATCTTCAGTAATCCTGTCTCGCACCAAATTTAAAACATTAGTTTTGGAATTTTCAAAGTAGTCTTCATAGAAATTCTCAAACAGTTTATTTAAATCTGAAATTTTCTGCACTCTGTTCAGTTGACTCCATAGAAGTCGGCTTGTTATGTTCGGGTCCTGAACTGGTATGTTCAGAAGCCATTATCACGCCTTGATCAAATTTGACGTTCACGCTTCCATTGACTGTCTTGGTTCGCTTGTTGTAGACCCGGAAATCTACTGACTCCTTCGAATATCCTATGAAGATACCTTCATCAGCTTTTTGATTAAATTTTCCAAGGTTGTCTTTGTCATTTAATAGCATCTGCATCCAAAGACATGGAAAAATTTAACATTAGGTATCCGTCTGTTTATTAGTTCATATGGAGTCTTCCCGAATCCTTTATTGATAATTGATCGATTCTGCGTGAAACAAGCTGTTGCAACAGCTTCAACCCATAAGAATAATGGAAGGTTGGAATACGCCAGCATCGTTATTGCTGATTCCACTAGTGTCCGATTTCTTCGTTCAACGACACCATTCTGTTGTGGAGTATGAGCGGCTGAAAATTGATGTGTGATTCCTACATAATTCAGAAATTATTCGAGAGATTTGTTCTTGAATTCTGTGTCGTTATCTGATCTGATAGTCTGAATTGAAAGCTGCAACTTTACTTGAATTCTTCAGATGAAGTCTATGATGATTTCGGTAGCATCAGATTTGGACCGCAGGAAGAAAACCCATGTGTATCGTGAGTAGTCATCGACTATTACCGATACATATCTTTTCTTGTTTATACTTTGTACTCTCATTGGTCCACACAGATCCATATGTAGCAGTTCCTTTGCTCTCGTTGAAGAGTGTTCTGATTTGGACTTGTGTGAAGCTCTAGTCATCTTTCCTTTTTCACAAGCGGCGCACAACTGCTCCTTTTGAAATTTGAGAGTTGGTAGCCCTTTAACTAACCCACCTTTTGCTAGGTTGGTTAATTCGTTAAAGTTCAGATGTGAAAGACGTCGATGTCATAGCCAAGCTGTTTTAGATATTTCTTTTGACATTAAGCAGACATCCTTTTTCAAATTCAATGAGGCTAGGTCATTTGAGTACAAATTGGTTTTCCTGTTTCCTTCAAGGATTTCTTTTCCTTCTCTAGATCGAATGCTGCACCGATTAGCTTTAAAGTTGACTTCTAATCCTTTATCACAGAGCTGTCCAATGCTGAACAAGTTGTGACCAAGACCGTCAACGTAGAATACTTTCTGAATGGTAATCTTATCGTACGCAAGACTCCCATAACCTTTGATCGGACAAAATTGATCGTTTCCGAATCTGACCGTCCCACAGAACTTTTCTACAAAGTTAGTGAGTGTTTCTCTTTGTCCGGTCATGTGCTTCAAGCATCGGGAGTCAAGGTACCATACATGATTTACCTATAAGACAAAATAACACATTAGGTACCCACTTATAGTTGGGTACTTTTGATTTTCGTAAATCATGCAATTGATTATGCTTTTTCTCATCAGATATGTCTTTTACTTTAGGTACCCACTTTTTAACAGTTCTTTTTAGTATCCACTTTTGTGTAATTCGCGGCGGAACTGTTTTTGAAATATTATGATGTGGAACCTTTTTCTGTTTGAAAGATGGGTCCTTTTTCTTTAGTTGCCATACAAGCTTATCAGATTTTACAAGCAGTGATTTACACGAAACAGAATTCAAATCAATTAAATCAGTTCGAGATAATTTAATACAAGATTAATCAGAAAATTCATTATTACAGACAGAGTTTTCAAATTTGCTATTTCTATCTGTAACAACATTTTCCTTCACTCGCCACTCTTGTTTTATATTCTGTTTTTTCTTTTCTCTCTGCTTCTTTCGCCATACTTGCTTCCGAGAACCGTTCACAATATAATCTGACATAGAAGAAAAACGAGAATTAGTGATTTTAGAAACTTGTTTCTTCTGTAAAGGTTTCTTACCTTTTGAAGTTTGGACTTTGAGTGCAATTGAGTCCTTTGTAGAAGATGATTCACCTTTTTCATATTTAGGAGTCACAAAAGTAACTTTTGTTTTCTCCTTCTTTTGTTGTAAACTTGGTGAATTTTCAGATGATATCTTTGAATCTGTAGATATTCTTTGCAGAATTCTAACAGGTTCTTTACGATCATCAGATTGTTTGTTGTTTAAAGGTTTTACAAACTCATCTTTTTTAACAAACATATCTTCTAATGAATTAAAATCAGAGTTCATATACAGATCAAATTCTGTTTCAGAGTTGATAGAATCAAGTGAATTTGAAGATAATGGATCAGATAATGTTTTGTTCTCAGGCTGTTTTTGTAACTTTTGTTCCAGAATCTTAAGTTCAGCCTTAAGAGTTTGATTTTCTGTCTCAAAGTTTTTGATTTTCAATTCGAGATCAGAGTTTATCTTTTCAAGAATTGAAAATGGTAAATATAACTTTTGAGATTGAGTAGTAGATTCAGATAAATCCTTTCAGAATATGTCTGAATATACTCCTCTTTAATGCCAATATTATTATTTGATTAATTTATTCTTTTATAGTCAACAGAATTTTGCATTTTATCTGATCTTAGTCTTTTTGAATCTTCACTGGATTATACCTCATCTGATGTTTTCATAAAAGTCATTTTTAATCCTAGATTCATATATCTGACATCATATAAAGTCGGTGAATTTGAGATAGCCTTTGTCAGATATTTAAGATTTTCCAAACCAATACCAGATTTAGAATCGTAAAATTCGGTGTTGGTTGATTTAAATAGATAGTTTGATCTGTTTGACCTCTTTTAATAAAGTCATCTTCCATTGTCTTTATTTTCTCATAAAGTTTTGTTCTTTCTTCAAAAATGGCATGATATTTTACTATAAAATTTGAAACCTCTAATTCTGCCAAATTCAGCTTTTCTTGTAGGTCAGATATATTGTTATTTAGTTCTTGGATTTTGCTTTGAAGTTCATTTGCTTTGTCTTTCAAATCTGAAACTGCTCGTAATGCTAATGTTTTATCCTTGGAAAAATCTAATACTAACGCATGTTCATTATGTGACTTGTTTTCCAAGGAGTGAGCATGTTTCTTTTCAGCCTTTAATAATTTTTCAAATTTCTTTAGCAAAAAGGCCATTTGTGTTATTTTTTCTTCAAGCAAACAGGAATCATCATTTTCAGAGTCAGAATTAGAATTTACCTCTGGTGTTTCTGACTGTCTGATTTTTCTGACTCTGATTCATCAGTCTCCTTGTCTTTGCTGCAGCCAGCATTTCCTGTTGCCATCAACGCGAATTCTTCGGTCACTTCTTCATCAGACTGTTCGTTGTTCTCTTTTTCTTCATCCGTTAACCCAACCCATACCTCATCTTCTGCTATCATTGCTGACTCACTCATTTCTGATTCATTGAAGACTTCTGATTTCAAGTAGATATGAGCATCCTCATCCAATAGGTCTTCATCCTTTGACAGCTGTAGCCAATGATCATCCTCAGTCATAAGGGCTTTGCCAGCTTCCTTTTCTTTGGCTAGGAGTGCCTATCTTGTGTAGTATTCAGAGTTTTGACTATTGGCTTTCTGCACTCACGAGCAAAGTGCCCTGGCTTGCCACAATTGTAGCATTTTTGCTCTGTTTCTTTCTTGGCTGACTTATCAGATTTCTCATATTTTTCAGCTTTTCTGCCACTACTTTCACCAGACTTTTCATACGTCTCTTTCTTTTCAAACTTCCTTGAGCCAGTCTTGTATCTCATTTTGTTGTTGGTTGGCTATCGATAGAATTTCTTCTGGAATGCCTTAGTGAGTAAGGCCATCTGCTTTTTCATTTCTTCTATCTCTGAATCGGCAGATGAATCTGAAGAGTCTGATTCAGAATAGCTACTGCTTATTACTACCCGTTTCTCCTTCTTCAGCTTATACTTATATTTCTTTTCAGCCAATAAAGCTAAAGGGTCAACGGTCTCTTTCTCGGCTTTCTTTTTACAAGATATTTTCCTTATAACAACCTCTTGATAGTTGTTGAGGTTTTCAAAGATCATGTGGAAGTCCATCTCTTCAATGTCTTTCGTCTATTGGATGATCATCGCATACTTTTCCCATTCTGGGTTAAGTATGTTTAGAAACTTGACGTTGATATCTAGACTGGACTTTGTAACCCCGTTTCTTTTCATCTCACTTACAAGACTGACAAACAGCAAGTAAGTATTTTCTAGTAATTCTCCTTCTCGTACTCTAAAATTCTCAAAAGTCATCAGACTGTTCCTTGCTCTATTGGTTACTGTCCTGTCGGATCCCCTCATTAGCTTGCACACCTCATCCCAGATGGATTTGGTTGTCTTTGTGTTTGTTAGGCAGGTATAGATGCCATTAAGGATTGAAATCAGTAACAACTTCCTTGCTGTTTTGTCCCCTAATTTTCTTCTTTATAGTGCCTCTGTTAGGTTTGTAACATCAACAGTTCTTTCTTGAATCGGAGGGTTTCCAGTCGGTACACCAGGAATTGTCTCTAAGAACACAGTTGGTCCGTCAGTCAAGGACTTTAGCATTTCTTCCGAGAGATCATGGAAACTGATAAGTTCAAAAAAACCTTTCCCTCCACTATACATATTCTCCTCGATAAAGAATTGGAGGTTTCGTCTCTGATCCCATGGCAAACGCGTCTTTTGACATGATGACTGATAGATAGGAAACTTTCCAAGATCGGATGATATTTGATTGAAATTGAATCAGTTGATAAACTATCGAAAATTGATCAAACTTGAAAGAATGTTGAATGAAACTCGAATGATTAAGATAATCAACTCGAATGAAGAGTTGATCAACTCGTTAATGAATATGTGAAACTCGAACCAATGTATACTCAACTCGAATCTATAACAAATCAACTTGTTAGAAGAAGTAAGAAACTCGAATTAAGTAATGACACAACTCGAATCGATTATGAAAACTCGAATTAGCTATGACAAAACTCGAATTAGCTATGACAAAACTCGAATTGGCTATGACACAACTCGACTGAATCTATGTGCAACTCGATTGATTCTATGTGCAACTCGATTTAAACTATGTGTATCTCGAATGAAACTATGTCAAAGTCGATTAATTCCTTGTTGAAATTAAGACAACTCAAATGTTCTTTCCTTTGAACTTGGATCAACTCGAATTGAACTGAGTTCAACTCGAATAAAATGTAAGTTCAACTCGATTGAAATGCAAGTTCAACTCGATTAACAATGAAGTCAACTCGATTTGAACTTGAAATCAACTCGATTGGTAAGTGTTGTCAACTCGAATTGCCCAAGAACACAGTATTATCCGAGTTTCTTAATTTTTTTCAAAACTTTCAAGTCTGAAATTCAAATTAATTTGTAAAACTGAGCTATTTTCAACCAAATTGATATCAAAGGTAGGGATTTTGATTTCAAACACTTTTTGTGAAAGTATTTCGTCCAAAAACATATCTAAATGTGACTTTTTCAATGAAACAGTGAATAACTTTCGGTTTTTCAATATTTTCAAAAAATCAACAGATCTTTTTCTGTGTTTGGTAAATCAAAACAAATGTATGATCAATTCAATCGTTTTCCAAACCTCTTCCTTCGATCTAATTTTCACATTCAACAATCAACATGATTAAAACCCTTGTTGATTTTTCTGTTTTTCGAAAAAAAATGTTCAAGAACAGTGTTCGAAAAAAATTTTCAATTTCAATAAAAAATCACCCTAATGCTCTGATACCAATTGTGAATCCTACTTATCAATCAACAATTAAACAATACAATAAAGATTCAAATCAAGAACAACTAACCGAATGCTTATATTGAGTAGAAACGATTACAGATTGGAAAAGATGAAATACGGTTACTGTTGACCTAGAATTGCTTACAAAAATTGATTTCTAATGTCAGATCTATCTATCACAAAGTCAACATCCTATTTATAGTATATACAACTTTGAACAATTTACATATTGAACCCTAGACTTTGTTTTTCATCAATCAAAATAATATTCCAACAGTATCAATGAAGTAAAATTTTAAATCAAAACAAAAAATAATAAATTGAAATCAACATGTACTGGCATAACAAAATATATAAATCCAAACAAATAAAATAATAAATTTAAATAAAAACATATTAGCGTAACAATTTATTTAAATCAAAAATAATAAATTAGCAAACTTAAATCAAAATGTAATGAATTAGTAAATTTAAATCAAAATTTACACAAAATAGTTTGATGTAAAAGTATAAATAATAAAATTATACAAATAGTTTAACCAATAAAATATAAATTAATAAAACTTTAATAAATAAATTGAATACATAAAAAGATGCATAACTTAACTAGATAAGTATATAAATAAAAATAATTTTTAGTAAAGAAATATAGATGTATTTTACAAAATAAATAGGTATAATTAATAAAAATAATGATAATTGTGAAGACCTCCCCTTCCGGGTCAGTCCTCAGAGTCTAGGTCCCATATCATGCAATACGATATCAACCATACTAAGATAGGGTAATTAATTGCGGAATAATAAAATTACATGTACATACATGATTAGGAAAAGTTTACATATTTCAGAATTAAGTTATAAAATGGTAACATCTAATCTAGTCATTACATCATAGAATCATATTAAGTCTACCCCAAAATCACCACAACTGCTGTCTTCCAATCAGTACCAGAAAGTTGTTGAGTAGTGGTCTAAGAAAGCTTCAAAACTTGGATTTCTTGATGACCTAAGCACTAGGTCCTGCAGGTGATTTTCCTTTGGCTTTTCCTGTAAAATTTTAAAGCAACATCTGTAAGCAAAGCTTAGTGAGTTTATAGATTTTCAATATTAACATGCGTGTCAAGCGGAGTCATAAATCTAAGCGTGATATGTCTTGGCTGCCGCTACAGCCCTCATGATTGAGATATAGTATCATAAGATCGGATGATGTTCAAGCCACACTCACGCTTATATCGTGGGGATCAGCCACATACTGGGCTAGCTACCAGTAAGTCAACATGGCAGAACATCGGAGGTCATTACCAAGTTCATAAGAACTGGTGAAATAGCCGGGTCTAGAACAATAGACCATAAGGGCTAATCAAGCTGAACCAATCTTATCAAAAGTCTGATCAATGATGTAATCATATGTCTTAGGAGTCATGATAGCAACGAATCATAAAGCAAAGTCTGAGGTAATATTAAATACAATCTGAAAAGATAAGCAAATAGCTATCATGATTCACTGGGCAACACCCATCCATGGTGTGCACAGGTCTCAATCCAGCTGATAAATGAATGTCAATAAATGTAACAGCATCAATATATCTCAACCGGATCTGTGCATGTTCAATTTGAATATCTATAACTCACAGTTCTGGGTCTTGGTCAAACAGATATAAGAATCTGCCACCTGAGTTATCTCAGGATTTTATCTCTGTCAGTCTATCTTCTTTAAGTCTTTAAATCTTTGTTCAGATAATAACTGAACCTGTTCAAATTCATTCATGATAATATCATGTTAATTTCATCGTCTGTATCATCATCATTATCATGGAATTTCATTATTTCTTTTGGTCATTAAAATCTGTAATTCTATCTGATTCTGATAACTTTCAATTCATCAATTCATTCTAATACATAAAATTTGGTTTCGGGTCCACCCGGATTGAGGATCCGAATTCGGATCAGCCCGGATCCGGACAAATCCGAATTGATCCATCCGAATTAGCATCTATCCGAAATGGGGACCGAATTGGCTACCGAATTCGGACTTGGTTCATCCGAATTCGGTTCATGACACAACCGAAATGATAATCGAATTCGGACCATTAAGGACCCGAAATATTGCATCCGATTTAGGATCAATATAGCATCCGAAATCAGAGCACCATCCGAAATCAACCACTCATCCGAATTCGGTTTCAACCGAATTCGGATCCTAATCTTCATAATTTTTCCAGAAATTTGTTCTTCATGTTCTTGGTGATATTCATTCGGATTTTTCATAAAAATTCCCAAAACTTACTTAAATCAACATGCAACTTTATTTTATGTTATATTATCATTTTTGGGTTGATTTTATATATTTTTCCCTATCAATAACATCATATATGGTTCAAAATCATCCAAAATATGACTCTTTTTGTCAAGAACACACTTTCATTAAAATTCCGATTTGATCATGTTTTGGATGATTCTAACCCAAAATCTTTGTTTCTTTAGCATCTATTAACTTCAATTCATCTTAATCTTTCATAAATTTACACATGCAACATAAAAATCCATAACTTTAATTCTTGGTTTCGGTTATACACAAAACCGAACCAAGCATCATATATTTCGAAATTTTAAACGATTGTTACCTCAAATTCTTGTTGTTTGTTGTTGACTGTAACTTCCTTGGCTTTAATCTTCAATTTAATGCAAGTTTTATGAAACTTTTTGATGAATTCTTGAAGGATCCGGATGTTTTAGAGAGAGATTAGAGAGAGAGAGTAACTTTTGTATTAATGATCTTAAATGATCATTATTTCAGTTTATATACTTCATTTGACTTTAACCCACTTCTATTTTTTTGTATAATACATCTCTTTTATTTTACTCAATTTAAATCATAAATATAATTTAAAATTATATTTACTTAATAAATTTTCATTCTTAATCATTATTTGCAAATACAAATAATATAGCTAGATTATATTATTATCTCAAAATTCATTATTACATAACTGATCAAAAGTTGGGTTGTTACAATAATGATGATGATAATGATAATAATAATAATAATAATAATAATAATAATAATAATAATAATAATAATAATAATAATAATAATAATGAGAATAATAATAATATATAATTAATATTATGAATCAAATCATAATTTATTAAATTAATATTTTAAATTTAAAATTAAAAATGAAAAATTAAGAAAAGGGACCAAAATTGAAATTACCACATTTGTAATTGAAAGAAGTGTAAAATCGTCATTTTAAAAATTTTAGAAACAGAAGGACCAATTCTGCAAGTAAAAAGTTGTTTGAGGGACCGTCACTGCAACTTTGGAAGTTGAGAGACCGTTTCCATAATTTTGTACAAACCGCAGGGACCATTTCTATAATTTACTCTTATTTTAATGTTATTGAGAAAAAATTGTTGAAACATGAATACCATAATTCTGAATATATAATTAGTTGTATACGTTAAAGAATAAATAATTCAATTAAAATGATAAATTTGTATAAAAGGTATGAAATTAAAATCAATTTTAAACTTGAGGGACAAAAACAAAAGAGTTGAATGATTATTTTCACATATTTAACAAGTGATGGTTAAAGATAACGAATGAGGGACGAGATGTGAAAGTAAACTAGTAAAAATAAAGACTACGTACCTATATAATAAATAAAGTCCAAAAACGAAATCCATAACTTTGAGCAAAACACAATGACCATTTATGTAATTTACTCTAACTAAAATAGATAGGCATTGCTATATGTATACCCCCTAACCTTAATTTTTACTAATCACACATCCTCTTACTCACATGATTTTTGTTAATAACATGAGACCAATGATTAAATGTTCATCTCCTCTCACACTAAGAAGGGGAATTTGTGATTAGCAATCGAATGGGTGTGCATGTAGAATTACCCGATAGATATCTTATTCTCCTGCCTCTTTTTTTGTTAATGTGTTGGTGGATTCATGGTTTGCCAAGTGTTGTTTGTTCCAATAACTAAAATATCTCTGGTTTGGTTCTAAAGTTTGTTTGCCAATCAAATAACTTTTGAGTGACACCCAAAGAATAAACAACGTTGTAAATCTGTACATCAGATTCTGTTGATCTAATCAAGTCCTTTTGAGCAGACCAATGACATGTTCACAGAATATGAAGAACCAAACACATGGAGGGGCTACAGACAAGGTGTGAACTGCTTCGATTTTCGTCCAATAAAAAAAGAGTTGTATAATACACAAATCTCTTATTTATAAGTTTTAAAGGTCACTAAAAGTTAAAAAAAGTGTCACTGTAGGTGTCAAATATTTTTACCTACACAACAAATTGAGTGGATATAGATATATAGTGACTAAAAATGTGTGTTGATATAAGCCTCAAGTATTTTTGTGACTAAACATTGGTATCGTTATTTATAAAAAGTGTAGTTAAAATGTTGATATATACCTACTCTTTTTCGAAAGTGACATTAAAAGTATGATATAGTGACTCTTTTTTATGTGTCACTATGATACTTTTCTTGTAGTGAAATGATCGTTATGGTCAAGGCTGGCCAAAAAGGACGATCATCCAGCTCCACGTTTTATAAGACCCCTAATTTCATAAATCTTTAACGTAAAAGTAAAAACCAATTGTTGTTATTATTATTATCTTTTTTTTTCTTTTGCATATAGATAGATACTGGTAAAAAATGTGTATACACACACGTATATGTAGATCTGTGTGTGTAAATGTGTATATGTATAGGTCATCTTACGTGATTATGTCCAGGACCCCAAAAAAAAAATTAGAACGCCCCTACTTGTGGTTTGGTCAAAATGATTAAATTCGTACATACAGTTTATAATTACAATTTTCATCCCTACTTTCATTGTTTCATTACAATTTTGGTTCTATCTCTATCAAACTTAACACCATGTGTGTTATCTTTAGCTTAATGACAATTTTGCCCATTGTAAAATTACCAATTTGGATCCCTAGAGCTTCAACTTTTTTTGTTTAATTATTAAATAACCGAGTTAATTACAAAAATGGTCCTTACGGTTTGTCCTAAAAATTGTATTTAGTCCTTGTACTTTCAATTTTATAGAAACGGTCTTTATTTTCACTGTTTGTTTGCAATTTTGGTTTCTCAACCTATTAACTTTTCTAATATGACCAATTGACCCTTATTTTGATGCAAACTATTGGGACCAATTCTGCAACTAAGTTTTTAACTCTTTTTATTCTTAATTAAACAATTTATATTTTAGTGTTACTTTAACTTTAATAAACTGTAAAAAAAGAAAAGAATTAGTTAATTATTTATGTTGGTTCATAAATGATTTAAATATTTTTTAGCCCTAATTAATTTAATTAAGTATGATCAAAGTGTAAACCTCTCAAATTTTATAATCGAAAAACTCATTTATGTTTAGAAACTCTTTTTTAGAGGTTTCATAAATAAAATAATATAAAAATATTTTAACTCTATAGTTATTTATGTTGGTTTGTAAATTATAATAAAAAGTATTTATGTTGGTGAAATATATTTTTCTTTCTTCTTAAATAAAATCGGCGGGAGATTTTATTTTCTAATCCTTTCACTTTTTTTATCAAAGCAAGGTGATCATGGTAAAGTGATAAATCTAAATGGTATAAAATTTAAGGTGTCGATTTAATCGGAAAAAAAAACAATTAAAGTCAATTTGAAAGACGAAAGAGATTAAAAAAAAACTATTTATATTTCTCGATTTTTACGTAAAGGTCTGAGAAACAAATGCTTGATGATTAAAGTTGTTAATCATGAATCTCAAACATGTTACATGGACCTAAATTTTTAAATAGTTTTTAGTGTAATTAAATAAATAAAACAATAAAATAATTGATACATTAATTAAATAAATAAATTTGACTTTTCTTAGATCATTCAAAAGTTTTTTTTAACTCGGTCGAATTAAATGTAAAATTTTTATTTATTTAAGTTCTTCAATTATGTTTCCACTAAGAGAGAACATATTAATTAAAAGGAGTTTTGATTATACACACACAAACACGGGTGTCCAAAACCAAATATCTGAATTTTTGGATAATGATTTTTGTCATCCGAAAATTCATATTTTTTATTTTTTTTAAAAACTAAATCAAATGTTTAAATATCTAAAATGCAAATTCATATATCCAAATAAATATTAAAGATAAATATATCACAAACTAAATGTATCCGGAATTATTTTAGTCAAAACGACTAAAAAAATTTAAAAAACTAAAATGATAGTTAATAAATCTATAATATCAAGATAAAATATGCATTAGTATAATAATAAAATGTTCAATATTATGTAAATAATCAATACTAAATATATATAACTTATTAAAAAAATATTTGTTTTTTTGGATTTTCGGATATTTCGAATATCCGAAATATTGTCATTTTACTATTCGAATCCGAATCCGAAATTTCGCATATCCAAAAATCCGGATAATTTCGAATAGGGTTTTCGGATTTTGTTTATTTCGGATGCTCAGATTCGATTTATATGAACACCCCTAAGTACACACACATGTGATTATAATGTTTAATCATCTTGACTCCAATCAATAAGTTTATCATTGAAATTAATTTTCCCGACAAAAAAATTATGAATCTTGTTTTCTAAAAGATCAATTGAAAACAAATTATTAGGTTTAAGATGATATGATCTTTTGGTTTGACCAGACCTTTTGCGATAAGTATTTTAATCGGAAGGATGTTGATATTAATCTCATTAAAAAAGTTAAATCGTTTATATTACCTTGTTAAAAGAAATTTTAATAGAGTTTTAATTTTTAAATGATTATAAATTTTGAGAGGTTTACAATTTGATTGTTTGAATTGAATGATTAAACAATTAAAATGTTGATTCATAAATGATTTTTTTGGCAAGTAAAGAGTTTAAGGTGTCAATATATTTTTTAATATAAATGCATTTTCTAAAAATATAATGGTTTGATGTGTTAAAATTATAAAGTTGGTTCACAAATAAATAATTATAAATTGAACGATTCAAAAGTTAAATGATTTGAATATTTTTTTTATTCTTAATTAACTTTTATTAAACTGTTAGCACATAAATAATTTCTTTAGTTTATTAAAGTTAATTAACTCTAAAAAAATAAAGTAGAGTTGATTACCTGGTCTTTGTCGTTTGACCAACATAAATATTTTATTATTAAAAATGTATTAACCAACATAAATAATTATAGAGTCAAAATATTTTATTTATGAAACCTCTAAAAATAAACCTAAATGATTTTTTTATTATAATTTTTGAGAGTTTTACACTATAATTAAATTTAATTAAGACTAAAAAAAATATTTAAATCATTTATGAACCAACATAAATAAAACAATTCCTTTCATTCTTATAATCACTATAGTTAATTAAAACCAAAAATAAATTATTTAATTAAGAGTAGAAAAGAGTTAAAAGAATTAATCGCAGAAATGGTCCTGTGGTTTGCATCAAAATAAGGATAAATTAGTAATATTAGAAAAGTTAATATATCGTGGACTAAAATTGCAAAAACAAACAACGATAATAAAGATTGATTTTGCAAAATTGAAAGTTCAGAGATCAAATCCAACTTTTAGAACAAACAACAGGGACCATGTAACTAACTCTCAGTACCATTATATGTAACTAAAATTAAAAAAAAATAATAATAATAATAATAATATTATTATTATTATTATTATTAAATACTATTTACAAAGAACTTGAAAACAACAAATCAAAACAAAAATCAAAACAAACTAAAAGCCTAAAGTAAAATTAAGTTAAAATCTAATGCAACCAAACATTCCCACATCACATACCATCCTCTTGTTGCCTATGAGGACGCACGGAATGACATGGTATCCCCCACAGTATCGTGCGCAGCGTCAGGGGAACATCAGCTCGTGCCTTCGGCATCGGCACCCAAATGTCGAGCCTCTCTCCCATATATAATTGTTATACATACATACATATACATATATATATATATATATATATATATATATATATATATATATATATATATAATTATTTCAAACAATACAAATACTTCTCATACCCTATATATAAACACATATTTTTTTTAATTTCTCACAGCTCAAACACATTTCTCTCAACAAAAACATTCTATAAAAATTTCACGCATCTCAAACACCCTTCTCTCTCAAATGGCATCTGGTTCCATTTCGTCCAACAATCTATACACACTAAACTCAACAAATCAATGTTATTATTTGATCCCGATACAAATGGATCAACCAATATATTCTCCGACGGGTTTTCTGAACTTTGCAGGTGTTCCGCTACACGTTTTCGGTCGAGGGTATGACATCACCCCTGCTTGACTAAACTTTATGCCATCAGAATATTCACAATTTGATCCGTTTGCGGAGTACCGACCACTCTCATACCCAACAACATCCCCATTCGTACACCAACAATCTCATTCCGATCCGGAAATCGTTCCGAAAACACAACCTGATATCGAGCCCGAGACCGACCGAGCCGACTAGAAAAGATTAAAAAAACGACAACGAGGGATTCGGAGAACAGAAGATATTTTCTCTATTTCCAGCTGGGGGATCTGTCTATAGATGACTATGTAATCGACTTCAACTCGAATGCGATGTTTGTGGGGTCTATGATTGCCGATGAAAGGCAAAAGACCAATTATTTTGTGGAGGAGGATTTGCGGAGCGAGATCCGCGATATGGTTAATGCTCCTGCGGTCTTTTTGGATTTGATGAATCGGGTGTGTCGCCCAATGCTTGACAAGTCAGTCATTGTATTCATCGACGATATCTTAGTCTATTCCAAGACGTAGGCGGACCATGTTGTACACTTGAGAGAGCTACTTGAGCTACTTCGTAAAGAATGATTATACGTTAAGTTCTCATAGTGTGAATTTTGGTTGCGACATGTCCAGTTTTTAAGGCATATTATATCTCGTGAGGGTGTTTCCGTTTATCCCTCCAAGATCGAGGCTATAAAAGTTGGGAAACGCCTCAAAACGTTGTTGAAATATGAAGTTTCCTTGTTCTGTTCGGCTATTATCGATGATTTATTCAAGATTTCTCCAAGATAGTCATCCCGCTCACTTCTTTGACGCATAACAATGCTAAATTTGTGTGGGAAGAGCCACAAAAAGAAGCATTTCAGAATCTTAAAAGTCGTTTAACTAATGCACATATATGTACTAGCATTGCCGGAAGGAAACGAGGATTTTGTTGTGTATAATGATGCCTCGATCAATGGATTGGGTTGCGTACTGATGCGGCGAGGAAAAGTGATAGCATATGCGTCAAAACAATTGAAAGATTATGAGAAAAACCATCTGACACATGATCTGGAGCTCGAGGTTGTCACTTTCGACTTGAAAATTTGGCGACACTACTTGTACGTTACTAAGTGTCAACTCTTAATAGATCAAAAGAGCTGAAGACATATCTTTGATCAGAAGGAGTTGAACATGCGACAGATTCGAGTCGTAGAGCTAATCAAGGATTTTGACTATGAAATCCATTATCATCCTGGAAAAGCCAACGTGGTGGACGACGCACTAAGTCGAAAGAGGTATCCTGAAGCGACTTACTGTGCACTGACGCATGTAGTCGTGTCTTCAACTATCCTTGATGACATTTGAAAATGACAAACTGAGGGCCTTAAGGAATAGAACATTAAGGCAGAAAGAATGGTAGGCCAACGTACGTCGTTAACTAAAGGCAACTGTAATACCCGAAAATTCGTAAATTCGACTTAGTAAATTATCGACTATGTAATAGATCATGATTTAATGAAATGGCCATTATGAAAATGAGAATTGGTTTTTTTGGATATTGAATTGTTAGTCCTTGCAAAAAATCGAGTAGTTTGACTATAATATTGAAATTGGGCATTTCCAGGTACCCGATATCGAACCCAACATAACTTACCTAACAAGTCACGAGAAAAAAGAAAGAGATGGATGTGTTGGTGGCTGGTGGGGGTACCCCTCACCTCTGTCTCCTCTTTGCATGATATTACACTCTAAATAATCAAATTAATGATTACAAAATAGATTGCCTAGTTAATGCGGTGTGTTGAAAATATATTTATAACAATTGCTTGTCCTCCACTTCACTATCTCCATCCCATTTCTCTGAATATTGGTGTGTGTTTGTGTGTGTGAGAAATGAGAGAAATGAGCAGGATAAAGGTGCAAACTTAAGCAACAATTCCTACAACTTTCTAACATAAGATCTTAAAATCTTCCTCTACTTGACTTATATGCTTCCTTTGTGTTAAATATGAATGTTGTAGGTATTTATATGCTTCTAAACTTTCTTGAAGGCTTCTTTAATTTTCACACTCCTTTAATGGAAGTTTGAAGCTCAAAGATGGTATTTTCTAAGATTGACGTCTGATCTTTAAACAAATTAATGAAAAACGTTCCTAAAGTGGTTTCCAAACTTTCCTTAAAGTTTCAAGCTCATTGGTTGTGTTCCTAACTACTTATGGAGTTTTCAAAATTTACTCAAAAATGGTGAAACTCACAAAACGTGATGGATCTTTGAAACAACTAGTGGAACATGTTAATATGTTCATTTCTAAGCTTTGTGCAAAGTTTTATCTCCATTGATGGGTCCTTTTACAAGTATTCATCCTAAACGTACTCATAAGTCTACTAAACTACTAGGTTTTCCTTATTCATCTTATTCTAGTTCATTTGTTGCTTCCATTCATGGTCTTCAAAAGAGTATCTTACCGATAGACTGTTCGTGATCCACTTTGGCAGAATGCTAAAACTACTCTACATGAGACTCGTACATGGGATTTGGTACCATTGACACAAAAAAAACATAATATTTGCTCTCGTTGTGTTTATAAAATCAAAACTAAATATGATGGATCCGTTGAGAGATATAAGGCTCATCTTGTGGCTAAAGGTTATTCTTAAGAATATGGCATTATGAAGTAACATTTGTTCCGATTGTAAAAAATGACAATTGTTCGCACTTTGATTGTTGTGACTTCTATATCTCAATGGAAGATCTTTCATATGGATGTCAAGAATGTTTTATTGAATATATCCATGAAAAAGTTTATATGAAACCACCTCCTGGTATTTTAATCTTGTGTGTGGTTTATTTTATTATTGGTTACTAGGTTAATACACATGTAAATCCATGGGTTAACTTTATAAAAAATATATTTCTAAAGCTATATAAAAAAAACTATAGAAAATAGTGTTTATTAAGTTTTAGTTAATTTAATATTAAATTATATGCATTAAATTAATAATATATATTGTTTGCGGAGCAGAGAGAATGTTTCAATCTCCACCGTCAGATCTATCTACTTTCAATAATAACCCTTGATAAGGGGTATTTTTTGAAAAGCACATAGTACAACTTTTTTATGCAATAACTACATTCACAATTACTAACGGGTATCCACCCACTAGCCCACATCCACGTCTCAAGCCACCACTAATCCACATCCACATCTCAAACCACCCACTAACCCACATCTCAAACCTCCCACTAACCCACATCTCACAAAAAACATAACCTTTTTTACGTAAGTTGCTTTCTATATAATAACACATGAACTGTTCATTTCTTTCATTATTCACTTGACAATGTCCGCCAGTCGTAACTCATATGCTCCTACGCAAAATGAACATCAATCGACTCTTAATGCTACAACAGTTACTGAAGATTATGAAACATGATGAACTGGCGGCATGTGGTACAGAACTGTAGACTGCGGGAATCATCACTGACGATCCTTACGTTGTATGCATACTCAAACGTCTAGATTACGGTGTGGCTACAAAAACAAGGCACGGAGCCCAACTATACCTTCCTACATAAGTATTCACTGGCCGTCATCAACGCATGTGTTTGGCACCGCGTATGCATACGATAACAAGTTTGGTGTAGTTGACACTCGAAGTAGTAAACGGGTGTCAGCGCATATACATGTAACAAACGCCTGACATTATCGGCCACATGGACAACCTAACCGTGGTTTTCGGCCGGTCGTAGATTACCACCGCATCATTTCCATTGTAGATCTAGGGTTTATGGTTTTTTCTCACACAGGCGTTTTTTAGGTTATGTTTTGGAAGAACAATATGTATTTATATGAAATTAAATCGGTTTGTTGCTTTGCAACTCAGGTTAGGCGTTTTGGATTATTCGTCATTCACCACCCCATTTTTTTAACATGTATATGTGAGACTTTATCCTTACTTTTATATTTTTTTTGTATGCATCTAAATGTACAATTATATTACTTAATTTATCATCTTTCTCTTTTTTTTAACCTTACTATATCATGCATTCCATCCTAATCTTTATACCCATATTTCTTTTGCACCTATATCATTTAAACTACACACACATATGTTACTTTTTATAACATATACATGAAATGTATTATTTATCATTGTACGATTACAAACTATAACACAATTATTAAAATTTATGCATAATATAAATGTATATGGTTCCATATAGTGACACATTTATTCAATTTTGTATTATTTAAAAGCTATCTACGGTTATTTTTAATGTTAAGTGTACTTTTAATTTGGTTAATTAAAAAAACATTCAAATTGTAAATTATGTTTATCAATGTTTTTATATACTTACGTTATCATATTTGTAAAATAAAACGATGTATCACACAACTTAATATTAATGGATAGATTACCATTTTCTATATGTAATGTTATATTGTATGTGAGAATTCTCTAAACCAATCATAATGCATTCATTATTACATGGATTACAAACAATAAGTATTTTAAATATCTTTCTATATCATTTAAGATATATATTGTTGTTATATGATCTTGATATTTGTGTTATGAATTGTTTCATAAATTGTTGCCCTTATATATAGTTGAAAAATATATTTAAGTAATAAAAAAATAACATTTTGCTTTAATAATGAAAATATGCCACAATTAGCACATATGTTATCTAATATAGAATAAAAAAGACAAAAATAGTTTTTGTCCTATTATGTTAATGCACTTCAAATTACCGTGCATTTAAAAACATAATCCGAACGAAAATGGTTATACATGTATGCTGATTTAGTTGATTATTTTGTTCTTTTACTTTTGCTGATATAGAAGAATTTAAATTTTTTATGGTAAATCCGCGCAACGCCTGGGTAAAAAAACTAGTTTTAATTGATTGAATTTGATTTGAATTACAGTTTAGTAATATGACATGGTAAAAGATGTTGCAAAAGGTGTTAAATTAAAAGAGAAACTGATATATGACGGTTTATTTATTTATATTATTGATTTATGGACACTTAATAAAAAGAGTGAAATAATATATATATATATATATATATATATATATATACATATATATATATATATATATATATATATATACACATATATACACACACACACACATGGTACTCGAAGATAAAGTAAAGGTTATAGTAACTGTTAATGGTATAAAATCTTATGAATGATAAGTATTTAAATAATAACATAATCAAAGCTATATTGTAAAGTTATTTATATTAGGGTTAAGTGTCATTTTAACCATCCAACTTTCAGATTTTTTTGATTTAACCATTAAACTATTTTTTGTCTTGATTTAGCCACTGAACTATAATTTGTATATATATTTAGCCACTAAACTTTCTTTTTACGGATTTAACCACTGAAAATTGTCTCGTTTTAGCCACTAAACTATCATATTTTGTACTTAGCCATTAGCTTTATTCATTTTTTCCAGAATAGGACATCAACCTAAAATGGCTAAATCAGGACAAAAAATAGTTTAATGGTTAAACGAGACAAATTTAAAAGTTAAATGGTCAAAATGATACTTAACCCTTTATATTATTAAAGAAAAGTATAATATTTAAAGTTTCAAAACGTGAAAAATACTGTAGACAAATCAAAATAATTACTGTAGATTGCTTCTTATTACAAGTTATTGAGGTAAATAAATCAGTGATAATTACATATTTTAATTTAAATTTACATTAAACACTATATATTAAAATTTTTTGAAAAATTATAATATTAAGTATTAAATAAATAATTATATAATATATTTTAAAATCATGTTCTATAATTTAAAAAATAATTAATACAATAGGTAAATAGAAATCTTTATTTCAATTTAGTTAACTAGACAGTTTTATTCAAATATTAAATTTATGTTAATTATATTTAGAAATAGGCAAGTAAATTATGCATGGTCATTAATAAAATATTTTAAGTGGCAAGCATTTTAGTTACTTAATTAATAGTATTTAACTATTTATAGATATTTTGAGAGGCTTGCGTGCCACTTGAAACCTCGATTTTAAATATGTAATCAATAATAGGTTAGAATATAGGAAAATGTACTTAGATTATTTTTGTAAAATCAAGATTAATATATCTATCCAAAAGGAAATTCAATTATGACTGGCGTTCGGAGTCGTCATCAGGTGCTAAAGCTAGTAGGAGCTGAAAGAGTCCATAGTTCTTATCTTGTGTTATGCTTGTCCCTTAGGAATTGAACTAATTGGTTTATCTGTATGCCTCTCGGTTACCAATTCTATTCAGCAAGGTCATGTCATCCTGTGGTGGTTTGTTTATTATTTATTTATGTTTTACTAATTTATGAATATGCTTGTGTAGATAAGTAAAGTTAAGAGAAAAGAATTATAACAATAATCATGAAAATTTAAGTGTTTTAAATGGAATTTTTTAAATGCTTAAACTATAATTGTTTCTATATGTGACATTTTTAAGACTTTATCTTTTTAAATAAATAGAAAAGTTTTATTTTAATTATTATGGAATCAGAAAATGGAGTTTTTTGGAAATCACTAAAAACTGTTTGACTAGTTGTTTTTACCAAAATTCTGGTGCTAGATAGTCACGAGTTATGGCTGTTGCAATGTTCAAAAGGTTTATAAACCAAACGGATCATTCTCTCTTCTTCCCGACTGACCCTGGTCATTGTTTCTTGGTAAGGCTAGTCATCTTTTTGAAGACAACTCATTTGAACTATGAAATAACACAACGTCCATATAAGGACACTCATGCTACCCCAGTCAACGTAGATAGTTTCAGCCTTTATTGGGTGCCTATGTTGACAACGTGAATGTATGAGATGAGTATTGTGAATCCCAAATGAGACTTAGGTCAATGACTTGAAGTAATTATATAATTTAAGTTCGATATGCTTTTAAAGAGAGAAAGATCCAGTTCTATAGTGTGTGTGTGCGCGAGAATTCCCCCCCCCCCCCCCCCCCTCTCTCCAACTTTTGCCTATTTACATAAATAGCATCTCTACTACCTTTAACTTAAATCTCCGATTCCAATTTCTTTGCATTAATTCACCAAAATTACATAATTTGAACATTTAAATAAGAGATAGTTACAAAAATACTAAAAAGAAAAAAAAAACTCATTTATCAAGTTTTACCCAAAAAAAAAGTCACATTATCAAAATACCCAACATTTTCGTTACCACATTTACGTGACGGCCAATATTTACACTACTTGTACCTTTTATTATTTTTTAATACATTTCGTTACAAAAGGTGAATTATCACGTAAAGTACTCTTACTTTACGTTACCAAATCTCATTGTGCTCACTCCCGAAATAGATTTGGTAACGTAAAGGTAATGTACTTTACGTTACTTTTTACCTTTTGTAACGTAATGTATTAACAATTATTAAAAAGTACAAGCCACGCCGTCACGTAAATGTAGTAACATAAATTGTGGTTATTTTTGTTAGGTGGATTTTTTTTTGGGTAACACTTGAGAAATGAGTTTATATTTTGGTTATTTTTGTAACTATCCTTTTAAATAATATGAACTCATATCAGATCAACACAGATAATTTATCAACCAAATTTCATTAATTCAAAGTTAGTTCATGCTTACAACTATTTACTTAATAAAGATCAAGTTTAACACTTCGGATGCTACATTTACGAGTTCCTTTAAAGATTAATGAATATAATTTAAAGGGAAATTCATATTGGATCTGGATAATATTACAAAGATTTGTAAAAAATAACTAGTAAAAATTTTCAGAAATAAAAGGTAATTGGTTAAAGTAGTTAACTAATGAACACTCCCAAAAAAATTTTTTATTAGAAATTGATTTTTTCGAAAGATCATGTTACCGTCATATTTGATAAAAGAATAGTAGAATTAAATTGATAGAGATCATCTTGTGTTTATTTAGATAATTGACAAGCCGTCGTTGTGGCATGTAGAAATAATCCAAACTACCTACTAGTGTAGGGAAGTAAGGGTCGAATCCTCAAGGAGCGTTTAGGTTTATTAGGGTTAATTTGCTAGTTTCTTTATGACTAGAAAAGCGATTTAAATTGCGAATTGGATTGTTTGGAATGGTGATTAACACAAAATTACTACGAAAGCAATAGCAAGCAAATAACAATTGATTGAAAGATCGAATTAAAGATAACCATTTACGAAATCACTACGACATAAGTTATTACCCACTTGAATATTATGCAACAGTCACATAGACATAACCAATTACTTAGTCATTTTAATCGTAAACACTTTAACCAATAAATCTCGGCATAGTGCATGCAACATTAATTACTTGTCTTAATTCCTAAGCTTATGGACTCGGCACAAATAATAATATCACTATGAACTATCTTGCTTTTACCAATCAAACCATTTACTCATAAAAATAACTAAATGTATATCATTTGCATTATACCAAATATTCAAGTATTACAAAATACATCAATACATAAAAAGAGATTCAAGGAGATAAAACTTAGCCATAGATCCTCCGCAAATGGTTATGTTGGTTTAGCTTCTCATCGTGTATTCTTCACCGCGAATGATTGGAGACATCATCATAGGTTTCAATAGCATGAACGGTTGCACTCCATCTTCTTCTTACTCGATCCGTGAATCAACTCCGGCAGGGCTTCGCCAACGTTTTCAATATTTCAGAATCCCCCCAAAAACGGCTGCAAACGACCTCTATTTATAGAGGATGTAACACCCCAAATATTTAGAAGGTAATTATATCCCTAATAATGTTGAGTTAATATAATTATTGGAATAATTATTATTAATTGGAGATAATAATAATAATATTGACTAATGAGGTAATTAACTTTGCTCAAAGATTGAAATGGTAAACTTAAAGGTCATATTATGAGTTAGTTGCCAATAATTTATGACATTTGCTATTATTGAGATTTGTATGATAAAAATGAAATATAATGTGGTTAGTATTTCATTAACAAGAATGGGTAAAGTGGGAGGGGCAAAGGTGGCCAAAGGTCAAACCTTCCCCCTCCTTCTCTTAAAACCGTCCAACATAACACACACACACACTCATTCACATTTTGCATCATTTTGAAGAAAAGAGAAGAAAAGGGGAAGCTTGAGCTAGGGTTTGAAGTTGCATCAAATTGGTTGATGATTTGGTGTATATTGGAAACATATTGAAGGTATAAACACCTCCTTTGTTCTTCTTCTTCATTTTCTTTCATTTCCTCCATTTTTGGAGATGAAACCCTAAATGGGTTTATGTTGAAATGTTTATTAAAGGCTCCAATCTTTTAGTATGTTGTTATATAATCCAAATGGAGCCATAATATACAACTACATTGGTAGTTCGAGTTAGTTTTGGTTTGAACCCAAGCTAGGGCTCAAATGAGCTCCAAGGGGTTATGGATTTGAGTTGATGTTTTAGTAGGATAAATATGCTAAAATCTTGATTTGTATATGTTAAATATTGATATGGAATCGAATGGAAGTTAATAGATGCTCATTTGGAGCTTTAAAGTGGTGAATTGGGTTTTAACCCATTTGTGAACTCAAAAGAGTTCATATGAACCAATTGATGAATATTTATGATTTAAATGTGTGAAAAGGGTATAAAATGGTCTAAATATGTTAGATTAATGATTTCTTGTATTGGTTGGGGTTAAACTCAAGCAAAGGCTCAAGATTGGTGTTTGGAGCCAAAACCGCACGCCAAGTGTTCGGTGAAATGCCACAATGAGTTCTTAACCATTGTTGGGTTGAATTGAATGATTAAATATAAATTGAATGTCTAAACATAGCCCAAATATGTTATTTATAGCAACGGAATTAAAAAGAAGCTAGTAGAAACTCATTTGAAGTTTTGAAAGCTTAGTCCGGGTTTTGGTCATTTAGAACCCATTTGGAGTTCGTATGAACTCCATGGAGCAATAAAATGCTATGTTATAGTATAATATGTTTGGAAAGTGTTCAATTGTGTTATTAAAGTGTTTGCATGAGTTGGAAAACACAAAGTATGTGCAAGAACTCAAATTGGTGTCTTAAGTCGAAACCGCACGCCAAGTGTTCGGTGAAATGCCCCAATGAGTTCCTAATCATTGTCGGGTTGAATTAAATGTTTGAATATATCATGAATACCTAATAATAGCCTAAATATGTCAAATATTGCTATGGAATTGATTAGAATTGATTACAAACTCAATTGGAGCTTGGTGTTGTCGGTTGGAGTTTTCGGTCATTCTCGGACTCGTTCGGAGTCCGTATGAGCTCCATGGAATCATGGAATGTTATGAAATCATTATAATATGTTTAGAGGTGTCTAAGTGACCTTAATATGCTATTAATATTGTTGGTAAAGTCCCTCCAAAGTTACGAAAACGTTTATGGGAGTTTTGGGAGTTTGGTGTGCATTTTTGACTCAAAACTGAGCTGGGAGCTGTCCAGGAGGGGGGTAGCAGCACGACTAACCTCTTGGTCGCGCCATGACCATGTTTCTGGCCCAAAAATGGATTTTGCTTGGGTGGGGGTCGATGCTTGGGTCTTATACTTTCGTTGCACCTCTAAATTAGGTGTTTAAAGGGTTTGAGGGCCTTGGATTGAGTCCGGAACTCCTAAGGCTTCATATGAACTTAGTACTTTCGGTTTGATCACCCAATACCCTTAGCCCACTCTTAGGGGCTTATCTTGTGTTCGGGGGCTTACGTATATGCGTTATGAATGCTTCTAGGTGAATTGAGTCGAAAGGAGCTTGATTGCAAGTTTTAGCCATTCTCCGGGCTATTGTGGCTTTATTGGAAGGCTTTGGAATCTTCTTAACCAATCACTATGAGTTCTAGGACTAATGTAGATGAATGATTACATGTTAATTGTTGTTTATGCCTTTGTTGATAACATGCTACTTGATCATGCATATTCACATGTTATAGATGGATTCATTGTAGCCTTATTGAACATGTTGTCATGCATCATGAATTGAAAATGAATTGCCATGCTAGTTGATATGGTTGTGGATTGGTTTGTCGTGCATCTCATATAGTATGCTTAACTACTTATCTGTATGGATAACAATGATTGGAAGATGGCAATTCGTGTTGGTTAACCTAGTAGGTTGGACTATTCGCTTTTGTGGTTGATTAATAATAGTTGAGATATATGCATGAATCTTTAAGTTGTATATTGGGTCGCCTTCGTGACAACCTAATTGATTATGATTCGGGCATAAAGGACTATTCAACCGGTAGGCTTATTAGTAATGTCAAACGACCCCGTTGATATGTTAGAACCATTGTTGCGGAATGATTAGTAGAACCACATAGATAGTTTCTTTTAATTGGTCTTATGGACCGTTATAGACTCTCATGAGTCATATTGAACCCTAAATTGTTGTGGAATGCGTTTTGGACCCCTTTGGATATTAATGGAATATTCCTGGCCCCTTTGGATGCCAGATGCCGACGTACTTGCACTGTCGGAAGTCCCGTACTTGCTAGGGACAGTCCCGTACTTGCTAGGGACAGCCTCGTACTTGCTAGAGGCAATACCACTCCCGACTTTGACAGGGTACCCTAGACGACCATGGGGTATGTGGTATTTGGATTTGGATGGGATTATCTCGTGTGAGGACAGCAACGGGCCGCCTGCGGGCGATGATTATGACACGTTGGGCTGCAAGCATGAGTTATATCCTAGTGGCGGTGTTGACATCATGTGAGGACGGCAACGGGCCGCCTTCGTGGCGATGATTATGACACGTTGGGCCGCAAGCATGTTTGTTCTCACCTTTGAATTGGAGTCAATAGTAGTATGTACTGTGGTAATGTAACGTGCCGATTTGGTAAGGCAGCTTTGTAAAAGCGTTACAACGTGCTACTATGACACGCGTTGGAATCCCCACTTTGGCTCGACTATGTCTAGCGGTGTAGTGGATTCCAAGAGTTGAGTTGGGTTCACACCTTGACTCGGCTAGGCCGGGCGGTGACGATGGAACATGTGACATTGATAAATGACGAGAATGTTAATAGTCCTCAATGAGATGAGGCGTCTTGTTGTGAATTCGAATAGGTAAATAATTGATGTGGGACACCGATAGTCCTCAACGAGGATGATGTGATCCCATTCTAACTTGGCATTGGCCCCTATATCTTTGGTTGATAGAAATTATGTGTTGGATAGGCATGGTTAGCATGTTAATTGTTATTTATATTAATCTTAGAATTCACTAAACAACTTTTGTTGTTTACCCCTTTAGTTGTTAACCTTTTGCAGGTTTGAGCTATCGAGCGGGAAGTTTATATTCTTCCTCATTATTCAGAGTGTAGACTCAAGACTAACGGTATGCTTTGGTGATTGTGTTGGGTTTGGGTTAGTCGACCTCTTGGCCTTGACTATTCGTTTGCAGGATCATGACCTGTAACCTTGTAGATTCAATAGTTGTTATTCGGATGTATCACTTATGATGCATTAGTTGTAAAAGTTTTAATTCTACCCTAATTCCGCAAGTATTGATGTATAAATTATTGTTAATTACACTGAAATATGTATTATTGTTGTATGGGTGTTTCAGAGGATGTGAAAATTAGGGTTTTGGGCTCAAAAACACGTCTGCAGGGTTTTTACCTCGCATGGGCGTAGCCTTGCGCCCCCCCTACGCCCGGGGATACGCCAGCCTGCATTGGAACTAGTCTTGAACTTAAAATCTTACTGTTTTAGGGCGTAGGGGGCGTAGACTTGGGCGTAGCCCTACTCCCCAACCAGCGCCTTTTGAGCTGAATTTTTCGTGGTGCTTCGAAATGACTTCTTGACCCTGAAACACAAATAATATGATGTAAAAGTATGACAGTTACGAGGTGAAATGCATATATGAGCCTTTAAAACTACTGAAAAACACGCAATAATACAGTCTTATCAATAATATAGTTCAACATGGTATCTTCATAATATTTTATATATGAAACCTCTAGAAAATAGTTTCTAAACATAAATGATTTTTTCGATTATAAATTTTGATTGGTTTACACTTTGATTATAGTAAATTAAAATTAATTAAGACTAAAAATATCTAAATCATTTGTGAACCAACAATAATTCTGTACTTTTTTTATAGTTTATTAAATTTAAGTAACACTAAGAATAATTTATTTAATTAAGAATAAAAAAGAGTTAGAAAATTAATTGTAGAAATGGTCCCTATAGTTACATCAGAATAAGGTTAATTTGGTCATATTAGAAAAGTTAGTGGGTTGAGGGACCAAAATTGCAAACAAACCATGAAAATAAGGATCGTTTCTGCAAAATTGAATGTTCGGAGACTAAATCCAAATTTTAGAACAAATCATAGAAACATTTTTGTAATTAACTCTAAAGCTTTTAATATAATTTTACAAAAAGTCAAATATATTATTATAATCGAATTTTTATCTACAGGTATAAAACTTATTCCTGCTCAAGCTCTTTATAAATTAAAAATCTTAATAATATTCTTTATTTATTATAATATATAACTGTTTTTTTCTATTATAATTTATTAACTTATAAGATAATTTGTTTTACAAAAAGTCAAAAGTATCATTATGAGTTATGATCATTGAGCACCTATATTACCATGTACCGTTTTTATTATTGGCCACGACTTTTTTGTAATAAATTTCTACTTTTTATATATAAGATAATGTTTTACTAATTTTCAATATCATTATAATCGGAGTAAATTACAGAAATGGTCCCTGTGGTTTGTTTAAAATTATAGAAACGGTCCCTCAACTTTCAAACTTGCAGTGGCGGTCCCTCAAACTATTTTTTACTTGCAGAATTGGTCCTCCAGTTTCTAAATTTTTTAAAAATGACGATTTTACCCTTTTTTTAATTACAAGTTTGATAATTTCAATTTTGGTCCCTTTTCTTAATTTTTTGTTTTTGGTTTTAAATTTGAAATAATAATTTAATAATTTATGATTTGATTCATTATTAATTATATTATTATTATTATTCTCATTATCATGATTATTATTATTATTATCATTATTATCATCATTTATACCTATTTATTTTGTAAAATAAATCTATATTTCTTTACTAAAAATTATTTTTATTTATATACTTAATTAGTCAAGTTTTGCATCTTTTTATGTATTCAATTTATTTATTAAAGTTTTATTTATTTATCTTTTATTGGTTAAACTATTTGTATAATTTTATCATTTATACTTTTCCATCAAACTATTTCAATACGCTGCTAAATTTTCAATTTATGTAAATTTTGATTTAAATTTACTAATTCATTAAGTTTTGATTTAAGTTTACAAATATTTTGTTACGCTAATATGTTTTTATTTAAATTTATTATTTTATTTGTTTGGTTTTAAAAAAAATGCCTTAAAAGTTATTAAATTACTAATATATATTAAAAATAAATAATTTTACATATCATTTCATAATTAAACAAATAATATTTTTTTAAATTTGATTTATAGATAAAGTACATATAAGATATAATTTGAATGTAGACTTAAATCTTATCTATTTATTAATATTTAAAGATGTAAAAAATAATATATTGTATTTATATATTATATTTATTAATCTTTATAGATATTAAAAATAATGAATAATATTTATATTTTAAAATAATATATTTTGTTACGTTAATACGTTTTGATTTAAATTTAGTATTTTATTTTTTTAATTTTAATATTTTGTTATGACTATACGCTTTGATTTCAATATAGTGTTTAATGTTTTTGATTTACAAGTTTATACATTAATATGTTTTATTTGTTTTCACGTAAATATTTTAATTTTCACTTAATTATTAACGTAGAAAAATTTTAAATCAAAACAAATAAAATAATAAATTGAAATCAAAACGTACTAACATAACAAAATATTTAAATCCAAACAAATAAAATAATAAATTTAAATAAAAACTTATTAGCGTAACAAAATATTTTAATCAAAAATAATAATTAGCAAACTTAAATCAAAATGTAATGAATTAGTAAATTTAAATCAAAATTTACACAAATTCAAAATTTATTAAAAGTAATGAAATTGTTTGATGGAAAGTATAAATAATAAAATTATACAAATATTTTAACCAATAAAATATAAATAAATAAAATTTTAATAAATAAATTGAATACATAAAAAGATGCATAACTTAACTAATTAAGTATATAAATAAAAAATAATTTTTAGTAAAGAAATATAGATCTATTTTACAAAATAAATAGGTACAAGTAGTAATAATAATAATAATAATAATAATAATAATAATAATAATAATAATAATAATATAATTAATAATAAATCAAATCATAATTTATTAAATTAATATTTCAAATTTAAAACCAAAAATGAAAAATTAAGAAAAGGACAAAAATTGAAATTACCAAACTTGTAATTAAAAGAAGGGCAAAATCGTCACTTTTAAAAAATGTAGAAACAGAAGGACCAATTCTGCAAGTAAAAAGTGGTTTGAGGGACCCCACTGCAACTTTGAAAGTTGAGGGACCGTTTCCATAATTTTGAACAAACCACAGGGACCATTTCTGTAATTTACTCTTATAATCGCCTTGACTTTTAGACCGAACGCATGGTTTAAAAAAAAAACTCGTTTACATGAATTATAAATACATTAATATATATATTGACGATAGAGCAGAGAAAAAACTGCTCACGTGACGCAATATTATTGGTTGAAATTCAAATTTTTAAGGCCACATGGCGCAATATTAGTGGTTAAAAATCAGAAAATTAAAACCACATGGCGCAATATAAGTGTTTATAATTCAGATTAATAAGGTTGCATCACAACATAAAAAAAAAATGAGTGAAAGTTGGGATAATTACAACAACAACAAAAAAGTGAAATTATCTCTTAAAATTATGAATCAACAGCTACGTGGATGCTAACAAAAATCACAAAAAATGGGATAAGCTTGCATATCGATGTCACTTTGTTGAAGAACCTGACTGGTTTTTCCAACACAAAAATTAAAATTTTACAACATCACCACGAAACATTAACAAAACCTGCTGAAAAAATGGGATAACGTTAGCAGTAGAATCATCATGAATTTATTTAAATATAAAGCCGCCTGGGAAAAAAGAAGTAAAGAGATCAGTTTAAAGTATTACGTGATTTGTTTTGTATTCTGCGTTACTTTTTCATTTACATTTCTGCTAAATAACTTATGTCAGTCACAAATCCGACACCAGCTAAGCGATGATAAATTCGACGCGTATTTCACCCGTCTCCACAACAAGAAAGTGATAAAGAATTTCAACAGTGTCTACAAAAAAGAAAAACATGTTACTATATTCTTATATTTCTTGAAAAGTTCTTCAATCTTTTTAATCCAAAACATGTAAATTAAACTAAAACAGACCACGTTTCCAGAAGTTCTTGAAACGTGATCATTTATGCGTTTTTAACATTACTAACAAAATTACAATTATTTTGTTTACAGTTATCTTTTAATTGTGAAATGTTTGTTTTACAATCTGAAAGATGATCTTAAAGTTCTGATAAAATCAGTAAGACTTCTTCCTTCTAAATGTAAAAATAAAAAGAAAAAGATAGAACTTCTGCAAAAAAAAGATATCAGTTAATTAAATTTTGAAACAATTTGTTAAAATAACAAATGATAATAGACATTATAACATCCTCAGATTAAATTATTGTAATTGAGGTTAATTAGTTGAATTTTGTAATATATGAAATTAAGTTGGATTATAAATGATAATTATATATTTGATGGTTGTTATTTTAGGAATTAAGAAAATGTAGGATTTTGAATTATTAATAAGTTTAATAATATTAAAAAAATGTGTTTGGGATGATAAAATAAAGATGAGAATCTTTATTTAATGAAATCAGATAAGTTGAGAGGTTAAATGTGTAACTAGCAGAAAGATGTGAAATAAAAAGACACTAAGTCTTTCATTTGGATCATATTCAACTTCTCTCTACTTTCTCTCTCTAAGTACGGTTCTCTTAAAACACAAATCAAGATCATCAAATTCGTGGAATTAGAGGTTGAAAATCTAGATTCAAGTTGCTTAGAAGGAACTATTACTACTGCAATCAACGATTTAAGGTAAATATGTCTCAAACTCTTCGAAATTAAGGGTTTTGTGTTCGGTTATTATGAAAACCGAATCATAGATTTAAGTTGCAGATGTTGTTACATGTATGATTTTATTATGGATATGTTAAAATCGAGTATTTGGGATGTTATGTACCAAATTTCAGGTTCTGATTTAACCTCTAACTATGAATTTAGAAATTAACTATGTGTTAGTGTGTGTGTTCTTCGACGGGTTGCATAAAAATGACCAAATAGGGCCTGATTTGGTGCATATATTGTAAGGATTATGATAAATAAAAAAAAAAGTGTTAAAAATGCACATTTATGCTTATATTAATAGTTTCCAGACATAAAAGTGGTACAAATTGACAAAAGTAAAATCTGGAAAAGATGGGAAAATATTCAAAGTATGAACTCGGGTCCATCCGAGTTCGGACCATATGAATCTCGGATGGAATTTCGGATCTGTGGGCATCCGAATTTCGGATCACAAGACCATCTGAATTTCTGTTGAACAGTATAGAATAAAATTCTAAGTGTGGAACTTCGGGTCATCCGAATTCGGGTGGGATGCGAATTTCGAGTCAATTGTTGTAAAACTTATAAAATTAAGTTTTTGAGAAATTAAACAGTTATTGACATGATGTTCTGTTACAACTGACTTAACAGGTCCCTTGTGGTGTTATTTAACCCACAGTGGGGTACTCTATGAATTCGATTGAAAGCCTGAGGAGAAATAATATTAACTAAGGTTACATAACTCACCCACTGTGAGTACCTAGGATTATATATGTCTGCTTTTATTTATTGTTAGTTGTGTTCATTAAGGCATGTTGTTTCATTTTCATTTGGCAATCTACTAACTTGCGTAATTGTTGATGCACATTGTTGCTTGTTGCATGTACGTTTCTTTGTTGTGCATCTTCTGTTTGGCTTACGAGCCATGATTGGTAATTCGATGCTACCGAGGCTATATGACCTGGAGCTGATCCCTCCGAGGTCCTGATGGGCAGGTGTAGCATCCCTGATGGTAATGTCTGTCTCAATTGAATGTTTAATTCTGTGCAATGGCAAGATGGAGATGCGGCTTGTTCCGTACTTCATGTGCGAAGAGGGTATACGGTGTGTGTTGCCGATGTTACCCTTGTGTGCTGCATAAATATCTGTTGAATGTATAATCTCTATACTCACTAAGTTTTGCTTACCCCTTAGTTGCTCCTTTTTTACAGGAAATGAAAAATCCGCTACCGGACCTTGTAGCTAGGTCTTTATTGAAGTTTTTGAAAGATCCTCTACTACTCAATCGGTAATTGGAAAGTGGGACCAATAATGTAATATTTGGGATGTTGTAATAATGTATTGAGCATATAGATTTAGTCTGGAACCTTGTAGCACCGTAGGGTGTTTAACTCTTGTTTTTTTATTTATGTATTTTATTGCTTCCGTATTGTGTTAAGTAATCAGATCATTATGTAATAGCTTTTGTATGGTGATTAATCCTGGGTGTTATGATTGTGGTTATTGTGGCAAGGGTGTCACAGACATGTGGGTATAAAGTCATCAATAACTTATCAACAAATTTTGAATTTTTTAGAATAAACTAACTACTTGACTGTTTTATCATTTTAAATTAATCTGGAAATGAGCCTACCTGTGTCATGTTTTGAACACCGAAGATTCCATACAGCCAGTTGAATATAAAACATGACTTTTGTTTCATCTCATCTCGACAACATGCAAGGGAATCATGAAGGTGACTTTCATATCCTGTTTCACCTTGTATCCAGGGAAAAACAATGAGTTTTTAAGTTCGAATGCTTCTCTTTTAGTTAGTTGTTGTGATCATTCTATTCTTGGTTTTTGCACATATTCAGGACACGTTAAATACATTGACTGCATAAATGACTATTGTTTATGTGATCTTTTGATGATTCTGTTGATTCATTGCATGAATACATAACATCTCATAGAAGGATGGATGTTGCCAAAAACATTTCATTCAAAGTGCCAAATCATGAAGAAATATCTATGTTGCTATAACATTATAAACATAAAATTATGATAAGAGGTTGTTGAAGGCCTACAACTTACAATTGAAAAGCTTAGCGACTAACATTTCCCTTGCATTTTTTATGATATATGTTAATTTGTCTAACCATATGAAAGATTTTATTTGATTATTTAATGCATTGGTTGGAAAACTGCTAAGGATGAAAGTTGACAGCCTACTTGCTTTGGTTGATGCATAGTAAGTTGTCAATTAAATGGTCAAAAGTCTAGACAAATTAAATGCAAGTCATATGCACTAAAAACCATCTAGAGTAGCAAAAAGCCCATTACGTAAAACATTTCATAATTCACATATTCTATACAATAAAGTTAAGGTACTTTTGATAGTCAACTTTGAAACTTATTAGAGAGAATATTTAGAACAATATCTATGTAAGTTTATAAAATGGTGTATGTTAGAAATAAGTTAAGCTATACCCGTCCAATAAGTGGTAAATAAAGCTTAAACCCGATTTTTTGAAACGTCATTGATGCCACCAAGACCGTCCTCCGACAAGCCACTAGCACATGCTCAGACGAGATCAGAATCTTAAAAACTAGAAATGAATTTAAAGCCAAGTTAAACACATACAATTTCACAAAAATAAGATAAATGAACTCGTAAACGATTTTAAAACATATCTAACTCAGATATCCATGCATAAAACACAAATCTAGGAATGTATAAATGAATTCAAGCAACGCTTTTCAAATCATATTTATTATTGCATTTAAAACCAGATAAAAATGCATAAATCAATTTCATAAGAAATACATAAAAACAAACATCAACACTAAAGAAAAATGTTAACAATAAATCAAAAGACATGAGAAGCAACCAAGTGTGACGTACAACGTACACAACAAATCAGAATGGATTTAACAACAAATAAGAAGAGTAAAGCCAAAAGGAGATGGAGAAATATAACTTACAGTTTCATTTTCCTTTCAAAAAATAAAATAGCATGAGCAAACTTATCACAAAGCAAATTTCTCACTTTAGTGCTATAGTGCAATCAACAATACATCATCAATTATCAAAATTCTATTAAATCACAAAATGTCATGATCTTTGATATACAAGACCCTAGGGTTATGATTTCTATTTTTATAACTCTGTTTATAATAGTTCACAAGGGTCCTGACGAATTAATAAAATGGACAGAGGTTGTAGATTACAAAAAACTAAATGATTATAACTGCATTCACCAAATTGGATGAATAAACTCAAAAATGGTTTAAAACATTAAACATATCAAACTCAAAAACCCATGCACAATGCATTTAAAACCATATCGAAAATCCATAAATAGATTTCACAAGATAACCACTTCTCAGATCTACTGAACTATAACGCTAAATGAAACATTCAGTCCAAACTCATATCTAACATCCATAGAACCATCAGGGCCGTTCCTAAAATTTTTGAGGCCCGGGGCAAGAAATTAAAATGGGCTCTCTAAACATATATATCCAAAATAAGCTAGTTCGTAAAAAACTTACAATTATATAATCTTGACTTTATAGCATTGATATTGATCTCCAATCTACAAAAAATTCTAAACCTGTCATTGCAACAATAAGTTTCATAAAAATTTACCTCTTTAAGCATTTCTAAAAGCAAAATCGTTAATTAGTACGTCAAGATCGATAGTGTTTAAGATATCTTTTTCTATACATAACATGGCTAAACCATTCAACATTTCTTGTGACATTGTTGATCTTAAATAATTTTTTAACAATTTCAACTTTGACAAACTCCTTTCTGCCGAAGTTACAGTTACTGGTGTAGTTAATAGTATGTGATATGCAATACAAACATTTATATAATAATCTGCAACTTTAACAAACTCTAAGATTTCAACTGCCGACATCAAAGTATTTGGCAAAGTGATTTTTAATACCTTTAGTTCCGGAAAAAAAAAAAGCATCTAAATCCACATCGGAAACATTGTTATGAGTAAATGTATATGCAAAATTAGTACAATGGTTTCTTAGTTCAACATCATCCAATGACTTCAATTTCTTTGAGTCATATAAAAATCCAAATATACTTTCAAATGTTTTTAATTGATCAAATCTAGTATGCAATGATTTAATTGTCATATCCACATCGACTAAAAATATTCAACTCTAGAAAACTCTTCTGGCGATTGAACTCGATCTTCATTATTACTTTCATCAAATTGTTTTTTTCCTAATAACATGACGTCATATCGGAAATATAGGTTCTACATCCATATTTCAAGCAATTTTTTTAGCATTATTCATACCAGAGGCAAACCCCTCATCTCTATATTTTTCAAAATATGTTATTATACTTTCAATGTGATTAATAGTATCATCAATGCATATACACTTAGATTGTAATTTTTTACTCACCATGTTACTAGCAAATAAAATATCATACCAAATAATCATACCAAGTAGAAATTCAAAATTCTTTATAGCACCAACTAAACTTTCTCCTTCACTTTTGATTTTGCATCTTCACATGATTTACATAATTCTAACAAAGCTAACTTTATTTGAGGGGCTTGAAATCTAATAGCTTCAACACTTCTACTCTCCCATCTAGTATTAGATAAACATTAGTTAATTTTGGAATATTGTCAAGCAAAATTTTCCATCTTTTAGTTGAACTAGAAAATAATACATATATACATTGAATAATTCCAAAAAACGAAACGGCTTTAACACAAGAATGTGTCATGTCACTAAGAGTAAGATTAAGGCTATGACAAGCACATAACATGTATAAGGCTTTCGATTTATATCAAGCAAACATTTTTGAACACCTTGATGTTTTCCTTTCATATTAGAGTCGTTATCATAACATTGACCTCTTATATCATTAACATCTAAATCTAGCAAATTAAGTGCATTTAAAGTTTCTTTAAAAAGTCCTAAACCCGACGTATCATCTACTTTCAAAAATCCTATAAAAAATTCATCAGTGTTTACTTTGCTATTTGACATAATTACACATCGCATAATCAAAGTCATTTGTTCTTGATGACTAACGTCCGGAGTACAATCAAGAATTATAGAAAAATATTGTGCATCTTTAATAATCTTAACTATAGAATTTTTCACACTATCAGCTAAAAGAGAAATTAATTCATTTTGAATTTTGTGACCAAGATAATGATGATGAATTTCATTATATTTAATATGTCTAACATGATCTTGCATTGAAGCATTAAATTCTACCATCATTTCAATTAATCCCAGAAAAGTGTCGTTGTTACTTTGATAAAGTTTTTCATAGACCCACGAAAAGGCAAGTTATACTTAGATAAATATTTAACCGCATCAATTATTCTCTTTAAAACTTGTCTCCAACGTTCTTTTTCTTTTATAATTTGGTGTTGTAAATCTTTATCAATAGTTTGATTTTTATCGAATCTTAGTTTAACTTCGTTCCAAGAATTCATACACATCAAATGTTCAACACCATTTTCATGTTTTTTAAGTCGCTCGCCAAGATTTTTCAATCGTTAAATCTTTCATTTGATAAAAAAAACCTTTTTGATAAGTTTGCTTAAATATTTTACAACAAGAACAATACACTTTATCTATATGTTTTAAGTAAACTAGTCATTTTAGACCACTTGTTTCTCCATTGCTCAATCTCCTAGTACAGTAAAAGTAAGAAAAACTTATAGATGTTTTATCTTTAGGAAACACAAGATTTTCTTCTCTTATAGGCCCTTTTTCAACTAACAAATCCCTTAGTTTATTATTTAAACTATCCCATAATCTAGGATCATAGATATCTTTTGTGTAATCATTTTTCATTCAAAAGGTAACATTTTCATCCTCATTCAAATTATCATTATTTTCATTCAAGTTAGCACCATATTCATCTTCATTCACATTGATATTATTTTCATCCAAATTAGCATCATTTTCATTCAAGTTAGCATCACATCCATCTTTATCCAAATTAACATCATTTTCATATAAGTTAACTTTATTTTCATCCAAATTTATTTTATTGTCATCAAAGTTTACTTTATTTTCATTCACATTAGAATCATTCTTATTCAAGTTATCAACATTTTCATTTAAAACATTTGAAGAACTAGTTTTAAGAAATTTACAAATAGCCCCCTTTTGAGATTGTATTAAATTTCCATTCTCTTTTCTCTTTTTTGACTTCCGGATAAATGTTTTTTAGGTACCATTATATATTTATATAAAACCAGAGAACAAAATATTACAATCAAATAATTAACAACCAAACACCTAAAACTAGTTCTTAACAATTAGCAAGACAATTACAGAATCAAATAAATGTTAAAGGAGCGAAAACACATTTAGTTGAAGACTTGAAGTGTTGAACAATGAACACTGAACCACGGGAGTATTTGCCTTTTTCCCTTTGCCCCTTTATGAAATCGGAGTTTCTGGCTTTCTGCCTTTCTAGTTACCCACTTACCCGTTGCTGCCTTGCTGGTCAATAAAACTAAACAGATGTTTTGGCCTTTGGGAAGATGCCGGCTGCCGAGATGGATTAGGGAGATGAACAAAGCAAAACCGAACAATAGTCAATAAGACAATCGATTATCAAAGCCCTAATCAGTTTTAGAAATTGATTATCAAAGTCTTAATCGATGGGAACAATTGATGGGGAGATTAATCGGTTATCTCCTTGATTTTGTGCCAATCGAATAGACATAACTCGGAAATAAGAAATCCCATTGATTTCGTTCCATTGATTTTCGAAATCTGAAGCGACGAGCGGAAGAGGCGGGCAGACGGTTTTGCAGCTTATCGCCTTCTCTTCCTGCGCTTCGCTTGTTCCCTGAATCCCCTGATACAGTATACGAAGCCTTATACGAAAGCCTTTTCTCCAATCCAAAGAACCGGCCATCAAATTTTGGGCTATATTAGCATTAAAAAAAATTTAGTGCCCCTATGACGAATTGGGCCCTGGGCGGTGGCCCATGTGCAGCAGACCCATGGCCGGCCCTGAGACCATAAACCACTCATAATTAAGGAAATTGAAACGAAACCCAACAAATTTGTTTGAGGACGAGGGTAGAGTTGTTTGTGTGATGGATCCGAGTGCGTGGATGAGTCTGAACGAAAGACAGAGTTTGAGTCTGGGCAAGTCGGTCGGGAGACCATGGGCGGTGGCACGAACCAACCGAGAGGAGCAGCGGAGGCGATTGGTAGGGAAGAGCGGCGGAGAGACGATAGGTAGTGTTTCTACTTGGATCTGGGAAGTGATTTTGAAACGTAAGTGGTACGGGCTACAGACAATCAAAGTGAAGAGAGCATGAGTTGGACACGTTATTTTTCCAAATAATTCATTAGGTCAAGCTATATTTATTATTTATTTATATATTGTGAAAGGTTATTTAAATAAGGTTGCCAATTTTCATAAATATATATTATACATTATATAATATATTAGTTATTCATATATATCGAATGTGTAGTTTTTTCAAAACCAAAAACATTTTTAACTTTTGATTGTTCAATTAAAAAATATTAATTCATAAATAAATAATTCGAGCAATGAACGGGTATTAAATAGGTCACTTCTGAAGTTTGTCATTATTTTGTATTTTTTATGTATTAAAGTTTCGTAATTAACGCGTGTTTTAATATTTTTTCACTATATCATGAACAAAAACGAAGACCGCCAGTAGTAATGAAAGGATAACCAATAATGACTGCACAATGTTTTAAGTAAATCTCTAGCCAATGACTTTTAAATTTGTTAAATGGTTTTTTTAATATCTATTAAATTATTTTATGAAACTGCTCTTTTTATAACATATTTTGATCTCAAATATAATTGTATGTAATAATTAATATTTACGATTAAGATAAATCTCAAAATATGTTTTCAAGTTTATTTACATTTTGAAAGCTAAAAACTGAAAATTAAAAACTAAAAACATCAAAAAACAATGAAACTAAAAACATTAGTGCCCTGAAATTCTAGATTTTTTTTTTATAATGATTTCATTTAATCATAGGGTCCCCATTTCTGTAATTTAAAAGAGCACATTAGCGATTGGCTTTTTTCTTTTTTGTTTGTTTTCTGGGATTTTTGAACAAACATTAACATAACAATATGTTTCTTTTTGTCACTAATTCGATCATTAAGAAAGGATCGACACAAAAAGATTAAACTAAGACACGATCCCAAAACCGAGTTCAAAATTCATTATAACTTTGCATCGGCAAGCATTCCGAACTAAAAAAAATGCAACTTAGCTGCAGCCTAACGGTATCAAGTGGGATTCTTTAATCGACGCTAGTACAACAATTGAGATTGGTACAACAGTTTTATCGACACAGTTTTAATGACGAAAAGAAAGCGTGGACACGATGATACTGCCCGGGAAGGCCCGTAAATATAGATACACACAACAATCGGCATAAAGCGCCACATCTTACAGCTCATCCTGCAAAAAACGAGCAAACAACATCCAGCACATTTATGAAAAACTACCCCGAGAATGTGGAGGTAAAATCCGATTTTTATGGTACTTCGCAACGAAACATATTATCAAGCAAAATATCCAGGTGTGGATCTAAGGGTTAACTGTCAGTGTCAAGAAACACTTGTTATTTATCGGTGATGTATAATATATTAAAGGGTTGAGTGTCATTTTGACTATCCAACTTTCAGATTTTTTTATTTAGCAATTAAACTATTTTTTGTCCGGTTTAGTCACTGAAATATATTTTGTACATATATTTAGCCACAAAACTTTCTATTTATCGATTTAACCCATTGAAAATTGTCCCAATTTAACCACTAAACTATCATATTTTGTACCGATTTAGCCATTAGTTTTGTTCATTTTCCCCAAAACAGGTTAGTTTAATGGCTTAATGGCTAAATCAGGACAAAAAAATAGTTTAGTGACTAAATGGGACAAATTTAAAAGTTAAATGGTCAAAATGATACTTAACCTATATTAAATAAGTACCATAACATTCACATAATTGTCCAAAAAAAAAAAGTAACTAACTTTACTTTTATTTATCGTTTAATGTAAACAAGTTTGTTTGCCATAGATTAAAGAATCAAACTTTCATTCTTATCATATAAGGTATAACCAAGTTTATTTGTAATAGAAAAGAGGATCAAACTTTCATTGTTTAATCATCGTCAATGCTTCAATCTATGCTACGTCCTTTTTTGTATCTAGTCATTATAACTTTTTTGTTCCAATACGTATTTTTGTTTCGATTTACTACTCGTATTTTCATTTCCATATCAATTATCAAAACATCGACTCGCAAAATGACTAGATATGTACAACAAAAGTACATAGCTATGATGTGTCATTAACCCTAATATTAAGACTCAAGTATGCATACAGCAGAGAACAAGCTACTTACATGATAATCATCCAAGTAATCACGTCGATGGTTCTGCAGGTAATAAAAAGCCAAATTTAGGTAGCAGAATATTATGCCGCAAAGAAAGCTATATCGTCAATTTAACAACACACTAAAGCATCTTAGAGGAGCAATCAAAAAAGATTTGATAAAATTCAACAATAAAAACACAATCGGACAACAATCATAGAATAGCAAAAAACTTTCAATTTTGTTCCATTTACAGAACATACCTTTTTTTACAACTATGTATATTAAGGTTGATCCACTAAATATAAGGCAAATGTCATAAAACGAGTTATTGAACACCCGCACGTTGCTGCGGGGTTTAGAATATTAATTATCATAAAATATCTATGAAATTTTACTCTTGTTCCATTTATGCAACATACTTCGATTACACACTATGTACAGAAAAATAGATCCACCACCCTTTGGTAACTAGTATTGAGCAGAAGTCATAGAGTAGCAATGAACCTTCATTTCTTTTTCTGTTTAATCCAACATACTATTTCTGTACCCCTTTAAATTTCCATTTCACTTTTTAAAATATCACTTTTCATACTCTATCTCTTACTTTTCTATTACCAACGCTAAATTTACTTTTAATACTTTCTTTCTTTCTCCTACTTTTCTATCATCTATCCTATTTTCTTACTTTATAATCATCTACCTCATTTTTTCTTAAAACTAAAACTTCATCATCTAAACAAGTTTTCACTTTATATAGAAACTCAGCCATGTTTAGTTGATGAAAACAGAGGTGTTTTCGGGTTTCGTTTTTAATGAAAACAAGGGTTTTATGAAAACATGAGTTTTTAAAACTCCAAAATCATGTTTAGAGGGTTTGTTTTTAGAAATTTCACTTGTTTTTGGGGAAGTACATCTGAAAACAGTTTCTTGAAAAATTGAAATTTAAAACTAATGAAAATTTTTCATCAACTAAATATTTTTTTCTTGAAAACTATGAATTGAAAACTGAAATTGAAAAATGACCAGTTTTCGTTACTAAACACAAAACTGTTTGGATGGAAAATACTGAAATTACTAAGAATTTACTACGATAGAACAGCTTTTAATCATTTAGGGTGCACAAAAAAGTACATTATAGTGAATGGTACGGACGTGATAGTTTGTTGCTTTCTGTGACATGCCTAAACACAATTCAATAGGTAGAATAAATCAATCAAATGAGACAGCATTGAAGCTTATTGTACATCGAGCCTATTCTATGAAGTACACTAACCTTTCTGTATCTGTCCTTGTAACGGTCCCTATATCGGTCCCTTCTATCATAACCTCGTTCTCTCTTCCTCCTTTCACCTTCCTCTCTTGCCCTTTGTGCTTCCTGCACGATTTACAGTAGAACCTAATTATTCATTCAAATTATTTATATAATAAAAAGAATATATAGGCAATGAACCAGTACACCACCTCTTCCTCTCGTGCTTTCTTTGCTTTCTCTGCTTCCTCCAATGCTTCTTTTTCCATCTGATTTTCAAGCAGAAAAATGGATTATTCATCAAGTATTTATGCTTATGTGTTTTGTAACACATAAGTAGAGATACACACCTCCCTATGTGTGAAGATTTCTTTCACCACATCTTTCGCATACTCAAGATCGTCACAAATTAGAATGTTGTCAAAAACAGCTCCAGCTTTTACCTGCATTGGCCAAACAATCAGTCAAGCACTTTCCAGATAAATCTAGATATGCTTGGTTTACGTTTTAAAAAGATCATACCTGCCAAACCTCAATTCCCACATACTTTACTGGCTTGAGGACATATAGATCAGGATCATCTTCGAATTCTAAGCATAAGTATAGAAAAAGTGAAATCAATTTCCTAGAACTTCAAGATAATAGTACTAATACACATGAAAGAAGTAACGTGCAGGTCTATGCAGCATGCAGTACCTGGGTTATCAATCCAAGGAATCTTCCATTTTCCCTTGTAGTTTGGATTTTTAATTTTCTGTAGCAACGAAATGGATTTATTTAAATCAAGATATTACTATGAACCTACACCAATGCTTAATAGGTAGTAAAAGCTTATCCATATACCTTCGGTTTCCATGGCCCTTTGTATTCTGGGTTTGGTATCTTTGGTGGTCTCCATACCCCATCCTCATCTTCATCCCAGGCATCAGGCTATTCGAAATTTAACACATTAATGAGATTCAAAAAAAAGGGAGTTTTTCGAACACATCTCACATTTGATGAGCACACAGAAAATCCAACAATGCAAGCTATCTTTGGGATCTTATGGTTGAATTTGTGTTTTTAACCTTTCAGTGTTCAAGTAAATTGATTGTGATTATTTGGGGATCAAATAATCAGTTTAGGACCAGCTGCAACAAAATCAGTTCCGAATTTATGTCTTTTTATGCTAGAAGTCTTTAGATAATCAGTCTTTTTCAAACACTGATCCCAACTTCAAAAACACTGACAACAAATTTAAACAGCAGAAATACATACCAACACCATCTCCTACAACCCCTTTATTGACAGTTATTTAACGTAGCATCTCACTTCAAACGCACATCAAAACAACATTTTTTGTCAGAAAAGCGTTGGGAAAAGACATGGCTTATATAAATTAGCAAATGCACATCAAATACCAAATAAGAGAAGATATAACCTAACACGGAAAATAAAAACAAAGAGAATTATAACTTCCTAATCAGCTAACCTTTTTAGCTTTTGGATCAGGAATTTCTCTTGGGATTGAATCATAGCCCTGAAATACCAAAATATAAAAAAATATATTTAAAAATAAGCGCATGTAATCAATAGACAAGAAGTATAAAAAGCATAAATTTGGCTACCAACCTCTGGCTTGACTTGATCCGGATCATCAATATATTCTCTTTCCTCCCAATCTGCAGGCTGAAAATTAAAGAAAACTGCTTGAAAGGCTAGCTCAAAGGACATGAACAGAGAATGCAATGTTCAACAACAGAAAAATATGCAAACTACAGGCCAATGTCCCAAAGAGGAAATATTGAAATCCAAGATAAATAGTAAACTCGAAGAGCTAATTTCCTGGTATAGGTGAATTCAATTTCAAACTAACCTTTTTGGCCGTCGTGTCTTTGATTTTACGGGGTGGAAGAATATCCCAGTCTGTATACATGCTTCCAGAATCTCTTTCCCTACCATCTATTAAGATGCTATAACTTGCATCCGGCCTAAGGACGAACGTGTAGAAATGGGTTAACTTGTCTGTTTCACACTGCAGGTCCTTCTTGATAGGATAATTTTGCCCCTGGTAGGAAACTATAACATGAAGCTTCTTTGTCTGAGTGCCACATAAATCTGGTCCAAACATCACACTTCAAAAAGGAAAAAACAAAAGTAAATACCTTAAATTTGCACCAGCGCCAATACTAATAAATATATGGCGACACAATGTAGCCAATAGAAGTTTTAAAAAAAACTTGGAGAAAATTGGGGATGAGAAAACCTTCATTTCTATGTATCATATGGCATAATAGCATATTCATCAAATCCAAAATAGAAAAAGCAAAAAGATTAATGAGTTCACATAAGGTGTGTTTGGCAATGAGTTTTTGGGAGCTTTTAGGAGCTTCAATTTTTTATTTTTGGAAGCTTAGGCTCAAAAGCTCCTTTTGGTTGATACGAGCTTGAGCTTTTGATTCTAAAATGAAAGCACCTAAAAACTCTTCTACAAGAAGCTCCTTGAAGTAGCTTCCAAAAAGAGCTAGAGCTTTTGGTTTAACAAAATTACTTTTTTACCCTCGTAATAATTATAATCTACAACTTTAAATTAAGAGGAAAAATAGCACCAAATAGCTATGTACTTTTGAGTTTCTACACATTTATGCAGTGTACTTTTTTTAGCATATTTATGTAGTGTACTTTAAAAAGATTTCAATTTAGTAATTAGGTGACCCAACTACCTAATTGAAACAATTTTAAAAGTTTGACTACCAAACGTGCACAAAAGAAAAAGTACACTGCATAAATGTGTACAAAAAGAAAGCTTGATTAAGCATGGTAACCTGTTACTTGATTGAAACCCTTTTAAAAGTACACTACATAATTGTGCACAAATAAAAGTACACTACATAAATGTGCACAGATTCAAAACTATATAGCTATTTGGTGTTAATATCCCAAATTAATATTCCTTTTGTGTCATTTAATGCCAAAAGCTACAGTTACAGCTACTTTTACCAAGCACATTTATAAAAATTAAAAGCTCCAGCTCTTTAAAAAGCTCCAGCTCGAAGCTACAGCTAGTTTTGCCAAACATACCAATAATCCAAAGCTTTGGATGAAGAGATGGTGATGAGTCTATTATTCTAGTTTTTATATACCCTAGGCCCCAACCTGAAACATGCCCCGAAGCTTCGCCGAGGCATCATATTTTCATATAGTATTCTTATTTGAATAAAAAAAACCCGACAAGACAATAATCAAAAAATTGAATAACGTAAACCTGTAAGGAGTGTCGCCACCAAATTTCTTTTGGTTGACATATCCAGACATAAGCTTGATATACCCACCACCGCACTCGATGTCCTGTTCAAATTTTATCGAGTATTGTAATACCAATGTTCTATTTTTGTTGTTGAATTCGGGGATCTTTGCAGATATGGCAAAATGTCTGGCATCAGTCGTCGTTTGAATACCTGAAAGAGTAGAGAATGATTCAAACATCTCACGGTTGAGTAACCTCAGATGACAAGACTTACCCGTGCATGTTTCAAACATTTTTTTTTTTTGAATGTATAGTGGAGTTAAAGATTTAATAGTTAAAAACCAATTTAACAATAAAAGTACCAAATCGAATAAAATATTGCAAGATTTTATACACAAATTAACAATGAAAATCATGCCTAAATGTAGGTCCTAAACTAAGGAAACTTCCAAAAACAAATCCTCCTATCCACATCCAGCTTCAGAAGTTCACCAAGCACATCACAGGGAAAGTCTTACCTTTATCATCTGGATCACCAGACCACGATCCAGCTGTGTGCTTAAACGAACCTGCCTTTCCTTCACTTTTTTTCCAATCAGATTTCACCCACCGGCTTTGCCACCCATCTAGTTGTCACATTACAAAAACAAACGATTTTAGTTAAGCGGCCAAATTCAAACTCCATGAAAGAACCACTTGCATAACCAAGAAAAGATGCACTACATTTTTTTTGCTAGGGATGCAAACAAGCCAAGCCAAACTCAATCTAGACGTGACAGTGTTAGGCTAGACCCGAGCACAATTCTGTAACTCAAGGAATCATCTTGATGCAAGCTCGAGCTTAGCTTAAGGAAGATTCAAACTTGATTAGAGAGCTCAAATTTCACAAAGAATCCAGCCAACCAAACAATGCTTGATAAAGCAAGCTCACTTAAGAGCTAGAATAGCTCAAAAATAAATCTATAAGAATTAAGTTCTATTAAATATGCAAGGTCAACCCAAATATATTAATAAATTCATAAAGCCTCAAAAATAATTGATAAGTATTCAAGTCAAGGTCTTATAAACTCAAACGACATGGTAAATGTTTTGAGCTCATTTGTTTTCAAATCAAGTCCGTACTCAGATTACTCAACAAATCCTTGGCTCATTAGCAGCCCGAGCAGTGGCCCTTAAAAACCCCTAAAGTAAAAAACTAAAGAAATACCAATTGATGAATGCAATCATGAAAACACAAAGCAAACTTTAAACTCCCTCTCCATTTACATTAATTTTAGTTTATCTGACGTACAGAAATAGTAAGCGCAGTTAGCTCAAGAGCCAAAATTGCAGAAAATTACAGCAATATAACTTACTAAAACAGGTTAAATCTCAAATTTCATTGTTTTAGTTTACTAATGATGATTCTTCTTCGTGCATCCCGATCTGTCTCAGAATATCCTAAAAACTATACTCCAAATGAAATTTATAGCGTCAGAAATGAACTTCTTGAGACACACTACTCACTGATAATCTAACACTGGCTAGTCGCTACTACACTCTACCAAGCATAAACCCTTAACAAAAAATAACCGACTAGATCATGCAACATCAATAAATTCACTTGACAAAATTCAAACTTTTGTCACCAAATCGTTATCTACTAGCTTAAAACTTCAAGTAGCATCAATAGTTGCTGCAAAAAGCAAGCAATGAGCAAAAATTACCAAAAATATACCTCCGAATCGCTCCTCGAAGATGATCTCTGAGAAGGATAGATTGAAGATAGATAGAAGCACCAGCAGAAACGCCCTAAGCTTCAGTTGCTGCTGAAGCGACTTGAATCCAGGAGCCCTTCCAACGCCATGGCTGCTCATCTTTTACCGGTCGATAATTGCATAATTTGCCCAATATTGTTCTAATGAAACGATTGGTTATTTATAACAATTTGGATACCAAATGCCCAAGATTTCATATTTAATTACAACAAGTGCCATTTCAATTTTCGGCAAACTTTACAAAATGTTTTTCATTTTTGGGTAATTCTACATTTCTGATTAATTGTTAATCACACGCACCCTTTTTAACGTGAGATTAGATTAACTTTTAACCATTAGGTCTCATTTTATTTAAAAAAAGAGGTACATATAACAATCCTTTTTTTTTATTGTTTATAACAAAACTTTTTATCATTTATAGTTAATACAATTGTCTTTTAAATTTTTTATAAATGTTCATTATGAAAAAAAAATTAACAATTTTTTCATGGTTTTTGTTTTCTCATTCATTGATCTTATTTTCTTTCAGAAAATTCCTCAAGTTTTAAAAAATTTTTCTAGTTTTGTGAAATTTGACTAATAGAATTTAGAACCAATTATAATTGATACATCGGGTTTTTAAAAAACTTTAAACTAGGTTTTAATAGTGAAATTTTACTGAACCAAAATGAAAATTAACTTTAGTATTTTTTCAGTTTAAATAATATGGATGGACGAAAACGTAAAAAAACATAAAACATGTTGACTTTTTCATAATAAACTTTTTTTATAATTATAATTAATAGTATGAACTCTTATATTTTATATTATTTAAGTGTTAACTTTTTATATTTTTTACAATTTATATTGTTTTTATAAAGTAAAAGTACAGAAATTGATGTTATAATAATAAAAATAAATAATATTATTATAAATTTCAAATATAAAGTTATTATTACTTTTGTTAATTAGCATTCCAATTTCTACTAAAATGACGTGGAAACATTCCAATAAAGGAAGTTTTTTAATTCATCTGAGTTTCACAAATCTAGCAACAGCAAACGGATAAATAGATAATAACAAATTAAGCTTTTTTATTAATATAATAATAACATATGCATATGTCAGATAACGAGTTATTGAACACCCGTGCGTTGCTGCGAGGCCTAAAGTATTAATTACAAAAATAAATATAAAAACAAATAAATAAAAACATTATTCAAACAATTCAAGCAAAGAAACACAACTGAACGAACATTGAAGACTGAAATTGAAATGTCGATATAGATTCAGGAAACAAGACAAATGATACTGTTAGTCGGTTCTTGTCATTGGGTTTCTAGATTTTGCAATGCTAAAATTACAAACAATGTATTATTAAATCGGATCGAAACCAGAATTAATTAATCAAATATTAATAACCATAATTTGAAAAGTTGATTAGGTATATATAATACAAGTAAGATGATGGTGTATTATGACAAATTCAAATTTAAAATTAAAAAAAAACCGTCATTCGTGGAGACCATTTGATAAGTGTGTGTGTAATATGGTTCGAGAGAGTACCACCCATTATGCAGCGCACCAGAAGACACCACCTTTAAAAAAAACTTTTTTTAAATTTTTTTTTCATAAGCATGTTTTAATTAACATTATGAAGATCATATGTAAATTTCACATACATTCACATTTCTAAGCTCCTAAAATATGATGTGAACACACACTTATATAATTTTGAATGTATGTGAACGTGCATTTATGTGATGCGTGTTTTCATGCACTTAGAGTGTTCAGATTTGCGTAAAATTTACATATGATCTGTGTAATGTTAATTAAAACATGTTCATGAAAAAAATTATTTTTAAGGGTAGTACCTTCTGGTGCGCTGCATATTGGGTGGTACTCACTTGAACTTTTATATATATATATATATATATATATATATATATATATATATATATATATATATATATTAACATTAACAATAGTACTATTTACAAACTTGCTGTTACTGTTCATTGAACAGTAAAGCAGGCTGTCAGGCAGCTGAAGCAGACAGGTAAGTAGCTGCCTTAATTTTATTACTTAATATATATTATACAACAATTCTGTTTTTCAGTGATAACTTTTGATATATTAATTTTTATTAAAATTTGAATATATCATTACGATCGCATTTTTTTTGTCTATATTCTGATATAAAATTTAACGTCGTCGGAACCAGTATAGCAAGCTGCCAGGCAGCTCAAGCAGACATGTAAGCAGCTGACTTATTTTATTACTATATATTATATAACATTTCTAATTTTCTGTGATAACCTTTGATATATTGTATTCTATTAAAATTTGAGTATATTATTACGATCAAATTATTTTTGTCTACATTCTGATATAAAATTTATCGTAGTTGGAACGATTTTCGTTAGGCAAGCTAACATGCAGCTGCGTAAATATTTTATTGTATTTTATAAAAATTCTAATATATCATTATGATCAGTTTTGTTTTATCTACATTTTAACATAAAATTGTATTTCGTCTCAAGTTATTTTAAAATGACAAAATTTTAACTATATATCTACATTCTAACTGGCCGGCACATAAACGACTAATGTTATTTTATTATTTTAAAGTAATATATCTATAAAAATATAATTTATAATCTCGCTGCAACGCGCGGGTAAAACTACCTCGTATGTATATATATATATATATATATATATATATATATATATATATATATATATATATATATATATATATATATATATATATATATATATATATATATATATATATATAGATTCAAGATCAATGGGGTACCATGTTAGACTGGGGTACCAGGGAACCATTTATAGTCAATCATTTATCATTAAAATCATTAAAATATAATATAAATTTTACTTAAAATTCTTTCCCACATTAATTAATGTTGGGTGTAAAAATGATATTAAAAAAATTTAAATTAGAATCAAAGATTCTGTGTATCCCATCTATTTTAGTTAATATCATTTATTACACTCACACTGAACATGTGCAATAATGACACTCCATAAACCACGATTGAACATGTTCAATACCATCAGTATTGGTTTATCACCAAAACGTTTAACATCGACAAAAAAAACTCCAACTGCACATGTTGAATAACGTGTAAATGAAATTAAACATTCACGAAATGTTTGAAGAAAATAATAAATATCTTTATTTGACACATCCGGTTGAACATGTTCACTAAAACTCATTGTCGAATCCAATTGAACATGTGCAATAAAACCTATTGTCGAATCCGATTGAACATGTTCACTAATACCCATTGTCGAATCCAATTGAACATGTTCATATAAACTCATCTTAAAATTTATTATAGATATGTTATGGAAGTAAATCTTTATAATTAGGGGAACTATTATATTATTAGTTGTCATCTATTATTTAATATAAATCTATTTGACTATATTACCCTTTTAAACTTATAACCAAACATGGGTGGACTCCGGTTCCCCAGTCTAACATGGTACCCCATTGATCCCGACCCTATATATATATATATATATATATATATATATATATATATATATATATATATATATATATATTAGTAAGGTTGGTTATAGCCAGAGATGATAATAGATCTGATCAGTGGCGGACCCAGCCATCGAAGAGGCTCGTTGCACACATTTTGTCGCGTTCACGGTTCAAAAACTAAAATGATTATTTTAGTCGTGTCGGGTCACCACAATGATATTTTAGTTGGGTTGTTTTTACTAACTTTTGAATATGGATCGTTGTTACTACCACTTTCCGTTAACTTTCTTTTGAAAAATTTATCCACTAATCCTACAATTAACAAATTAACAACTAAAAACACAAATGACAACGTTAAAACCCTCGATTACATAAACTTTGAGCTTTAAACCCAACCCTAGATTACAAATTAACAATTAAAGAAAATAAAACACAAAACAAATCACAAATCAATTTCAATTAGACATCACAAAATTAATTAATTATACACACTTTAAACTTTCAATCAAAGAAATTAAAACTTAAAAAACATAAAGTTTGCTCAACACAAATTTCAAATTCACAATCAACCACTAATTTCAAGCAAATTGGGTTAATGGGTTTGAATATTACTATTGGATTTATTGTGTTTTAGTTTTTGAAATATGATTGGATGTTGTTGATTTATTGTATTAATTGTTGATTTAGTTATTTAAGCCATCAATTTTTTTAGGTTAAAATCTATATCTATAAATACTATTTAAAGAGTAATTATTTTTGCCACGTGTCGGCATTAACTATTGCCATGTGGCATCACCTCCTATCGCCATTTGGAACTTATATTTTTAAATCTATAATTAATCCATTAATAAATAATTTAAATAATATCTAATCAAATCTATATATTATAATAAAGCAAAACACTTAGTGCCACGTGACGCTTCCACAATGTACAGAATTTTCATTGTCCCGCCTCTTTTTCCTAATATAACTCTTTCAATTAATTCATCTAATTTATTTTAGAAAATTTTAAATATTAAATGAAATCTTATATAATTAAAGAATTTTAAATACTTCCTAATTTAACATCTAATTTTACCTAAAATATTTTATCTAAAATGATCTAAGTGATTTATTACTTTTTATTTTTTTTTAATTTAAACTAAAGGTTAAATGTTTAATTGTATATTAAATGTATCAATTTAAAATCCATTCTCATAAATTTGTACATTAATATTTATTTTAAAATTATGTTAACAATCATAATTGTTAAATTTTTGTTCATAATCAATTGAATCAAACAATTTCTTATATATTAAAGTATGATTTTAAGTTATTTATCATTAAAAATACATCTAAATATGAAAAGAATAACACTATAATAATTTTCATAAAAGTATAACTTTCTAATAATATTGTTCTCAAAGTTAAAGCCAAAACATTACAAAATTAAATTAGTTTTTATTGTAATACAATTAGTATTTCAAATATTTCATATTTTCAATATATATTTATTATAATAAGAATAAAAAAAATTTAAAAATAATTTTAGTTAATTATCTATGTCAGTTAATATCAAAATATTATTACTTTATTATTTTTATAATAATATTTAAGTTATTATATTTAAATATATATGCATATCTATAATTCTTACATATCCCATGTAATACATGGGCCACTAATCTAGTCTAAATCTAAACTAAATCTTATCTAATATAGAACTCAAATTTGAATTTAAAAAATGAATTTGAATGATAAATTTTTTATATATTTATATTTAAAGTTATTATATTATATACATATATTTTTTAATATTGATATGATATATTTAAAAGTATCTTATAAGATTAATGAAATTAATTTTTAAATTTATACTCAGGTTATACATGAGTTATAAACTAGTTCTTTTAATAAAGTTGCACACATAATTTTTTATTTTCATGAATACTATAAGTTGCATGCATAAAAATTCACCGGTTGCACATATAAAATTTTTAAAAATGTTTCATTGCAAAACGAGGTTATTTGGAAGGGGACCCGTTGCACGAGCTACCCCCACTCCCACATAGGTCCGCCTATGGATCTAATTTGATTAGGATGATGTCATATTTATATCCATATCCATTTATTTTTTAATCATCCATATTCATGTCCGTCCAAGTTAATTTAATCCGTTTATATTTGTATCTGTTAGGCACAAAAAGGCCTCAGTCAAACCTGCTCTACATCTGAGGGGGAGATTTTATAATCAAACCTGTTGATACATTTGAAGGTTGAATTTAAGGCCTGTTATATGCCTTATTGAAACCTGAAAATGATTTGCAATATCAGTCTAAAGCTGTTCTATACGTTGCATGTGTTGCAACCAAGACAGTTTGTCCAAGCTGATCAGTCTGCTGATCAGGCTGGACATAAACTGTCTACGCTGCTCTACACTGTTGAGCAGCTTGGGCATTTTTAAAGTGTTCTGTTCTTTGTGAACAGAACCTGTTCTTTGTGAACAGGCTAAACACTTTATGGAATTTGTTTCCAAGTCATCATGTATTGTTTTTAACTACCAGATCAGTTTACACAGTTGAAGACAAAGTGGAAAGCAGAACCGCTCAGCCTGCCCAAGCTGTTCTGTTACATGAAGACAAACGGATATTTGAAAAAGGGTGACAGACCTTTTTCTTATATCAAAATAGGCCTTTACAAGGAAGAAAGACGCAAAGTTGACATTCCTAAAATGGTTAAAGGCAATGCAACAGTAGAAAGTAAAAAGACAAAAGTTCTGCACAAGAGAAGGCAAGTCTGCTTTTCAGAAAAGTGCAGAAAAGTTATATTGTCTTTTCAAACAAGACTTCTCCTTTTTCATTCTGCCCAATGAAGATGTTTCTCTTAGATCCTCTAAGTGAGTATAAAAGGAAGCTTCTAAGGTCAGAAAGAATGTGAAGAAAGCTAAGTGCTTAAACCAAGAGTGAACGTGCAAGTGTGATATTCATGCATGCAAATCTTCTGTAAACAAGCTTCTGTGTGTCTAAGCTGTTTACCAAAGCTGTTCCTTAAAGTCTTGTAAAATACAGTGAGTGCATCTTAGTGAGTGTGTTCATTGTAATCTAGTTTGAGTGTGTCTTAGACTAGAAACCATACTGTTGTATTCTGTCATCTCAGCTTGAACAATTCCGCAGTCAAGCTTGTTTGTAATTAACATTTGTTGATAATACATACAAACATTGAGAAAAAGAGTGTGTAGATTTTAAATACTGTATTCACCCCCCCTCTACAGTTTATTACTATATACTTTGGGAACCTTTCGGGACCTACAACTGGTATCAGAGCAGTTTTAGAGTGTGTGTCATTCTAGATCTCTCATAATCCCAAGTTTCCATGGACAACAGTGCTGCAAACTCTTCTTACTATGACAATGGCTCTATGGGCAAGCCTCCAAAATTTAATCATCAAAACTTCTCTGGTTGGAAGTGCAGAATGATGCTCTATTTAGAGAATCTGGATGTACAACTGCCAGAGATAGTGATGGAGGGTCCCTATGTGCCAACCTCTGTTACTACAATAACTCCAGCGGTTGAAGGAGCTGCTCCTGAAATCAGGACCTTTGAGAAAGCAAAAGCTCAATGGTCTGATGAAGACAAGAGAATGGTAGCTCTGGATGCAAAGGCCAGAAACAACCTGGTCATTTCTCTTCCTGATGATGTGTTCAAGCAGGTTGAGAAGATGAAGACTGCAAAGGAGATGTGGGATACTCTGTGTACCGTCTATGATGGACCCACAATCACACTGGACAACAGGATTAACAATCTTGTTAGACAGTATGAACTCTTCTTTGCCAAACCAAAGGAGTCTCTCACAGAAACCTACACCAGGTTCACTGCTCTGGTGAATGATCTCAAAGCTGTTGGGATCACCAAGGACAGTCTTACTTTGGTGAACAAGTTTCTGGACATTTTACCTGAGGAGTGGAACTATTTCTCAACCATCCTAAGAAACTCAGGTACTATCAGAAGTATGGATCTGGTCAATCTGTATGGATCCTTACTGAATGATGAACAATCAAGGCAGCAAAAGAGGAATGCCTTGGAAATGTCCAGAAGAGGTACTGCCTTTGTGGCTAATGTGAGACAGTCTGTTAATCAGGTGAGTGATGTGTTCACTCAACCTGATCAACAGGATGATGATAAGGAGGAGGTGTCTGAAGAAGAAGAGGCTGCAGATCTTACTGAACAAGATGATGAGCAAATGATAGCTATGCTTGTCAAAAAGTTCAGCAAGAGAAGGTTTGGAAGAAGTATGCTGCAAGGAGGTACAAGTGCTGGCAAAAAGAAAGCATTTGACAAATCCAAGGCTGAGTGCTTCAAGTGTGGCAAAACTGGCCATATAGCTGCTGACTGTGTGTCAAAAGCTGTTGGTCAGTCATCCAAACCTATCAAGACTAACAGGGATGATGGCTATAGGGTTAAGTACCTTATGCCCATGGCTAAGCTGAGGAAATTGGAAAACTCTGTGTCTTCCAATCGTCAGAAGGGACTCATGGCTGAGACATGTGACTGGGAGGAATCTGATTCATCATCTGATGAAGAAGATAATCAGTGTCTGATGGCCAACTCTGATGTTCCATCAACAAGCAGTTTCAAACAGGACATGGCTGAAGCTGAAGCATTCAGCAGCTTGGAGAACTGGAATCCTACAATGATGTATAAGGTACAAAATTTTATGGCTTACAGTTCTGAAGAAAAAGTTAAAATGTTTGAATATATGCTAGTTGATTTGAAAGCTGCTGTTGAAAAGCATGATGCTTTATTATCTGAAATCTCTAAGCTTAAAACTGATCTTAAAGCAAAATCCAGTAAACTGAACAGTTTCCATAAGTTGGAAACTGAGCTTGATGAATTAAAACACATCAACTCCATTTTACTGGAAGAAAAGAGAGAAACAGATATAAAGCATGCTAAGCTTCAAAAGATAGTTGACTCTTGGTGCCAATCTGCACAAAAAGTCAGCCATTGTATCAGTCAACAGATTCCTGCTCAAATCCAAGCCTATCTTGGAGGGGATCTTGACACAGCAGCTTCCATTGTTGAAATAAGTAATTTAAAAGAAGACTTGTCCACTCTTGGTGAACTTCCAAATACATTCATCCAAAATGTGAATGGTAAACTTATTTCAACAAACAGGTTTGTCAGGCCTCAAAATACTGACAGCTTGTGTGAACTCAGCTCAAAAGCTGATGTTGGAGTTTGTTCTCCAAAACAGCCTGCTAAGTGCTCTGCTAGCTCACACAAGCAGAAGAAAGGAAAACATGCTCAAACTAAAGCTGTGGATGCTAAGCCTGTTGACAAAACAGGTTCAGAGTCCAAAGCTGTTGGTAAAAAAACATGTTAATCCTTTTGATGCTAAACATTTTGAAAATAAGTTTTCAAAAAGTAAGCAGCCTGTTTTCAACAAGGGTAAGTCTCAGGTTGAAAACAAAACTGCTGTGATTTCAAATAAGTTTTCAAATCATGGTGGTAAGTTGGTTTTAAATGAAAATAAGTTTTTCAAAACCAAACACAGTGAGTATGCTGATAGGCAGCATAAATCACAACTCAGTAGGGGCAAAGGCAAAGCCATTGCTCAAACTGAGACAACTGGGAATAAGTTTCCCAAACCTGTGGAAGCTCAAAGGCCAATCAAGCTTCCTGTCTTTGACATCTGTCCTCCCAAAAAGAGGAAAGAAGAGACAGTCAAAGCTGTGGCCGATGAACTTACCACACAAGCTGTTGATTCTGCAAAAATTGCTAAACCTGCTGAAAGAATCAACAAAAACAGTTCAGAATGTGTTTCTGAAGGACCTTCTTCCAAAAGCACCAAAAAGAGAAAATGTTATAAGTGTGGGAAGAAGACACATCTGGCCAAGGACTGTCCTGAATCTGAGGACATGAGGCCTGTTGGCTCTGCTGTTTCCCTCACAGCTGTTACAAGCAGTGGTGGAAATGACATAGTCACTGAGGATGGTATTCAAACTGATACCATTCAAATAGGGAATATTAGTGTGGACATTCAAAATCCATCAACAAGTGTTGATGAAGTAGGAGAACTCATCTGTGTGATGAGTTCCCCTAAAAATAACTAATAATTCTCTTCTCACTCTGCAGGAAAACCAACCTTCCCAGGTTTGGTACTTGGACAGTGGCTGCTCAGGGCACATGACAGGTTGTAAAGAACTGCTGAGTGATCTCAGGCCTGAAAAAGGGCCAAAAGTCACCTTTGGTGACAATGTACAGGGATCCACTGAGGGATATGGAACTCTTAAAGCTGGTGCTGCAGTGTTCAAAAGGGTAGCCTATGTGGTTGGACTAAAACATAACCTTGTTAGCATAAGTCAACTGTGTGATGCTGGCTACAAGGTTAACTTTGATGAGCACCTGGGTTACATATTGGATTCCCAAGGCAAAGTTGTGCTGTGTGCTCAACGAAAGAAAGGTGTATATGTTGTGGATATGCATTCTGCTGATCCCACAACTGAAACCTGTTTTCTCACAAGAACCAACGCTGATCTAAACTGGTTATGGCATAGAAGATTGTCACACCTGAACTTCAAGAACATCAATAAACTCTGTAAGAAAGAGTTGGTGACAGGTTTGCCTTCTATTACTTTTGCCAAAGATAGATTATGCACAGCTTGTGAGAAAGGCAAGCAGAGAAAAACATCTTTTAAATCCAAACACAATTTCTCTATTGATACTCCACTCTTCTTAATCCATATGGACTTGTTTGGACCTATTAATGTCCCAAGTCTAGGAGGAAGAAGATACACTCTTGTAATGGTTGATGAGTTCTCCAGGTACACATGGGTGATCTTTTTGAAGAGCAAAGGAGAGGCTGCGAGAGAAATTATTGGATTTGTTAAAAAGATGGAAATGCTGAACTCTGCCCAAGTAAAGCAGCTTAGAAGTGATCATGGTACTGAATTCAGAAACAGTACTCTTGAAGACTTCTGTGAAGAGAAAGGTATCAGTCAAAACTTTTCAGCTGTAAGAACTCCTCAACAAAATGGAGTTGCTGAAAGGAGAAACCGAACTCTCATTGAAGCTGCCAGAACCATGCTGTGTGCATCAGGTTTGCCTTCATCATTTTGGGCTGAAGCTGTCAACACTGCCTGCTTCACTCAAAACAGATCCTTAGTGGTGAAAAGGTTCTACAAGACCCCCTATGAGCTGCTCAAAGGGAGAAAGCCAAATGTCAGCTATTTCCATGTGTTTGGATGTCCCTGTTTCATTCTGAATCAAAGGGACCAGCTGTCAAAATTTGAACCTAAAGCTGATGAAGGTGTGTTTGTTGGCTACTCTTCTATCTCCAAAGCCTACAGAGTATACAACAACAAAAGAAAGGTGATAGATGAATCTATCAATGTCACCTTTGAAGAGTCCAAGAATGACTCCACCAAAGCTGTTCCTGAATCAGTTTCAGGAGACCTCAACTTTGATGATCTGATGCATTCAATCAATGAAGACGACTCAAAAGCTTCCACTACACCCAGTGTGGAACCTGCTAATCATGATGGACATGATGATGATTATGTCAATACACCCTGTGTGAATAAATGTACTGACTTAATTACAACTGCATGTCCAGAACCTATCAATGCTGATTTCCCCAGTTCCTCTGCTGATATGTTCAACAGTGGTCAGACATGTTCAACAAGTGAACAGGGTCAAGACAACAGTGTGTCTGAAAATCTTGAGAGCTGTTCAACAGGACCTGCTGAAGATGTTAACAACTCTGGTAAGTCATCATTGAAAAATGATCCTAAGTGGATCAGGTGTCACCCCAATGATCAAATAATTGGTGACATCAATAAAGGGATACAAACTCGGTGGGACAGCTTAGGGAACTTTTGTATGTTCTCTAGTTTTGTTTCACTGATGGAGCCAAAGAAGGTGGATGAAGCACTAAAAGATGCAAATTGGATCACTGCCATGCAAGAAGAACTCAATCAGTTTGAGAGAAACAAAGTATGGAAGCTGGTCCCTGCCCCTAAAGGAAAAACAATAATTGGCACAAAATGGGTTTTCAGAAACAAAATGGATGAGCAAGGTCATGTCATTAGAAATAAGGCAAGACTGGTTGCTCAGGGCTACAGACAGGAGGAAGGCATTGACTATGATGAGACATTTGCTCCTGTGGCCAGGCTAGAAGCAATTCGTTTGTATCTAGCCTATGCTACTCATAAGAGCATAAAGGTATTTCAAATGGATGTGAAGAGTGCATTTTTGAATGGGAAGCTGCAAGAAGAAGTATATGTCAAGCAGCCTCCAGGTTTTGAAAATGAACAACACCCAGGTTTTGTCTATAAGTTAGACAAAGCTCTCTATGGTCTCAAACAAGCCCCTAGAGCCTGGTATGACACTCTTACTGAATTCCTTATGAGCAATGGGTACTCCAGAGGTAAAGTGGATACCACATTGTTCATAAAGAAGGTGAAGTCTGATATTATGCTTGTTCAAATTTATGTGGATGACATAATATTTGGTTCTACTAATGAGCAACTATGCAAGAATTTTTCATTACTCATGAAATCCAAGTATGAAATGAGTATGATGGGAGAACTAACTTTCTTTTTAGGATTACAGGTAAAACAAACCTCAACTGGAATTTTTATAAATCAAAGAAAGTACACTTTAGATCTTTTGAAAAAGTTTAAATTTGATCAAAGTTCTCCTATTAAAACCCCAATGGCAACCAATGTAAAATTGGATGCTGATGCCAGTGGAAAAGCTGTTTCAGTAACAGCTTACAGAGGCATGATTGGGAGCTTGCTATACTTGACTGCTAGTAGACCTGATATTATGTTTGCCACCTGTTTATGTGCTAGGTTCCAAGCTAATCCAAAAGAATCACATCTTGCAGCTGTTAAAAGAATCTTCAGATACCTGAAGGGTACTCCAGGTTTAGGTCTTTGGTATCCCAAAGACTCAAGCCTTGAACTAACAGGTTATTCAGATTCTGATTTTGCAGGCTGCAGGTTAGACAGGAAAAGCACAACAGGTGGATGTCAACTCCTTGGTGGAAAGTTGATCAGTTGGAGTAGCAAGAAGCAGAACTCAGTGTCCACTTCTACTGCTGAAGCTGAATACATTGCTGCTGGAAGCTGCTGTGGGCAGATTCTGTGGATGCAGCATCAGCTTGAAGACTATGGGCTTGTGTATAGGCAAACTCCTATTCTGTGTGATAACACAAGTGCCATAGCCATCTCCAACAATCCAGTATTTCACTCAAGAACAAAGCATATTGAAGTCAGACATCACTTCATCAGGGATCACATTCAGAAAGGTAATGTGGAGGTAAGTTTTATTTCCACAAATGAACAGCTTGCAGACATTTTCACCAAACCTCTGGATGAAACAAGGTTTAATTACCTTGTCAGCAAGCTGGGCATGTTAAACAAGAGTGACTAAGTGTCTCTCAACGGTCTAATAATTCGTATGTCTCACACTGCTCAAGTTTCTCTGAACAGCTTAGACAGAACATGTTATACATGTTCTGTACTTAGTCATTTGTCTGAAAAACTTGAACAGCTTGAACATACAACAGGCTGAACAAAAACAGTTTAACCTGTTTATTCGTCCAGCCTGCTCTGATGGTTCAGTCTTCAACCTGTTCACTTCTTCACACTGTAACCTGTTCATATATTGAACTCAACCTGTTCTCACAAAGGAGAGCAGGCTGAAGGAACAGTTTGAAGGAAGAACAGCTTGAAGACTGAGAACCTTGTTGACCCTGATCATCACAGGTTTGACCATCAGCGTAGACCAACAGTTTAATTTCCTTTCTTCATAATTAAGTTTCTTAAATTATGTTTTATTTAACTTAATTACTGCGGATAATGTATGTTACGTGTGTTAGTGATCAAAAAGGTCAAGTGGTCTGACAATGTTTCTGACATGGACAACCGTTCCGTTTTCCGTTAACAAACATTTCAAATCAAACCGCCCAAATCTTTTCTCTCTCATGCACACGACCATTCAAAATCCTATAAATACCACCATCTTGTTTCATCTTCGTCTTCCTCATCATTCCCAGAAATTCTCAAGAACCCTAAAATCGACTAAGTGTCTTTTGCTTCCTCAAACCTTCAAATTTCCCAAATGGCTCACAGACCCAATCCCTTTTTGCCAGTTTTCGTTGGTGAGGATGTTGTTAAACATCCTTCTGTCACCACGATGCTGACCCTGAAACCCACCAACTACATAGCAAACCTCACAATCCCCAAAAACTATGTGGGGAAGGGTTACGATCAAATGGTGGAATTTCTGCAAGTTCATCCGTTGAACTATGCACTGACTGCATCTCCTGGTGTCCTGTACCAGGAGATGGTATACGAGTTCTGGTATACCTGCTCCTACAATCCAAACACTAAGGTTATCAGAGGTACTATTCTCAATGGGACTCAAACCATTGAGATTACAGTCGATCTTTTGAGGGAAGTTCTTCATCTTCCAGTGGCTGAGAACTATGATCTCCCTCAGCCTGAAAATGAGCAAATGGGCAATCTGCTACGCTTCTGTGGTGTGGCAGAACCCAAGGTTGGAGCTACTTTGTACAGGAAGGAGTTATCACCTACTTACAACTTCTTATTTGCCTCTGTGGCAATGTCGTTCAGCAGCAAGGTTGGTTCCTTTGACCAACTTAGTAGAGATGAAGTGCCTATAGTCCTTCAGCTGGTGGATGGGACTACACTTGACATGGCCAAATGGATCTTCTTGAACATGAGAAACCTGGTACAACAAGAGACAAGACCAGCAGCTGTCAGATATCCCAGGTTCCTGAGTCTCATCTTCTGCCATGTCTGTGGTGAGCATCTATATCACTCTCAACCCCTACTTAAAACTGCTGCATTCCCTGTGATAGGGAATAGGGTGTTTCATACTCCTGTACTGGAAAATGAGCCTCCTCTCTCAACACCAATGAGGAGGCTGTTGGGTTTAGTGGAAGGACCCTCTGCTGTGAGGGTGGATCCAGTCACTGCTGCTCCCGGTGGAAAATCCAAAGCCAGGTCTAAGTTGGTAAAAAGGACCTTGGCAGCTGAAGCTGGGCCTGCTAAAAAGAAGGCCAAAACAGCTCAAGCTGAGTCTGCTCCCTTAACCTCTGTGGCTGAGGAAGAGCAGATTCCTCACCCTGGCTCATTTGTTGAGCCTGAAGCCTTTGTGGCTGGTGCCTCTGTGGCACAAGAGACTATGGAACAGTCCAGCCCCACTGTTCCTGACCCAGTCTCCCATCCAGTCCAAACAGATCCCCTCTCCTCTCCACAATCACCCACTTCATCCATCCGTTATCAAAGAAAATCATTAGCCAAAAAGAAACTAGCCCAGAAAACAGTCTCCTCTGTTCCCTCTCAACAGGTTTCAGTTGTAAAAGAAGCAACCCAAGCTGCCTCTCCTATTTTGGGAGAAGGTTCAGCTCATTTGGAGCCTGCTTCACTCCAGCCTGAGTCACCCTTGAGTCAGCCTAGACCCTCTGGTTCCTCCCAACAGGAACCAGTTGTACAAATGGAGACACCCACATCCACTATCCCAGCCTCCCAACAGGCTGAGGATATTGAAAGACAGGAGCCCTCTCCGCTCCACACTGAGTCCACACTGTCCCCCAATCATATCTCCTTACACCCTGAGTCTGCACGAGGTGCCTACGCTGCTGATATAGACCAATCAGCAGCTCAGCCTCAAACTTCTGTTCCCCATGATTCAGCTGTTCAACACCAAACAGCTGCTGAGGGACCAACAACACAAGCTGATGAACCTCAGGGATCATACCATCCCTCTGGTGAGGCTGATCCCTCAATGCAAATTCCATCAGCAGGTTTCACCACTGCTGATGTTGAAATGCATATCCCATCTCCCCATGATGAGGTGCCTTTAGACCAAGGCACTGCAGAGGGAACCACCACTGGTCTTCATGAGGGTGCTGCAACACAAGCAGCATCTGAGAGGCCCCAAACATCATCTCCTTCTCCTAATGATGCAGCTACAGCCGCTGCTGAAGGACCCCTTGATCCCTCTAACCTGGGCCACCTTACTTTTGCCCAGGCTATGGAACTATTGTCCAATGTTTATCTTCCTTCTCCCTCTCATCCTCAAACACCAGCCTCATCATCATCTTCTCCATCTACTCACTCCAAACAGTCCACCCATACACCACCATCTCCCAAAGACCTGCCTTTGAAGGATCAGCTTTCATTGCTGACCAACAAAGTTGGTTCTTTGGAACATACCATGCACTCCCTACCATCCATAATCTCAGACTCTGTGTCTGAGCAGATCAAAGGATTCTTTGATACGTTTAAAGAATCCTTCCCAGTTACTCCACAAGCTGACCACTCTCCACAGCTGCTTGCACTCACTGCACAGCTGCAAAATGTAACCAACGCTCTTTCCTCTATCCTCTCCTCACAACAGGACTCTGTGTCCTCTATGACAGCTATTTCTCAACAGCTGTCCTCTCTCCTCACTTCCTGTAATACTACCATTCCTTCCACATTGGCCAGCCTGAACACTCTTATAGGCTCTCTATCAAATTCTGTGTCATCAAACCTTGCTGATGTGCAAGATTCTCTTGAACTTCATCTTGCACAGCTCCAAAGTTTGTTGTTCACAGCTTCTGATAGAGACAACATTGTTAAGCTGACCACTTTTGCTGATTCCCATTCTTCTTCTCTTCAAAACTGTCTTTCCCAGCTTGGTGAGGTGAAAGACAACTTGGCTTACTTAGTGAACAGCCTTGATGGTCCTAAACCTCCCAAACCTGCTGGCAAGCCTGCTGACTTTGTGTCTTCAGGCAGACCAGGGGTTGAAGTCGCTGCATCATCTCCTTCAAAGGGGGAGAAATCATCTGCCTCGAAGACTAAGTCTAAGGGGGAGAAGATTCCTTCTCCTAAGGAGATACCAGTGTCTGCAACCCAAACTGATCAACCAGCAGAAACAGGTGCAGCTGAAGGTGCTTCCCAAGCTGCTATGCCTACTCAGGCTAGCTCTCCAAACCCTGCTCAGTCTAAGGGGGAGGAAGTCATTCCTGAGGACAGGCCTAGCAGCAAAAGGAGGCACCTTATTCTTTCAGAGGAAAAAGAAGAAGAAGAAGAAGAAGAAAGTATTCCTGAAGCTGCTGTACCTAAAGCAGCAGCTAAAGGAAAAGAAAAGGCAGCGGTGGATCCTATTGAGCAGAAACAGGCAGAAACTCAGTTTCACAAAGCCAGAGCCAAAGAGATGGGCCTCCCTATGCACAAATACTTTGAGTTTAGGGAAGAACAACTTAAGGATCTGGAAGAGTTAAGAAAAGAAGAACAATCTGCCAAAGCTGCTAAGTCTCTTGCCCTCCAAGAAGCAAAGAAAATAAAAATGTCTACCTTGGAGGTGCAAAAGAAAATAATGGAAGCTGCCAAGCAATCAGCAGGAGAAAAAGGGAAGGAAGTGGAAAAAGGTACTCAGGTCTCAGTGACCAAATCAACAGTACCTTCTGCCAGAGCCAAATTCCATTTTGACAACTTGGCCAAAAAGAAATTTCATGATGTTGCTACTAGAAGGCTGGCCAAGGAAGGAATTGTCAAAGCTGTTCCCATATCAAGAAAAGGCACTCAGTGGAAACTTCAGATCACAAGGATGGGTGCAACAGGCCCTGAATTGGAATCATATGATCACACTGATGTGGCTCAAATGGGTTACAGGGAATGGGTGGAACTGGCAGTTGCCCTGAGCCAGTCTAAGTCAGAAACGGCTAAGACTATCAGGGCATACATAAAGAAGCTGATGGAGAGAGTGAGTGAGTTGGGTCTGATCCCTAAAGAAGTCAAAGAGGGTGTCTCTGTGATATCCCCTAAAATCAAGGCCAGAAGGAAAAAGAGAGATTCAGAGCTGGAAGAACTCCTTATGATGATTGAACAAGGAGATTATGCTGTGGAAATTAAAGGAGTTGACCACAGCCTGCCTAAAGGAGTTGAATTTGAAGATGGCAAAGTGATTGAAGAGCCTGAGTTAGGGGCATTTTTTGTGGATCCCTTATCTCAGAAGAAATGTTTTCAAAGAGCTTCTGACCTACACAAAGTTGGTCTTAAGCAGCTTGCAGCCTTCAGAATTGCCACCTCCTTCAGTCAGTCCAGCCAATGGAGAGCAGCTGTCAGGGAAGAGCTGAAAGGATTTTATGACAGAGGTGAGCTCCAAAGTTCTAACTTTATGTTTCTTACAGCTGAACTTGAAGAACATGAAGAAACAAGGGAAGAACTTTTAAAAAGATTCAAAGAAGGGATGCCACCCCCTGTCGATTGAAGTCCACCTGCCATCTGGGTAGGTGAAGAATGGAAGCTGTCCATTAGTTGGACAGGCTTGCCATTATCTGCTCCCGTCTCAAACAGTCCAAATCTTGTACATAAGTTGTACACTCTGTACATTAGTTGTACACAATTACATTAGTTGTAATTTTTTATTTTTTACATTAGTTGTAAAATACATTAGCACCTTAGTTGTACTTTTGTAAGAACATATGTTGTTCAAGTATAGTCAAGAATCAGTGTATATATAAACTGATCTTTTACTTTACTGTAATGTTGTAATTTTATTTCAGCAAATGTACTGTAAAAATATATAGTGATTTTTGACAAAACCAGCTTGGACTGGTTATTGCAAATAGGGGGAGATTGTTAGGCACAAAAAGGCCTCAGTCAAACCTGCTCTACATCTGAGGGGGAGATTTTATAATCAAACCTGTTGATACATTTGTAGGTTGAATTTAAGGCCTGTTATATGCCTTATTGAAACCTGAAAATGATTTGCAATATCAGTCTAAAGCTGTTCTATACGTTGCATGTGTTGCAACCAAAACAGTTTGTCCAAGCTGATCAGTCTGCTGATCAGGCTGGACATAAACTGTCGACGCTGCTCTACACTGTTGAGCAGCTTGGGCATTTTTAAAAAGTGTTCTGTTCTTTGTGAACAGAACCTGTTCTTTGTAAACAGGCTAAACACTTTATGGAATTTGTTTCCAAGTCATCATGTATTGTTTTTAACTACCAGATCAGTTTACACAGTTGAAGACAAAGTGGAAAGCAGAACCGCTCAGCCTGCCCAAGCTGTTCTGTTACATGAAGACAAACGGATATTTGAAAAAGGGTGACAGACCTTTTTCTAATATCAAAATAGGCCTTTACAAGGAAGAAAGACGCAAAGTTGACATTCCTAAAATGGTTAAAGGCAATGCAACAGTAGAAAGTAAAAAGACAAAAGTTCTGCACAAGAGAAGGCAAGTCTGCTTTTCAGAAAAGTGCAGGAAAGTTATATTGTCTTTTCAAACAAGACTTCTCCTTTTTCATTCTGCCCAATGAAGATGTTTCTCTTAGATCCTCTAAGTGAGTATAAAAGGAAGCTTCTAAGGTCAGAAAGAAGGTGAAGAAAGCTAAGTGCTTAAACCAAGAGTGAACGTGCAAGTGTGATATTCATGCATGCAAATCTTCTGTAAACAAGCTTCTGTGTGTCTAAGCTGTTTACCAAAGCTGTTCCTTAAAGTCTTGTAAAATACAGTGAGTGCATCTTAGTGAGTGTGTTCATTGAAATCTAGTGTGAGTGTGTCTTAGACTAGAAACCATACTGTTGTATTCTGTCATCTCAGCTTGAACAATTCCGCAGTCAAGCTTGTTTGTAATTAACATTTGTTGATAATACATACAAACATTGAGAAAAAGAGTGTGTAGTTTTTAAATACTGTATTCACCCCCCCCTCTACAGTTTATTACTATATACTTTGGGAACCTTTCGGGACCTACAATGCTCTTCACTTAACACCACCATTTAACGGATTCTGTTAGAATGAATCTTCATTGCAACTTTTTGGTTGTTAAAACACTATCATGCAACTCTTTTGAAAAAACAGACCAAAATTACAATTTAAAGTTAGTTAAAAGACCATCTACGCAATTAACTCTTTAAAATAATAAGTTTTAAACTTTATCAGATTTTAGGAAATTAGATCGATGCATTAACATTAAATGATTATTAGTGACAAATATTCACGAATTATTTAAGTGGCATATAGAAGAAATTGTGGTCGTTACACCAAAAACACATAAATCATATATATTTTTGGGTGTTCGTCTGTTTGTTCTTCATAACAATATTTGATAAGGATTTTATTTGGTCCACAAATTATGATTTCAAACCTTGAATGTGATGGTTGGTACAACAACAATCATCAGTTCATAACAAACCAATTGGATTCACCAAAATTTAAATCTTTAAACATATAAAGCTAAACAATTTTAAATAAAATATATACCAGAAGCTACCACTCTTAAAAGGAACTTTTTTGAAAAATATTTTCATAAACATGTTTTAATCAATATACAGATGATATATATAAATTTCACACAAATTCGAACACTCTAAGTGCATGAAATCACGCATCACATAATTGCACGTTAACATATATTCAAAATTATGTAAGTGTACGTTCACATCACTTTTTAGGAGCTAGGAGATGTGAATGCACGTGAAATTTACATATTATCTTCATAATGCTTATTAAAACATGTTTATGAAAAAATAATTAAAAAAAGTTTTTTTAAAAGTAATACATTCTGCTGCGCAGCATAATGAGTGCTACTCTAGAACCATATATATATATATATATATATATATATATATATATATATATATATATATATATATATATATATATATATATATATATATATATATATATATATATATATATATATATATATATATATACATATATATATATATATATATATATATATAGAGAGAGAGAGAGAGAGAGAGAGAGAGAGGTGGGTTCAATGGAAAACCAACATGCAGCCGAAAACCTTGGAAAACCTCCACGCACCACCACAAATGCATCACAATTCCCACGTGATGCATCAAATTCCCTACGTGATGCACCAAATTCCCGCATGATGCACCGAATTCCAGCGTGATGCATCGACTTTCTACGTAGTGCATCACGTGATCCAATGGCTATAAAGTGGTTCGCGGGTTTTCCGATGCATATAGGTTTTCCATTGAACCCACCCCTTTATATATATATATATATATATATATATATATATATATATATATATATATATATATATATATATATATATATATATATATATATATATATATATATATATATATATATATAGGGTTGGGATCACATAAGAACTTTTCAATTCCGTGATAAGTGAGAACTCTTCAAAATGCACAAATTTAAAATTTAAATTTATAACTTAAAATCATTATTGGTTTTCAATATTAATAAATATCATAATCTAACATTAAAATTTAAATTCATCAAGTTTTACACTAAATACACAAATTTGAACGTTAAATGCACAAATTTTTTCAAATGCATGAATTCGTACATAAAGTGGACAAATTTATCATGATATGCGTAAATTTTTATATCAAACGCATAAATTTATCAAATGTATAAACTTTAACATTAAATGCATAACTTTATACACTAAATGCACAAATTTTAGAGAGGTTCTCACGTTCTCACGGCAATTAGGGTTCTTACCGGAACCCAACCATATATATATATATATATATAAAGAGAGAGAGAGAGAGAGAGAGAGAGAGAGAGAGAGAGAGAGAGAGAGAGTGAGTGAGAGAGAGAGAGTGAGTGAGAGAGGGGTTCAATGGGGAACCTCGATGCATTGGGAACCACGGGGAACCAAAAATGCATAATAAAATACTTAGGATGCAGTGGGGGCATTATTGGAATACTTATTATTCTACTAAAATTATTTAATTTTTAAAAATAGACTAGATTAGAAAGGTAAATCTAATAAGTAACTACATTTCTTATTTATCTCCACTTTTTTCCCATCATCTCTCTCTCTATCCCTCTCCCCCCTTCTCCATCCATGGTCGTCCCTCTCTCTCCCATTCTCCATCAATCGGACCACCGCACCACCACCACCACAACTACCATTACCATCGTACCACCACCACCTCTCTTGCGACAACCCACCTCCACCACCGTCATCACTATTGTGGCAACCTACCACCATTAACATCACCCCGAGAATCCACCACCACAACCACCATCGCATTGGCAATCCTCCACCACCACCACGATAATGCACCATCACTGCCATGACATCCACCACCACCGTGCTTTTGTTGAACGAAGATGATGAAATACGAAGATAAACTAGATACACATGATGATTCCAACATAAATCCGTCGGAGATGAACACATTGAAGATGAAAATGATGCATTCGACCATGAAGATGAACACGTCAAGAAAGAAGATGCATAATGAGATGATGAAAGTTCAAGAAAGATGACGAATACATTCAATATGCATCGTGTTTATGAAGATGAATCGTGTTTGAAGATGATACCGATGAAGATGTATCATGATTTTTGATGAATTCAACGAAGATGTATCGTGTTTATGAAGATGGATAGTGTTTGAAGATGAATTCGATAAAGATGCATCAGACTTTTAAATGAATCCAATGAAGATGCATCGTGTTTGAAGATGAATCCTATGAATATGCATCACCATTTTAATGATGCATGATGGTGAGACGAAAAAGATGATGAATATGGTTGAATATGAGGATGAAGAACCGAGATGCATCACGAGTTGAAAGATGAGTATTAGATGCATCGACATCAAATCATCTTTTTTGAATTTGTTTTAGATATTGTAATTTTGAAAATGTATTAATTAATTTAATTAAGCATTTATTGTTTAGCTATTTGATGGAATATTCAATTAATGTAAAATTAAATGTTATTTGGCTAGACATATTATTTTTTTTCAAAATACTCATATGCATACAAAATACATGCATCGCGTGATGCACCAATGATTATTTAATCTAAGGGTTGTGATTGGTTCTTTTTAGGTTCCAGATGCATATGATTCCCCATAGAATCTGACCCTATATATATATATATATATATATATATATATATATATATATATATATATATATATATATATATATATATATATATATATATATATATATATATATAGGGTTGGGATCATTGCAGAACCTTAATTAGTGCAGAACTATAGAACAAATCTAAACCATTGGATTATTATATAACACTAGGGATAAGATGGTAATTATGCAATTAACATTGAATTAATAGTAGCACACCAAGTTTGACTGACCACTTTGACCATTTTTTACTCTTTTAATATCGAAGGTACATGCAGTGTTGCATATATGATATAAACTGTAATTCGACATTGAATGATCTCTATATAATATATTGAATGGAGGTCTAGGTAAAAAAAATTTTACGCGAAATAAACACGTAAAATTTTTTCGAAAAAATATATCATTACTATTCACATTAAATCAACCAACTTTTGACTACTAATTTTGCCCGTTATTTTGGTTCTGTTAATTTTGAATGTACATGCAGTGTTGCATCGACGTTGGATATACGACATCAAGTGTTCAATCGACATTGAATTATATCGGTCATGCTACATTGCATCGTGGTCTGGGTAATTTTTTTTACGTAAAATTTTTTCATAAAAAATATGTCATTATTGTTCTCATTAAATCAACCAACTTTTGACTACTAATTTTGACCATTATTTTGGTTATGTTAATTTTGAATGTACATGCAGTGTTGCATCGACGTTGAATATACGATATCAAGTGGTCATTCGACATTGAATGATACCGGCCATGCTACATTGCATGGTGGTCTGGGTAATTTTTTTTACGAAAAATAAACACGTAAAATTTTTTCGAAAAAAATATATCATGACCGGTCTCGTTTTAAAGAGTATAAAATTCTCGTTTTTATGGTATAATTTTTTTGATTTAACAATTAATCATATTAATGTTATTTTAATTTAAAGAAAAAGGATATTTATTTTACTAATGACAATCTTTTTGCTATTTCCAATCTATTCCTTTTTTACCCTGAAAAGAATTAAAAAATCACTAATGTCAATCTTTTTTTCACTAATTCCAAACTTTATGGTTTTAATCAAGACCATTAGATTAATCTAATCTATGGACGATATTGGTTCTACGGTTCTACACTAAATTAAGGTTCTGCAATAATCACACACACACACATATATATATATATATATATATATATATATATATATATATATATATATATATATATATATATATATATATATATATATAGATTCCAGCGTACCCTAATGTGAATGATCATTCACATATATTTTTTTTTAATAGACATGTATAGGACAACATTATAAGACTTTTTTTCAAAAGGAGCAACATCATAATCTTGTGAATGGTAAAAAAAGATCATGTGAATGATCATTCACACCATTCACATGGTGTGAAATGACCATTCACACCATTCACATGGTGTGAAATGACCATTCACACGGATGACCATTCACATAAATATGGATTGAGCATTCACATAATTTTTAAGTACACAGAAAGTGTGAATGTATGTGAAATTCATATATCATGTGTATAACATTAATTTAAACATGGTTATGAGAAAAAAAATTAAAAAATTTTTTTTTAAGGTTGGTACTTTCAGGTGCACTTGATTTCGAGAGGTACCTTATCGAACCTATATATATATATATATATATATATATATATATATATATATATATATATATATATATATATATATATATATATATATATATATATATATATATATAAAGAATTATATTTCTGATTCTTATGCCTCATTCCAATTCTCTCGTCGAGAAATGAGTTTATACTCTCATCCGGTCTTCAACGGAAATTGAGGATTCTTGTCGGGAAATAGATGATTATCAATTTTTATAAAAATGCAATGAAAAATTTACATTATAAATTAAATAAACACGATAATTTATATTATAATATTAAGGGGATCATAATGTTTCCCCATCCCCTCTTTTTATATTAGCATTTTTGGTCCCTGATCAATTTGGGATTGAGTTTTGGAATTCTAATCGGTGATGTGTTTTTTTTCTGTTTATGTAAAGGTTGAGTCTGTGAAACATACATCAAATTGGCCTAGCAACTGCTGATTTATTGTAAATTGAATTGAACTTACGATGATTAAAGAATCGAATTTTTCAAGGATGAAGATGTAGATTGTAGATGATAGATGACCATCTACTCTACTTAAGTGATACTACGACTTATTGAGTTATGACTATATGATCACACATATTATATCATGTATAGGAAATTAGTTGGAAGTGTTTAATTCTTAACTTGACAGGTTTAGCAATGTTCGAGGACACTGACTTGAACTGAGCACGAATTTAATTTGTATTTGAGCGTAAAAGCAGCATATTGCTTTGAAGGTTGGAAAACCTACTGGTTCAGCCAAGAACCACTGATTGAAGGTGTAACAACCTAGCTTTTAGCTGGACTTAATTTTCTGTTTTGAGCTAATAATGTAATTTTATTACATTATTTATTTTGTAATTTAATTGATTAATGGAATTTAATTAATTAAATATGATATTAATTATATAAATGTATAAATTATTAGAAATGATAAAAATGAAGATAAGTTAGTTAACTAAAAAGAATTAGATGTTGAGGGATCAAAATGACAATTTCATAAAGTTGAAAATAAAAGACATAAAGTCTTTAATTCCTCATTATCACACAATTAAAAGATTTCTACTCTCTCTCTCCTCTTTTCTTCTCCACCTACGGCTAACCTCAAGAAAACAACATAAACTCCATAAATGTGCAAATTAAGTGAAGATTGATCAAAGGAGAAGCTATAATTATCAACAAACATCATCAAACTACAAAGATTTGAGGTAATAATTTCTTTAATTTCGAAACATATGTATGTTTAGTTCGGTTTTGTGTAAAAACTGAAACCAAGAATTTAAAACATGAAAATATGTAATGCATGTATAGATTTTTAGTAGATTATGATAAATCTAAGTTATTAGATGTAATAGAAACTAATTTCTTGGGTTGGATCATGAGGAAATCAGAAATTTTGATAAAATGGGTTATTGACAAAAAGTATATAATTTGGATGATCTTGACGAAATTATGATGTTGTTGATAGGGAAAATGATATAAAATCAACCTAATAATGATAATATAACATTATTTTAAGTTGCATGTTAATAGAAATAACTTTTTGTAAATTTTATGAAAAACCCGTATGCATTAAGTTAATAACATGAAGAACAAATCTGGAAATTAAGGAGATGTAGGATCCGAATTCGGTTGAACCGAATTCGGATGAAGCCCCATTTCGGACCCACCCTAAATTCGGATGGTGTCTTTTCGGATCTACTTCGGATGATGTAATACGGATATTGCCATTTCGGTTCAGCCCGGTCCGAATCCGGTTGACCCATTTCGGATATATCCTAATCCGGGTGCTAGATCCGGATTGGTCCGAATCCGGATGACCAATCCGGATGGACCGAATTTAATGGATCCGGATCCGACCCCTTTTATTTTGATATTTTAACATCATAAATAAATATTATTTTATAAATACAAGAACCATGAACAAATGATTATAGTGATTAAACATTGATAAATCAACATGAATATATATATATATGTATATATATATATATATATATATATATATATATATATATATATATATCCTTTGAGAATTTAAAGAAACAAACAAAATGAATGATGAATGATTAGTTATCAGAATCAAATAAAACAAAGACTTTAAAGCTAATGATATGATACGATAATTATTCTGGACAGGTTCAGTTAAATCCTGAACACAGATTTAAAGATATTGAAAGTGGGTCACTGATTAGAAAAGAAAAGCCAGAGATCAGATTGATCAAGATTAAAGATAAATCCTGGGATAACTCAGGTGGTGGATTATAAATCTGCTTGATAAAGACTACAGAAACTGTGAGTTATAGATATTCAGTTTTTCATGCTAGACTTCCGGTTGAGATATATTGTTGATGATAGATTATTTGATATTCATGAATGCTCAGCTGGATTGTGACCTGTGCACACCATGGTTCGGTGATGCCCTGTGGATCATGATAGCTATTTGACTTATCATTTCGCATGACATTGTACTTATAATTCATTTCAGATATTGTTATGAGTTTATTGCTATCATGACCTTGATGACTTATGCTTTCATTATTACTCGCATCTTTGACATATTGATTCATCTTAATATAATTAGCCTTGTCGGTCTATTGTTCTAGACCATGCTACTTCACCAGTTCTATTGAACTTGGTATTGAAACTCCGATGTTCCCCCATGAAGACCGCTGGTAGCTAGCCCAGCATAAGTGGATAGCTTCCATTAAAAGCGTGAGCGTGGGCTGAACATCATCCAATTCTATGAATTCTATATCTCAATCATGAGTGGCTGTAGCGGCAGTCCAGACATATCACGCTTTGACCCATGATCCGCTTGATTAATGCATGTAATCTGAAAATCTATATTCTCACTAAGTTTTGCTTACAGTTGCTATTTGACCTTTTTACAGGAAAAGATAAAGGAAAGTCACCTGTTGGACCTAGTTCTTAGGTCATTCAAGATACAAGTTTTGAAGCTTATACAGACCACTACTCAACAAACTTTTCGGTACTAATTGGAAGATGACAATTGTGGTGGTTTTGGGTAGATTTGATATGATTGTATGATGTAATGTATTAGATTAGATGGTACCCTTTATTAGTTTAATTTGAAAATTGTAATCTGAACTAAAATTTGTATTAAACTTATCCTAATGTTTGTACTTGTAATCTGAAATTCCGCAACTTAAATTACTCTATCTTAGTTATGATTGATATCGTGTTGCATGACGTGGGACCTAGACTCTGAGGACTGCCCCGTAAAGGGAGGTCTTCACAGGATGGTATCAGAGCCCATAGTTTGAGTGAATCAAGTATTACGAGAGTAATACTTGGTCTCAAACTGAAGCAACACATGTGTATCAATCATTTAGGTGATTTGAACTGAGATAGGATGTACAGACTGTTAGGATGGGGAAAAGGGTACATAGATCTAAGTCTATAAACTGATAGTTAAATGATTTTAATTTTCAGTAAAAGATGTCAGGATTAGGTGACATTCCTAACAACATGACCCCTCAGCAAATGTTTGAATTGATGCAACAACTATTTGCCCAACATACTGAACAGCAAAATAAAAATATGCAAGAACAGCTTCAGGCTAGAGATGATGCCGAAGCAAAAAGACGTGCTGACAAAAAGAATAAGAGAAAAGATAAACAAATCCAGAATGATGAATCTGATTCTGATAACTCTACTCCGAATGCCCAAATTGAGCAGCCGAAAGGCTGTAAGTTCAAAGATTCTAAAGCCAGCGGTGCCCTTGACTTCGAGGGTACAGTCAACCCAATCCAGGCGATGGATTGGATAAGCCATACTGAAGAAATCTTCAGAATCTCCGATTGCTTGGAGTCAAAGAAAGTGAGTTATGCATCTGCTCTGTTTGTGGGTGCTGCCCGTGCCTGGTGGAAAACCCAGAGAAGTATTTATGGCGAGGAGGTCATCCAGACTCTTGAATGGGATCAGTTTCTTGAAATGTTCAACGCGAAGTATTGTCCTGCTGATCAACAAGACAAGATGGAGGTTCAGCTGTTGCAGTTAACCCAAGCAACCAAGACTGTAGACGAGTATGAGCACGAATTCTCACGGCTCTGTGGCTATTCCTCGTATCAGGTAGCTACTGAAGAAAGAAAGATGAACCGATTTCGTGGAGGGCTTAACCCGAGATATCGACACCCAATGAGCGCGATAAAGTATAATTCTTATCTCGAAATGGTTGAAGCGACAAGGCAGATTGAGAGGGGATATTTAGAATACAGAGATCAACTCTACGCTCCATCAACGAACCCGACTTGTCCATCTCCCCCAAAGAAGCAAAGATTCGGCAGATTCTTTAAGCCAAACAAGTCTCAGTCCCAGCAATCCCAGCAATCTCAGCAATACAGTTCGCCACAGAAAGCTCAAGCTTATTCGCTTACAAATGAACCACGATTCTGCAAGAGATGCAGAAAATCGCATATGGGATTGTGTAATCCAGACGACGTCACGTGTTATGTGTGTAGCAGAATCGGCCATAGTAGAGAAGAGTGTCCCCAACGAGGTCTTGGTTGTGCTAAATGCGGAAAGCGTGGACACTTCATGTATCAGTGCCACAGTGGACAACGAGGTCAATCACAGTCATCAGCTGGAGGTTCTACAATGAAAAGCTCGGCTGCAACTCCAACTGTTAGGACATGCGCCTTCCAAATAACGGCAGAGGAAGCGAAAGAAACCCCGGATGTGGTTACCGGTACGTTTTTACTAAATTCAATACCTGCGCGTCTGTTATTCGATTCCGGTGCAAGTCGTTCATACATCTCAACTACTTTTGCGCAAAGATTATCTAAGTTTCCTTCGAAGCTTCCTGTTATACTTGACATAGAGACAGCCAGTAACAATTACGTTATGGCTGATTCCGTTTACCGAAATTGCACATTACTTGTCAATCACGTTGTGTTCAACCTCGATCTTATCCCGATACCGTTAAAAGAGTTCGACGTCATCATCAGCATGGACTGGTTAATGAACAACGAGGCTACTATTGTTTGCAACCGCCGAATCAAGACTTCAGACGGCCGAGTGTTAGAGATCAAAGGCGACAAGCGTAAAGGTGCTCATTGTTTTATATCGGTTGAGAAAGCGCGTAAGTATCTATCTAAGGGTCACGAATCTTATCTTTGTTATGTCTCGTCTGAGTCCACCTCGGAAGTCAGCAAGAAATTTGTATCTGATATTCCGATCGTCTGTGAGTTCCCAGACGTATTCCCCGATGATATCTCTGGAGTGCCACCGGAACGTCAAGTTGAGTTCGGAATTGACTTAGTTCCTGGTGCGGCTCCCATCGCTAAAGCTCCCTACAGACTTGCGCCTGCAGAAATGCAGGAAATGTCAAAGCAATTGCAAGATCTGTTAGAGAAGGGATTTATCCGACCGAGTTCATCTCCGTGGGGTGCACCTGTCTTATTTGTTAAAAAGAAAGACGGAACTCTCCGAATGTGCATCGACTATCGTGAGTTGAATAAAGTCACAATTAAAAATAAATATCCTCTGCCCAGAATTGATGATCTATTTGATCAGCTACAAGGAGCCAGCTATTTCTCAAAAATCGATCTTCGTTCTGGGTATCATCAGCTAAAAGTGAAAGATGAGGATATTCCAGAGACAGCCTTCCGAACAAGATATGATCATTACGAATTTCTCGTAATGCCCTTCGGTTTAACGAATGCACCAGCGGTGTTCATGGATCTCATGAATCGCGTGTACAGACCAATGCTGGATAAGTCAGTTATCGTATTCATAGACGATATTCTGATTTACTCCAAAACGGAGGCTGATCATGTTGTTCATTTACGACAGTTGCTAGAGTTATTGAGGAAGGAAAGACTCTATGCAAAATTCTCTAAATGCGAGTTTTGGCTCAGACAAGTAAAAGTCTTACAATGTCTTGAGTTATTTCTTAAAAGCGTTCTTTGTTTCAAAACTTGAATCCTACTTTGATTCTTTATAGATCCAATTCCTTGGCCATGTTGTGTCTGGCGAAGGCATCTCTGTTGATCCATCCAAAGTCGAGGCCGTTCAAAAATGGCAAACGCCTCGCAATGCCTCCGAAATCAGAAGTTTCCTTGGATTGTCCGGTTACTATCGGCGATTCATTAAGGACTTCTCGAAGATTGCTGTGCCACTCACTATGTTAACACGAAAGAACACTCCTTTTGTATGGGCTGAAAAACAGCAAGAGGCATTTGAAACTTTGAAACAGAAGCTCATTCAAGCGCCAATCCTAGCCTTACCAGAGGGCAATGATGACTTCGTCGTTTATAGCGATGCATCTGGTACAGGTTTAGGTTGTGTCCTCATGCAAAGGGGAAAAGTCATTGACTACGCTTCAAGGAAATTGAAGGATTACGAGAAAAGTGCACCAACTCATGATCTTGAGTTGGCTGCCGTTACCTTTGCATTAAAAATTTGGCGGCATTATCTCTATGGGACTCAGTGTCAGCTTTACACCGACCATAAAAGCCTCAAACATCTCTTTACTCATAAGGATCTGAATATGAAACAGCGTCGGTCCTTGGAACTTATCAAGGACTATGATTGCGAGATCCTATATCATCCCGGCAAAGCCAATGTGGTCGCGGATGCATTGAGTAGAAAAGTCTATCCGGAAAAGTGTTGCTATGCCCTGACTCCGACTGTATTCTCTTCTGATCTCATTGAAGATATTAAATCTGCTCAAGCCGAAGCATTGAAAGAAGAAAATATCAGTTTTGAAAATCTCAAAGGGCAACTTCAATTTCTATCTACGAATCATTTGGGACTTCAATGTCTCAAGGGAAACCGAATCTGGATTCCTAAATATGGTTCTATTCGCAACGCTCTTCTATCTGAAGCCCATCACCTAGCAGCTCAAAGATGTATTTCGATCTGAAAGCTGATTATTGGTGGCCATGAATGAAGAAAGACATCGGTCAATTCGTTGAAAGCTGCATCGTATGTCAAATGGTTAAGGCAGAACACCAGAAGCCCTTCGGGGATATGCAACCACTGCTAGTTCCTGAGTGGAAGTGGGAGCATATAACCATGGACTTTGTCACGAAATTTCCAAAGACCAAGAGACAACACGACTCCATCTGGGTAGTCGTGGATCGATTAACAAAGTCAGCACATTTCATACCGATGAAAGAGACATACTCACTTGATAGATTGGCACAGATGTACATCACCGAGGTTATTTCACGTCACGGTGTGCCAAAATCTATCGTCTCTGATCGTGATAGTCGTTTCACTTCGAGATTTTGGAAAGCACTGCAAGACGGGATGGGTACTCGAATCTCAATGAGTACAGCTTATCACCCTAGTGCAGATGGCCAAAGTGAACGCACTATCTTGACTCTTGAAGATATGCTCCTTGCCTGCGTTCTTGAGCTGGGTGGTAACTGGGATGACCATTTACCTTTGTTCGAATTCTCAATACAACAACAGTTATCATTCCACAATTAAGATGACTCCTTTTGAAGCTTTATACGGACGAAAGTGCAGAACTCCCACCTGTTGGCGCGAAACAGGTGAATCACCTTTAGTAGGTCCGGCCCTTCTACAGTTGACTCATGATAAGATTCAACTTGTCAGAAGGAACATCCTTGAAGCTCAAAGCAGGCAGAAGTCATATTACGATAATCGTCACAGATCGATCAGTTTTGCAGTTAACGATTGGGTGATGCTGAAAGTATCTCCAATGAAGAATGTGGTACGGTTCATAAAGAGGAACAAGCTAGCTCCGAGATTTATTGGCCCGTTCAAGATCATTGAAAAGGTAGGGAACCAATATTACCGTCTCGAACTGCCAACTGACTTAGCTGGAATACATCCTGTATTCCATGTTAGTCATCTACGAAAAAGTCTAGCTGATGAAAGAGAGGTACAGATACCACACGTTAATGTGCAAATTGATGAGAAGCTTCGAGTGGTTGAAGAGCCAGAACGTATTCTGGACTCGAAGACCAAAAAGCTTCGTAATAAAGAGATTCAGATGGTGCTCGTCCAGTGGAAACACCACAAGGGTTCACATCAGTCTTGGGAATCAAGAGATGTCATGAAAGCAACGTATCCAAGTCTATTCGAACAAAGCTAACTTCGGGGACGAAGTTTGTGCGTGGTGGAGCCCATTCTGTAACAACCTAGCTTTTAGCTGGACTTAATTTTCTGTTTTGAGCTAATAATGTAATTTTATTACATTATTTATTTTGTAATTTAATTGATTAATGGAATTTAATTAATTAAATATGATATTAATTATATAAATGTATAAATTATTAGAAATGATAAAAATGAAGATAAGTTAGTTAACTAAAAAGAATTAGATGTTGAGGGATCAAAATGACAATTTCATAAAGTTGAAAATAAAAGACATAAAGTCTTTAATTCCTCATTATCACACAATTAAAAGATTTCTACTCTCTCTCTCCTCTTTTCTTCTCCACCTACGGCTAACCTCAAGAAAACAACATAAACTCCATAAATGTGCAAATTAAGTGAAGATTGATCAAAGGAGAAGCTATAATTATCAACAAACATCATCAAACTACAAAGATTTGAGGTAATAATTTCTTTAATTTCGAAACATATGTATGTTTAGTTCGGTTTTGTGTAAAAACTGAAACCAAGAATTTAAAACATGAAAATATGTAATGCATGTATAGATTTTTAGTAGATTATGATAAATCTAAGTTATTAGATGTAATAGAAACTAATTTCTTGGGTTGGATCATGAGGAAATCAGAAATTTTGATAAAATGGGTTATTGACAAAAAGTATATAATTTGGATGATCTTGACGAAATTATGATGTTGTTGATAGGGAAAATGATATAAAATCAACCTAATAATGATAATATAACATTATTTTAAGTTGCATGTTAATAGAAATAACTTTTTGTAAATTTTATGAAAAACCCGTATGCATTAAGTTAATAACATGAAGAACAAATCTGGAAATTAAGGAGATGTAGGATCCGAATTCGGTTGAACCGAATTCGGATGAAGCCCCATTTCGGACCCACCCTAAATTCGGATGGTGTCTTTTCGGATCTACTTCGGATGATGTAATACGGATATTGCCATTTCGGTTCAGCCCGGTCCGAATCCGGTTGACCCATTTCGGATATGTCCGAATCCGGGTGCTAGATCCGGATTGGTCCGAATCCGGATGACCAATCCGGATGGTCCGAATTTAATGGATCCGGATCCGACCCCTTTTATTTTGATATTTTAACATCATAAATAAATATTATTTTATAAATACAAGAACCATGAATAAATGATTATAGTGATTAAAGATTGATAAATCAACATGAATATATATATATATATATATATATATATATATATATATATATATATATATATATATATATATCCTTTGAGAATTTAAAGAAACAAACAAAATGAATGATGAATGATTAGTTATCAGAATCAGATAAAACAAAGACTTTAAAGCTAATGATATGATACGATAATTATTCTGGACAGGTTCAGTTAAATCCTGAACACAGATTTAAAGATATTGAAAGTGGGTCACTGATTAGAAAAGAAAAGCCAGAGATCAGATAGATCAAGATTAAAGATAAATCCTGGGATAACTCAGGTGGTGGATTATAAATCTGCTTGATAAAGACTACAGAAACTGTGAGTTATAGATATTCAGTTTTTCATGCTAGACTTCCGGTTGAGATATATTGTTGATGATAGATTATTTGACATTCATGAATGCTCAGCTGGATTGTGACCTGTGCACACCATGGTTCGGTGATGCCCTGTGGATCATGATAGCTATTTGACTTATCATTTCGCATGACATTGTACTTATAATTCATTTCAGATATTGTTATGAGTTTATTGTTATCATGACCTTGATGACTTATGCTTTCATTATTACTCGCATCTTTGACATATTGATTCAACTTAGTATAATTAGCCTTGTCGGTCTATTGTTCTAGACCATGCTACTTCACCAGTTCTATTGAACTTGGTATTGAAACTCCGATGTTCCCCCATGAAGACCGCTGGTAGCTAGCCCAGCATAAGTGGATAGCTTCCTCTAAAAGCGTGAGCGTGGGCTGAACATCATCCAATTCTATGAATTCTATATCTCAATCATGAGTGGCTGTAGCGGCAGTCCAGACATATCACGCTTTGACCCATGATCCGCTTGATTAATGCATGTAATCTGAAAATCTATATTCTCACTAAGCTTTGCTTACAGTTGCTATTTAACCTTTTTACAGGAAAAGATAAAGGAAAGTCACCTGTTGGACCTAGTTCTTAGGTCATTCAAGACAAGTTTTGAAGCTTATATAGACCACTACTCAACAAACTTTTCGGTACTAATTGGAAGATGACAATTGTGGTGGTTTTGGGTAGATTTGATATGATTGTATGATGTAATGTATTAGATTCAATGGTACCCTTTATTAGTTTAATTTGAAAATTGTAATCTGAACTAAAATTTGTATTAAACTTATCCTAATGTTTGTACTTGTAATCTGAAATTCCGCAACTTAAATTACTCTATCTTAGTTATGATTGATATCGTGTTGCATGACGTGGGACCTAGACTCTGAGGACTGCCCCGTAAGGGGAGGTTTTCACAGAAGGAAGCGAAGATCAGAGTCAAAATATGTCGTGGAGAAGAGCTTACTTATGAGCAGAAGACGAACCCTCATTAGCTTTTCATTGTTGTTTCATATGTTTAGAGTACTCGTAAAACTAATCTATTATAAACTAGAACTCATATTTATCTTATCCAATCTCTACACTTTATCCCATGCCATCCAAACTTAAGCGACGATATATTATATTATAGCAATTATATCTAGTTGCAGATATATATATTAGTTGATTAGGTGTGGAATTATATTTATTGCTAGCTAAAGTTATGTGTTTTGTGAAATGTTATGAATTTAAAATTACTTACATATAACTAGAATCAACGAATCCATTCAAGTATAGATTTTGATGAAATCTAAATATATTTTTTTGTTGGTTTTTTAATTCAGATTTCAAAAATACACCGGCTATAAAAAAACATTAAATTCCTTCAAAATCCATTTTATCGTTAATTTCTTCTTTCATCTCATTAGCTTACTTTAATTTAAGTTGCTATTAGTTGTCTTTGCTAGCTATTGAAAAATTTAATTGCAATTAGTATTAAAATCAATTCAATTAATGTTTTCCAAGGCTAAGCGGTAATACGTTGTTAAGTATTATTCGACATCAAATACGTTGTTAAGTACCAGAGGGTCTATGGTCTGGCGGTAAGAGAGTGGAGATATAAGTAAGAGGTCATGGATTCGACTCCCGTCGGAGGCAAGTTGATATTTAGGTGGTGAAAGTAAGTCTTGTGATAAATGAGTAGTTTAGGAGTAGGAGTAGGATGGTTTGCCGTTAAAAAAAATACGTTGTTAAGTATTATTGCACTATTGTACGATAGGCACATTGTCGTATTTTGTTGTACTTTGGTATTTCTATCTCAAAAGTCATTATAATAGCTAGCTCATTTAGGGAATGATATATTAATTAGCAGTATATCTGTAATGGGTCTTTGGCGAAAATTCTTATGATAGACACAACTTTTTTAATGGGAAAATTATGCAAAAAAACTATTAAAGTACAAAATTTTTCGATTAATTTTTCATTTCATTTTTTATTTCTGATAAGTCCCCAAACTGCTTAAGCCTTTTAAATTGGTCCGTTAACCTGTTTTAACAGGTTAACATTCTTAAACCTATGTTGCAAAAAACCATCAAAGTATAAAATTTTTTTGATTAAGTCCTCATTCCATTTTTTTCCCTTATAAGTCCTCGAACTAATTAAAGCTTTCAACTTTTCGATAAAAAAAAACAATTTTTATTAAACTTTTAAAAACGACGATGTTTATTACGATGACAGAGCATGTCATATTTGTCTAGACCAAAATAAGTTGGTTTGAAAACAATATTTTTCAAAACGACGATGGTTGTTTAAAAATAATAATTTTTTTAAAAGTTCGTGATTCCGGATAACATAAGTTGTTTTGATATAATAACATAAATGATGATTATTTCGATCCTATGTTTGTCTAGACCACAATTTTTAAATATATTTAACTAGTTTATCCCGACTAAACTTTAAACAATAAAAATGATCGTTTTGATTTATCATTTTGTTTTATTTATTTATTTTTTTTGTATCCACATATGTGTTACGTGAGTGTCAATTAAACAATCACTTAAATTGATAAAACAACAAATAACATGAGTTTCATCAAGATAAGGGATTTATGTGGTAAAAAATGAGTTGAGGGATTTATAAGACAAAATAATTTAGTTAAGGGATTTATAAGACAAAATAATTTAGTTGGGGGACTTCAACGAAAAAAAATCATAGATTTATAAAATCCACGTCAGCAATTGCAACCCTCTTAACAGGTTACCGGTAACTTTTCTTTAAAAAAAACACCAAATTCGTGATTTTTATTTAGTTTAGGGACTTATCAGACAAAAAAATTGATTGAGGGACTTAATCGGAAAAAAACTTGTAGTTTGATGTTTTTTGTGAAATTTTCCCTTTTTTAATTTATCTTAGATTTTTAATAATTCACATGCTTTTACTACAAAGAAAGTTTGAATATTCACGAAAAATGGAAACACGTAAAAAGAATTCATTTTGATTGTTTTAAAAAATTCGATTTACCAATATTCTAGTAAATGTAAAATTATAAATGTATAAATACAAGCAAATTTACAAATATAAATGTGTAGAAATAGAAATTTAAAGATTTGACCTATTTAACATGAACTACTCCCTCCGTCCCAAAATAACTGTCCACATTTAACATTTAAAGTCTTTCTTTTTTAACTTTGACCTCAAATATATTAGTTTGTGATATATAATACTTGATGAAAATTATACCTAATGAAAATTTCTTTAAAACCAAATTCTTTCATATATTTTGCATCACATATTATATAACACAAAGAAAAATATATAATGTCAAACTTGAGAAAGAAATACTTCAAATGTCAAATGTGGACAATTATTTTGGGACGGAAAAAGTATCTCTTATGTCTATTAAGACTTAAACCCATAACCGTTAAACCTAAAGTCATAACATTTAGACTGCAGACAACACATTGGTACCACTACCCATTGGTGGCGATATCTTGTTCACCCTTTTAATCGCGAAACATTAACCAATTTGTTTATACTTGTAAATGTGCAGGTAAAATATCACGTCACATGTTCGTACATGCTTTGAGACACTTTTTCATCGACACAATTTTTGTAGTGTTTCTGAAAACCATTCATTCGTAGAATTAACCCTACAATCTTAAAACTTTCTTGTAATACTTAGAGCGATGGGAGTACACACCCTGCTATGGAGCGGCCTTGCCACATCGGACCATCCCCGGCGGCTACACCGCCCCCCTCGGCGGCCCCGCGAAATCCTCTCCCCGCCCGGCTTCTCCTCCCCGCTCCACCCCGCCTGCCAACGGTCTTCTTCCTTTGTCTTTTTCCTCCCAACGGTCATTTGACCGTTTCAAAATAAAAAAAGAATTAATAATTTTTTTCCCTATAAATACCTATCTTCATACACATTCATATTCACACACTTTCATCTACCTTCATACACTTTCATCTCTTCCATAAAAATCTCTCAATCTCTATACTTTTTATTAAAATCATGGTCGAAACACCGGCAAACAACCCGCCGCAAGTCGAAAACGCGGCAAACAACCAGCTTCTCGATCAAACCCTTCTTTCCGCCCACCTCCGAATTTTACGGACAATTCGGCACCATACGTACCACACTTTTCACCCCCCAATCCACAATATTACCAACAATCCCCACCCAATCCACAATATTACCAACAATCACCCCCCAATCCGCAATATTCCTCGCAAAATCCACCCAATCCGCAATATTCCTCGCGAGAATTTAACGACGGTTTCGAACCATTTTCTTATCGGGACCCCGCATCCAGAGACGATTCCCGTAAACACCGCGGCAAGCGGGTCTACACGAAAGTGTCCAATGAAACCGAAAATGTGGACCTCTATCGAAGAAAAGGCTTTGGCGGAAGCCTGGATCGATATTTCCGAAGATCCAACTACCGGAAATAATAAAAAACATTCAAATTTTTTGGGACGAATCCTCGAAAATTTTGATAGCCGAGTTGGTGGAACTAGCCGCACCACCCACCAACTTAATTCAAAGTGGAAAGACATGAACCGCAATTGCACAAAATTTGGCGGCATGTTTAACAACAATACAATGCAGCGACGGAGCGGGGAAAACGATTTCGACGTTTTCAACAACACCCAAGAACAATACAAGGCCCTCAATAAAGGTAAACCGTTTCCACACCAATCGGCTTGGGAGATGCTTCGACGTCATCCAAAGTGGAACCCCTTTCCACAAATGGATGATTTTGTTGAAGATAAATTACGTTACCGAGCACTACTTGCAGATTTGAAACGATCAAAACAAGAAAAAGAATTGGAGTTGAAAGAGAAAAAATATAATGTGTACATTGCGTCACTGAGTGAACAATAACACGAACGTGACGTGGATTTTTTCGTTCGGCCACACGACCATCTGCAAGGTAACGCTTTGGAAGCCGTATTGGCCCGCAAACAAAGAATTGTGACGCGTTGGGGATGGCGACTATAGTTTCGTAATTTTTTAGTTATGTAATTTTTTTTAGATTTTAGGTTCGTAATTTTTTTAGTTATGTAATTTTTTTAATTTTTAGTTTCGTAAGTTTTTATTTTTTTAGTTTCGTAATTTTATTATGTAAACTTTTAAATATTTATGAAATTAATTATTTTAGTTTTAATAATTGTTTTCTTAAATTAAAATGTTAAAAAAATTAAGAAAGATGGAAAAGTTAAGAAATGTGAGTATATCCTAGTTTGAAAGGTGGAGAAAGGTGGGGAAAGGTGAAGAGAGAAAAGCTGATGTGGCGCTGACGTGTACAGAAAGATGGATTTCGGGATGGTGGATACTCCCTTTGTTCTTATAGCTTATTTAAAGATGGGCCCTACAACTAAAATGACATAAAAATTTATATTTTCCAAAAAATATATTTTGGGAAAGAGTTTTAGACCAATCAGTAACAATATTTCTAAATATGGTATTAAAATCACATTAATTAAGACCGGTCTGTAGACATTAAACAAACTTTAGGTGAAATGGTTGAAACAAACTGAAAGAAACTCTGTTGCAACAAATTATTTAGGATTTTGCTTTTAATTAAAGTTTGAATGTATATTAGATCCCGTTCATGTTAATTATATATACACCAAACCGAAGTAAAACGACAACGACATCGCAGCAGCGATTGATTTGATTAATCATAACTAATATATGTACTTTATATAAGCTTGCAGAGTTGCAGTGGCATCTATATATCTCTCATGTGTATATAGATGAGAAAGTACTTGGTTCAGTTAAATGAAAAGTACTTGGTTCAGTTAAATAACCAAATTTGACCGTTGGAACGAAGAACAATGGAGGGTTTGGTTCGAGTTTTAATGGTGATCGGGTTCTTGTTCCCGCTTTTGATCGAGGGTAGTGTTCGTCACTACAACTTCAATGTAAGTACTTTTCATTTTCTGTAAGACAACGGAATTGAAAGAATGCAATCATTAGGTTTACAAGCTCTTTAATCGATGACAGGACAGACACCGAGCAAGAATAACACTGATAATGACCTTAGGTCCATCAATCTTATTGACACATTCTAAAAAAAATTGTTATATAATTAGGCATATTAATGACTGGATATGGTTATTGATTTGCAAATTGTTTAATTTAAATATTATATAATTGTAAGTTCCTTTATTCATTTACCATTTTTATTATGTAAAATTTGCTCATGTTGAATACGTATATATTTAGAGAGTCCTTTCATAAACTTCTGTCTCGAGGTCCAAAATTAATTGGACCGACTCTGATCAATTATAATGATATATAAATAAAGAATTAGATAGAATATGATGGAAAAAATGAATTTCATTTTATTTCGATGTTTTTGATTATATCTATTTCGATAAGAATTTACATAAATAAAATATATATTAATTTTACTATTCATTGTGAACTAAGAATCTTCTCAAATGATAACATAGTTAATATATAAAAACTCATGTGATTTCATTCTCGATCACAATTCTATTGCATCAAACGTATCCTGTATTTTTGCAATTTAAAAATGTGTGATAAAACTCCCCATGCATGCATAAATATTGTTATTTCATTTTATCCCATTGATTTAATAAAGGAATTAAAGAATGAGTTAAAGAATCGTTAATTAATACGTGTAGAATATATGTAGAAATAAAAGATAAAAAAACATGAAAAACTACATCATTTTACATTTGGTACGGTCCATTTTTTTCTATGTGATTTTACTCGTTAAGTCGTTAAAAACATAATGTTGCTTATGATGCAGGTCGTTATGAAAAAAGCCAATCGATTGTGCTCAACGAAGCCCATAGTAACGGTTAACGGACAATTCCCAGGACCAACACTATACGCTCGAGAGGGCGACACCGTACTTGTAAGGGTTGTTAACCATGTCAAATACAACATCTCCATCCACTGGTAAGGGTTTTTTTTACGCTCTATTCTCTTATTAAATTTACTTAAATTCGACATATGTTTGTTGGGTAGGCATGGAATACGACAACTGCGAACAGGATGGGCAGACGGCCCGTCATATATAACACAATGCCCGATCCAATCAGGGCAAAACTATGTTTACAACTTCACGATTACCGAGCAACGAGGAACCCTTTTATGGCATGCTCATATCTTGTGGCTTAGAGCAACCGTCCATGGTGCTATTGTCATCTTGCCGAAACGAGGAGTACCATACCCTTTCCCGAAACCGGATGCTGAACAAGTTGTTATATTAGGTGAGTCATCATTCACCCATTTACTAGATCGATTTCGGCTTAATTAGAGTGTGTTAGGTACAGTAGAACCTTAGCAGATGAAAATAATGAAAATTATAAATTTTTATTAAGAACTAGAGTTTATACATTTTTGGTTAATTAATTATTAAGAACTTGGGTTGACTTAAATATAATAATTAAAATAAATATTTCTAATATTTAAAAAATGATAACAAATAATACAAATAAATTAGAGTTTATATGATTTTGGTTACTTAATTATTATATTATTTAAGTTAAATTATAATAGAGTGAATTTGGATTTGATTTAAATTTAAATTTGATTGTAATAAATGACATGACGAATTAAGAAAATGATAAATGGCAAACTAAAGAAAAAGCTAGATGCATGACAAGTGACAAATTTTTACTCATTTAATTATAAATAGATATAGATACATTATAGATATGGATATAAATTATAGATATAGATGAGAATCAAGAATACACTAACTTAAAATTTTGATTTCATTCTCTTTCTCAATGTATACTGTTTACTTAGTTCTACAAATTTTGATACAGAAACAAGAAATTGAACTTTTGCTATTTATTCGATTTTCATAAGATATATATATATATATATATATATATATATATATATATATATATATATATATATATATATATATATATATATATATATATATATATATATATATATATATATATATATATATATATATATATATATATCAAAATACATGAGTGATATAATTATATAAATCATTCGTTTTTTCTTCATCTCACTGAACATACCAAACACACTTATTCCTTGGTAAGAAAAAAAATAAAGCCATATTTGTTTGCCATTCTTAATTGGGTCTAAAATCTAAAATTCAAATCTTATTTATTTTTGATTATTTGTTTATATTAAAAGGTTAGAGGTTAGGGGGAGTTTCGTTCGCAGATTTTTCTCTTTGAGATTTGCATTTTGTCAAAGGATTTGCATTATGTAGGATTTGCATTTGTCAGGATTTTGTCAAGGAATCTGCATTATCATTATAGAAAAAGTTTGCTAATATGAAGAATGCAATGTAACTAGGATTACAAATCCTAGGAGGGAGACTGAGTTTTTAAATAACAAAGAATGAATGAATTTATAAAATCCTGTGGTTTTAAATCCTTACTGAAATCTGTGAACCAAACACAGGATTTTAAATGCAAATCCCAGCGAATCCCAGGAAATCCACAAACCAAACGCCCCCTTACAGTCTCTGAAAATCCCACTTAATTCTAAGAAGGTAAGTTGCATCTAATAAAAGAAATTAATAGTCTTTTAATTTCATATCTTAAAACCAACTCTTAATTTTAGACGTGATTTTCGAACTTTAGAGATTTAAGGTGCATTTAGCAAGCGAGAATTTTCGGTTTCAAGTTGTTAATAAAACTGAAAACATAATGGTTTAAAAAAACACATTTTAGAGATAAGAATTTATTTAGATGTGTTATAAGTAGTTTTTGTGTTTTCATTTTTAACTCCTCTTACATAGATTTAGGTGAATAGATTGAAAATAAAAGTTAAAAACCTCAAAAATGTGTTTTCAAGCTTAGTTGTAAATTTGAAAACAAAACTGAAAATAAAAAACTAAAAACATCAACAAATAATGGATGTGAACGCATTTTCCAGAAAATGTTGTTTTTAACGAAAATTTTCACTGAAAACATATTAATTAAACAGACCCTTTAATCTCTTAAAAAAATATCACCTAAGAAAAGTTTCAATTTCATCATTATAAAAGTTTAAATTTGAAGTGTATGCATTTTACTTTGCATTTGAATGTTTCATGTTTATTGTAGGTGAATGGTGGAAATCAAGCATTGAAAATGTGATAAATGAAGCTTTAAAATCGGGTTTGGCCCCAAATGTGTCGGATGCACATACCATAAATGGTCATCCAGGGCCAATTTCGGGTTGTAAAACACAAGGTATAGTAAAATAGTTTGCACCATAATTGCATGAAAATGTAACGTACTTAAAGGTGATTAACACTCTAAATTTGTCCTCGTAAAACGATAATACATTTCATAAAATTCTATCAAAATAGGAATTTATTATTTTTAGTGTCAGCTTTAACACTTTTATTAAGTTAATACTACTCAGGGTGTGTTTGTTTGACGAGTTTTCAAAAGAAGAAATAGGCATAGGTTTTAAATACATTGTTTGTTTGATTGATTAAAACGAAAGTATAGAAATGATTACTAATAATTGAAACCCATCAATACTCATGGGTTTTCATACGTATACCCAAACCCAAATTCTCAAACCCGTTAAAAATTCAAAAACCATCTATAGACACTTTTCTACTATAAATAACCAAATTTACTGTTTTAGAAATGTTTTAGAAGTATGTTACCTTTCTGTGGTAAATTTAGTTTGATTCAGCTATAAATACATTATATTTTTATGAAAAATTCCCATGCATACATATGGAACTAATTAAACAATAGTTGTTTTATTGATATTGTTATACTCATACCAAATTTATTCAGATGGGTTTCAATTAACCGTCGAAAATGGAAAATCGTACATGTTACGTATAATCAACGCGGCACTCAACGAAGAACTCTTCTTCAAAATCGCGGGTCATAAGTTCACGGTGGTGGAAGTCGATGCTACGTACGTAAAACCCTTCCAAACAGACACAATCGTCATAGCACCGGGACAAACCACCAACGCCATCATCACAGCAAGTAAAAACTCGGGCAAGTTCATGATGGTTGCATCGCCGTTCATGGACTCGCCAATTGCCGTTGACAACAAAACCGCTGTCGCCACCGTACATTACACGGGCACCCAAATCACCTCCTCCACCACCCTAACCGTCCCGCCGCCTAAAAATTCCACTGCCACGGCTAACAACTTCATTGATTCTCTCCGTAGCTTGAACTCGAAAACATTTCCCGCCAATGTTCCTTTGAAAATCGATCATTCCTTGTTTTTCGCGGTCGGACTTGGAATCAACCCGTGCCCGACTTGCAGAGCGGGTAACGGTAGTCGGGTTGTAGCGGGTATTAACAATGTTACATTTGTTATGCCTACTACTGCTCTTCTTCAAGCACATTACTTTAATAAAAAGGGAGTTTTCACCACTGATTTTCCGGGTAACCCACCCGTTTCTTTTAATTATACCGGAGCTCCACCCAAGAATTTGGCAACTAGTAGTGGGACAAAGCTTTATAGATTAAAGTACAATTCAACGGTTCAATTAGTGTTACAGGATACAAGTATTATTTCTACAGAAAACCACCCGATCCATTTACACGGGTTTAACTTCTTTGCGGTGGGTAAAGGATTAGGCAACTATAACCCGAATGTGGATCCGAATAAGTTTAACCTGGTTGACCCGGTTGAAAGGAATACCATTGGTGTGCCGTCGGGTGGATGGGTAGCCATACGATTCCGAGCGGATAATCCAGGTAAATTATTATTTATTAATTTATTGACCCGCGAATAGTTTTAATAAAAGATGTTTATACAAAATAAAAATTAAAACACATATTAATTATTCATAATACTCGTTTCCTAGCTTTATAAATATAAATAAATAATAACTATTTTTTTATGACGATTATGCTTTTTATTTATGTATTTTATTTCATCTAAATAGAGATATTAGTTTGTATATAAGGTAATATTTACAAATTTTATTATAATAAATAAAATATTATTAAATATATTTTAACAATTAATTTTACTTTTTAAAAATTTAATATTGTTTATATAATGTGTATTTGTTTTTAATATATTTTAATAAATTTATAAACACATAAAATACCATTTTAATTAAAAATATACAAAAGTATAGATCCGATTAGGTTTAGATTTAAATTTAAAATTAATTGATGATTCATATTAATAAATGGTGGATATACTTATTTTTATTCATATTTATAAAATTTTAAAAATAATGAATTGTATTTATATTTTATTTATTTCAATTTAATGAGTTGTATTTATGTCATTGATTTAAAAATAATAAATTGTATTTATCTTTTATTATATATATTATTTTGATAAAAAATGATGTTTTAAGTACAAGAAATCATAAAACTTTTTTTTTGTCAAGAAACGATATGAAATATAATTTTTAAGACACGTGATCATAAAATATAGTTTTTTCAAAAATGGATCATTTAATTTAATTTTTATCTTATTAATCGGTTATAAACACATTGTTTTGTTAAAATAATATGTTATATATTTTCGGTCAAAAAAGTAATATTACTTTAATCATCAAAATTATAATATTATGTTACATTAATTAACAGTTTGTTTTTTGCTAAATTAGTAACAAAATATGCAATCATTTTTGGCTTTATAATGTAAAATGACGTTTTTGACCTTGAATTTGTAGGTGTTTGGTTTATGCATTGCCATCTAGAAGTTCATACAACATGGGGGCTAAAGATGGCATTTTTGGTGGACAATGGGAAAGGTCCAAATGAGTCACTTTTGCCACCTCCCAAAGATCTTCCAAAATGTTGAGAAATTAAGAGAGGATAGAAATTAGTAATTTTTTATTATTAGTTTAGAGGGTCCATTTATTTTGTTGAAGAAAACTTTAGAATACAATTATGTCTTTTTATAGGGTTTATAACAAAACATAATATCGTCAGAAAGAAAATGAAAATGCCAAAAATACACCAAAAGACTTCAATCTTTACATCACCGACAATCAAAAGATGGATTGTGTGTCAACGCCTTGGATTAACAATCTAGTTCCACCACGATACCGAATCATCTTGCAACGATTCTTTAATCAGAGGAAAGAAAGATCCTAAACTTCATCTATGATATTCATGGTATCACTAGTCAAGCCTTAAAAACCACATGATTTTGAAAGCATCAAATATTTCGCATGACAATCAGAGTCGGTCTCGAGTATTTTAATGCCCAGGGCAAAATTATAGAAAAATGCCTTTCTAAAAAAATTTAAAATTGCAACGTACTATTTTTTTTAAATAGGTTTGACTAAGATAGGAAAAATGTCTTTTTAAAATTACAACATGTTTTCTAAAAGGTTTTGATCAATTATTGAGCTGAAAAGATAAAAAAAAAAAAAATTACACGTGTGAGCCTAGTATATTATTTATTAGACTGAAAAATAATGATCCTCAATGACTTGATGCCCTAAGCGGTAGTCCATGTTACCCTCCTCAGGGCCGACCCCGATAACAATTAAGATCACTGAAATTTGAGCTGCAAAAGCACCTAAGTTTGAAGCATCAACAAGTTGGAACACTCCCAAAGCATCATATTTAAGGCACATTAATCCCCTCACTACTTTGAGAAACCCATCCAAACTTGACGAGTCATTAAACGTTGATTAAGCGAATGATTCATGAATTCTACATCACTGTCACACATAGAGCAATAATCAGAAGTAATTCAACAAGTATAGTGACGTACGTGCATTGCAGCATGATATAAATTTTTATCTTTATTTATTGATAAATTGATAAAATAATTTCAAAAAATATAGAAAAGAATAATAGATTCATAATTACAATCGACTAAATATTTTTAAGAAATCAAATAGGACATGTAACACCCTAGAAACACGAAATAAATGTCACGTAATAAAGACTCTCAGATGGCATTATACACATAGATACCTGACTATAGCCCAATAATTACACAACCTAACCTGAGTGATTAGGTCATACAGAATGACGTCACAAAAACCTCAAAGTACATATCTGAAGTATGTATAATTAAAAACTACCACAAAAGATGACTACCTTTAAGAAGGTAGCTGATATCCTCGAGCTGAGATAGTAGGTAGAGCCTACTTAGGTGCAGCAGGACGGCTATCACTCCACTCCTGAGATGCTGTTGGGAAATATTCTAAGTAGTTCAAGCTGTTAGTTAGACTTCTCATACTGTTAGTAGAATTTCTATGTAAATACAAAGTTCATGCTGTTAGTTGAAGAATCTCGAGCTGCTAGTGCAAAAGTTCAAGCTGCCAGAGTAAATCAACTCAAGCTGCTCTGTTCAAGCTGTCAAGTGATTCAAGTTGCTCAACAGATTTACAAACAGAAAGTGCTGATATTCAGGAAAAGATATCTACACGAAGATTCCAGCATATCTACTATCAGAGAAGTTAGAGTCCTTCAAGGAAACAAATCAAGAAGCAATATAAATACATAGAATAGGTCTATCTATTGTATAGGAGTTTTTCTGCGTATTCAAGATTGTAATTGCTTTTTGTTTGAGTTTTCATAAGCCTCTAAGGTTGTAAAACCCTAAGAACAGTTTGTGTTCTTCGTCTAATCAAACAGATTAGAGGTGATTGTAATCATTGAAGTCAGCAATACAAGCAATTTTGATTACTACTTTTGTTTATTTGCTATTGATTCTGAAAGCTTTTGTTAAAATAATTAAGTGTTATTCCGCAAACTCCTTAATTAAACTTTGATTCAAAGCAAGATTATTGATTTATACTCTGATAAATTCAAATCAGTTAGTCTTGGTTAGTTAAGTTCAGATCCTGACAAGTGGTATCAGAGCCACAGGTCGTTCTTTGTTTTTCAAAGTCGAAAGCTTTTTTTTTAATTTTTAATCTTTTGCAATGGAATTTGATAATAGCAGCAGTGGATCCGGGCAAGGACTCAAAGTGCCTATGCTCAAGCCCACTGAGTTTGAGATGTGGAAACTCAGGATTCAACAGCATATTCAATTCATTGATTATGCCATATGGGAAGCTGTTGAATTTCCTCCTGTAGTTGATCCAGAACTTGATGATGAGGGAAAACCAGTCAAAACTCCTCCAAAAACTGAACTTGAAAGAAAGGCTAGAATGAGTGAAGTGAAAGCTCTTACACTTTTACAAATAGCCATTCCTAATGCTTATCAACATCAGTTCAAAAAGTTTTATACTGCTCATTCTCTTTGGAATGCTTTAGAGAAAAGATTTGCTGGTAATGCCAGTACTAAGAGAAATCAAAAGGATCTTTTGAAGCAGCAGTATGAGAACTTTTCTGGTGGCAAGAATGAAAACCTTACTCAAATTTTTGACAGGTTCAGCAAACTGATAAGTGAACTGGAAAGTGCAAAAGTCAGCCTGGATCAAGATGAAGTCAACAGAAAGTTTCTCAGATCTCTTGGAGAAGAATGGACAGTTTATGCTGCATAATGGAGAGCAAAAGACACTCTTGATGAAATAGAACTGGATGATCTGTACAACAGTCTGAGAGTGTTTGAGACTGAGATTGATACTAAAAAGAAATCTCTTTCTTATAATCACAATACTGCTCTTCTGTCTTCTGAAAAATCTAATGGCAGTGATTCCTTTTCAGGTGGTGATGGCAACTCTACTGAAGCTCACTATGAGGCCTTTGTTGCCAATGATGGACTGTTTGCTTTAAATGCTGAAGATCTAGAACAGATTCATCCAGATGATCTTGAAGAGATGGATTTGAAGTGGCAACATGCAATGCTGACCATGAGAGCCAAAAGGTTTCTTAAAAGAACTGGCAGGACCAACTTTCAAGCCAGAACAGAAGGCAAACCAGCTTTTGATAAGTCAAAAGTTGAGTGTTACAAATGTCATAAACTTGGTCACTTTGCCAGAGAATGCAGATCTCAAAGTCAACAATCATCAAGGCCTCAACAGGCTAATCAGGCTTCATCATCACAAGCACTTGTCTCTCAAGAAGACAATGTGTTTGACTGGAGTGATCAGACAGAGGAAGAGTTTCAAAACCAAGCTCTAATGGCAGAAACATCAAATGTCTCCTCCACTGAACTACCATCTGAGGTAAATTCTAAACTCTGCTCTCAATCATGCAAAAATATGGTTAAAAAGTACAGAGACCATAATGAGAGCATGTGCAAAACTCTAGCTAAGATGGAAGAAAGGAGATATGAATACATGCAAGCCATAGAAGATCTTGAAAAACAGATCAATGACTATAAGGATAATGAGATTCAAATGGGACATGATAGAACATATCATGAGTGGGAGAAAAAGGAGCTAAATAAGAAAATAGAATCCCTTAATAAAAAGGTAGAAGAGACTGAACAAAAGGTGTTAGAGGCTAATAAGAAACTAGAATCTGTCAATATAGATCTAGGTAACTTCAAATTGGCTAATCAAAAGCTGGAACACCTAATGGAAGTCCAATTTAAAGATAGGGTAAAATCTCAGGTTAATCCCAAAGAAGGCATAGGCTACAGAGCTACTCCACCTCCATACAACAACAAATACATTCATCCAATGAGTGAAGTTGCTGATAGGCTTGTCAATGAACCATTAGATGAGTCTATGACTACTGTAGATCCTATCCTTGATAACAGTCCTGAATCTAAAGAAGATCAGATTCAAAATAGAGACTGTGAGTGTCTAGCAGTTGAGAAAGAACACAAAACAATGAGTGCACCTATAGAAATCCAAGCCCCCAGTAAGAAAGGAAAAGAGAAGATGAGTGTATGCAATGCTGCTCCACAAGTTTCTGTACATTCTAACTGTAACACTGCATCTTCTTCAAAGAATAATAAAAGGGGTAAAAATGTTCCAGTCTGCACATGCCAAAAGCATGGTGTTCAAAAGTTTCCCAAACAACAGCAGGTAAGGGGAAATCAGAGGAACAAGAACCAGAAATTGTCAAATAAATCTGGTTCTCCAATTCAAACAGTCAAAAGATGTTTTCACTGTGGAAGGAAGAATCACTTGGCCAAGGATTGTTTTTATAAACCAGCTGTTGCAAAACAGACTGTGATTCATAAAAAGTCAAGTCCTACTCATGTAAAAAATTCAAAGGTCAAACCTTCTGCTACAACAGTTCCAAAGAAAACAGTTGATCACAGGCTTTCAAAAGGTAATAAAAACAGTCCACACACCAAAAACAAGTTTTGGCAAAGCCTAAATTAAGTTTTAAACAAATATGGTGTGTCAAAGACAAATCTTCAGATCAAACTGCTGATGCAAAAGATCAGACTGCTAAGTCAAATGCTGAAACTGTTAGTGCAAATTCTCAAGCTGTTAGCACTACAATCACAGATCAAACTGCTAAGCATCAATCTGGAACTGTTAATGAATCATCTGAGACTGTTGGAAGAAAAGATGATCAAAATACCTGGATACCTCATATAATCACTAAATACTCTCCAAAGACCCCATCAGTGGATCTCACTAAATATACGAAGTCAAAAACAGTATTTAGTTATGTCAATGCACAAGGCCAACCCAAAACCAATTTGGTTTGGGTTTACTCCTCTACTAACTAAGCTTTTATTTGTGCAGGGCAACCACAGGTCATCTCATAAAACAAGATGGCATTTGGACAGTGGATGCTCTAGGCACATGACATGCAATTCTGAGTGCTTGTCAAATTTCAAAGGCTTTGATGGAGGATTTGTTGCATTTGGAGGCAACTCAAAAGGAGGTAAAGTTACAGGTAAAGGTACTGTCAATGCAGGCAACATGATTTTCAATGATGTTTTGTATGTTGAACAACTTAAGTATAATTTATTAAGTGTCTCTCAAATCTGTGACAAACAAAACATTGTTTTGTTTACAGATTCTGAGTGCATTGTCCTTTCAAAAGATTTCAAAATTCTTGAAAATCTTGTTTTACTAAGAACACCAAGAAAGGACAATGTCTACTGTTTGGACACAGATCTTTTATTCAAATCAAATACTTTAAGCTGTTTGATATCCAAAGCATCATCCAATGAGTCTGCTCTTTGGCATAGAAGGATGTGTCACATGAATTTCAAGTCCATGAATGTTTTAGTCAAAAAGAATCTGGTAAGAGGTTTACCACAAAAGGAGTTCATATGTGATGATCATTGTGTAGCATGCCTTAAAGGCAAGCAACACAAAACTTCTCATAAGGCCAAAGAAATAAATTCAATCTCATCTGCTCTTCAGCTGATTCATATGGATCTATTTGGTCCAACATCTGTTTTGAGTTTGAATAGAAGGGCTTACTGTTTAGTTATTGTTGATGATTTCACCAGATTTACTTGGGTTTACTTTCTTAGGTCTAAAGATGAAACTGCTGAGCTAGTTAAGTCATTTATTCTTAAGATAGAAAACCAATCCAACTCAAAAGTTAAGGTGATAAGATCAGACAATGGAACTGAATTTAAAAATCACATTCTAAACAGTTTTTGTGAGTCCAAAGGTATTGCTAGACAATATAGTGCACCAAGAACACCACAGCAAAATGGTGTAGCTGAAAGAAAGAACAGAACATTAATTGAGGCTGCTAGAACAATGTTAGCTGATTCAAAACTGCCAATGACTTTCTGGGCAGAAGCTGTTAATACAGCCTGTTATGTTCTGAATAGGGTTCAGGTTGTTCAATCACAGGGGAAAACTCCTTATGAGTTATTCCATAATAGAATACCCTTAATAGCCTTCTTCAAGTCATTTGGTTGTCCATGCACCATTCTTCACACTAAGACTCACTTAGGGAAATTTGAGAGTAATGCTAAAGAAGGATTCTTTGTAGGATACTCAAATCAAAGCAAAGCCTATAAAATATATAACAGTGTGTCTAAAACCATTGAAGAAAGTGCCAATGTTGAATTTAATGAAAATACTGCAAATGTCAAAGGCACTGGTCCTGATTGGTTGTTTGATTTAGATTAACTAACAAATTCTCTGAGCTTTGTTGAGTATACTGCAGAAGCTGATGCAAACAGGATTGAAGCTGTCAACACAAATTCTCATGCTGACAATACAAATTCTCAAGCTGTTGGCACAAAGTTTCAAAATGCTACAGATTCAACCAATTGGGATGAATACACCACTATCCCACTTCTGTCATGTGACCCACCAGGGGTTCTGAATGCTCACCATGATACAAATCCAGAAACTGAAGTGTCACTCCCAAGTCCTGAGAGAACAGCCCCAACACAAAGGGAAACAGTCCCAGATTCAAGTCAAGCTGTTCCAGAAACTGAACCATCCACTGGTCCTGATGGAGATGATACAAATCTTGGATCCTCTTTTCAGACAGAAAGAGAGCCTACACTCAGAGTTCACAAGTATCATCCTCTCAGTTAAATAATGGGTGATCCACGTACACCTGTGCAAACAAGAAAAATGGTTCACAATGAGACTGCTGCTGCTGAACAAGCAGTTCCTGAATTCAGTCTAGCTGCTTTTGAACATGCCTATTTCATGTCTCAACTAGAACCTAAAAATGCATCAGAAGCATTGAAAGATTCATCCTGGATTGAAGCAATGCAGGAAGAGCTGCTACAATTCAAGATTCAAAATGTCTGGACTCTAGTTGATCTTCCTAAAGGAAAGAGAGCAATTGGTACAAGATGGGTGTTCAGAAACAAGAAAGATGAGAGAGGGATAGTCATCAAGAATAAAGCAAGACTAGTAGCACAAGGGTACACTCAAGAAGAAGGCATAGATTATGATGATGTATTTGCTCCAGTGGCAAGAATTGAAGCCATCAGACTATTTTTGGCCTATGCAAGCTTCAAAGGTTTTAAAGTGTATCAAATGGAAGTGAAGTCTGCTTTTCTATATGGGACAATTGAAGAGGAGGTCTATGTATGTCAGCCTCCTGGTTTTGAGGACTACAAGTATCCAGACAGGGTCTACAAGTTAGACAAAGCTCTCTATGGTCTCCATCAAGCCCCCAGAGCATGGTATGACACTCTGTCATCATACCTTCTACAGAATGGGTTCAAGAGAGGCACTCTGGACAAAACACTTTTCACTAAGTCCATCAAAGCTGAGATTCTGCTTGTCCAAATCTATGTTGATGACATCATCTTTGGCTCAACAAATGATTGTTTGTGCAAAGAGTTTGAGGCATTAATGCACAAAAAGTTTCAAATGAGTTCAATGGGAGAACTCACTTTCTTTCTAGGATTGCAGGTCAAGCAGAAGCCCACTGGTCTCTTCATAAGTCAATCAAAGTATGTTAAAGACATACTGGAAAAGTTTGGGTATCAAGACACCAAAGTTGCAAGCACTCCAATGTGGACATTCATTTATACAGATCTCTTATAGGATCTCTTATGTATCTAACATCTTCTAGACCTGATATTATGTTTGCTGTCTGTGTGTGTGCTAGGTTTCAATGCTCTCCAAAGGATTCTCATTTGGTTGCTGTTAAGAGAATCTTTAGATATCTCAAAGGCCAACCACATTTAGGCCTATGGTATCCTAAAGACTCTCCCCTTGAACTAACAGCCTACTCTGACAGTGACTATGGAGGATGCAACATTGACAGAAAATCCACAACTGGTGGATGTCAATACTTAGGAGCAAGACTGGTCTCTTGGCAATGCAAAAAGCAGACAACTGTTTCCACCTCATCCACTGAAGCAGAATATGTAGCAGCTGCAAGCTGCTGCTCCCAGGTAATGTGGATTCAAAATCAATTGAGAGACTATGGTATGAACTTCTTATCCACTCCTATTTACATTGACAATTCAAGTGCAATCAGCATTGTGCAAAACCCAGTGAAATTCCCAAAAACCAAGCATATAGACATCAGATTTCACTTTATAAGGGATTGTAATGAGAAGAAATTAATCCAAGTTACCAAAATACATACTGATGATCAGTTAGCTGATCTATTTACAAAACCTTTTGATGTAGGAAGGTTCACTTTCCTGGTATCAAATATTGGTATGGTAAACATGGATTAATTTGTTTTCATTATTATCTAATTCATATGATTATTTAAGGAGGAGTCACTGTTTCATTAAAAGATGCTAAATTTCTAACTAACAGCTTGAGTATTTTCTCAAGCTGCTAGTTCATTTTCTCGGACTGTTAGTTATTTCACTTGATCTGTCAAAGTGTGCAGGGTAATTAGACAATTTCTTAAACGTGTGCGCGGGACCCAACCTTTTCAAAACCTTTAAAGGTCCCAGTTTCGTTCAGTTGTAACTACCAGTTACATAATCTCATACAACGGCCTTCTTTTCTCTCTGAACGATTCACACACTCTTCTTTGAAACCCTAAAACCTCCGTTTAATCTTCCATGGAGTTTGTCAAAGAACACAACTTCCTACCCTACTCTCTAAAGCACTCTGAACTTCAACCGTTCCATGCCATGATGGATTTTCTTAGACACTCCCATATCATCATGCCCTCAATATCAATCCTACCATATACATATCTCATATTGAGCAGTTCTGGAACTGTGCTTCTGTACAAACCATCAATGGAGTTCCTTCTCTGATATCCAAAATTGATGGCACTCCCATCACAGTAACTGAGGAATCCATTCGTCAACATTTGCATCTTCAAGATGCCTCAGGTATTACAGACCTATCCCTTAATGAGTTACATACTGGTCTTCATAATATTGGATATAGGGGTCCTGCTGATTCCTTTACTTTCTTTAAAGCACACTTTTCACCTAAATGGAAATATCTTGTGCATATTATTCAGCAGTGTATAAGCCCTAAAAGAACTGGTTGGTCAGAATTTTCCTCAAATATTGCCACTGCCTTAGTGCGCTTTTCAACAGGCCAACAGTTCAATTTTTCAAATATGATTTTTCAGGGGATGTTAAGGCATCATTCCCTTAAGAATGGGAAATTTTTGATGTATCCTCGATTTTTGGCAGAGATAATTGCAAAAACTTGCACCAATTTTAATATACATAAGAAGATACATGTTTCTCATAGGCACTCACTATCTTCTATTAAAAGGCTTTTAAAGCCAAGTGCCAATTTTTGGAGTGTAGATGTTCCATTACCTTCTGCAATGATGCACATCATTCCAAGAAACAGAGGAGAGGGTCCTGAGCAGGCTCAACCTATCATTACTGCTTCACCCCCAGGACCCCAACCCCCTCCTCATGATACACAAATGCCTTCTGCTCCTATTGATCAGCCAATATCCCCACTTAAATATCTATATAAAAGAAAAAGAGGTCCAGGAGCTCCTTCCTCCTCAGCCCTCAGACAAGAGCCAAATAACCCTGTGCAGGAGGACACTTCTGCACAGAATATCCAAAGGGAACCAGTTGAGGACACTCCCATCCTCACTCAGGAGGTGGACATCTCACCAGAGATAGTCCATATGTGTTCTGTGGCTGACACTACTGCTGTCTCTACACAAGAGGCACAGGACAGTGCCAACATCATTAAGACCACACCCATGGCAACAGCAAGTGTGCAAACACCAGCTGGAAGTCCCCAGAACCAAGAACAGAGGGGCCCGGAGGTTTCTACTTCTGGTATTCATGCCAGTGATAGATCACAAGCACCACATATGTTTGCTGATCTTGAGGCTAGTCTGCAACTTATGTTATTAACGGATCCTAAGCTGCAACCTGTTGTAGCTATGTTGGAATACCAAAAGTCCATCATTGCTGCACAGGGAGCACAAATCATTGCACTCAAGCAAGCAGAAGCGGCTCAAAATCAGAGAATGGATTATCTCCATAAAGGGTTTACCCTCTGTGGAAATAAGATCATGCAATTAGAGCGATTGATTCAAACCCAAGTGGCAAAGGTTGTAGGTCCTCCTGACCAAACCAATGCTTCCAAAAAGGGGGAGAATCAGGAGTTTCCTAAAGCAGTCCAAGCAGCTCCAACAGAATCAGTCCAAGCAGCCCCAACAGTTCAACCATCTAGGCTAACAGTCCCAACAGCTTCTCAAGCTGTTAGCCTAGAAACTCAAGCTGCTTCTTCAAGACCAACTGGAGTTGTCATAAGAGAAACAACTCAGGCTCCTAGCAGTTCAGTCCAAGCAACATCTTCTGCTACAAAAGATAAGGGTAAGGGTATTCTTATTGAGTCTCCAAAGCACAAATTTTCTTCTAGAGAAGCCCAGATTGCCTTTGATGCTGAAATTGCCAGAAAATTAGCAGAAGAACAAGATCAAGAGTTAGACCAGCAAACCCAGCCCCCAATGGAAGATGATGAAACCTTAGGTGATTACCTGAGAGGGTTTGTGGTCAAGCAAGGGGAAAAGAAGAGGAAGATGCCAACAGGGCATTCTAAGGCTGAGCATAGAAGATTCCTAATTAATTTTGCCTTTGCAGCAGGTATCCCAAAGAAAATGGCTCAGTCCATGAGCACAGAAAGGCTGCAAGATATCCATGACAAAGAGATGGACAAAAGAAAGAAAGCCAAAGTCTCCCAAGAAGTCCAAAGATCCCAAGATCCAGTTCAAACTGGTACAAGTGATGTTCAAACTGCTGTCAGTGCCCCTGCTCCTTCTGATCAAGCTGCTGCTTCTATTCCTGAATCAGAGTCATTGTCACAAGCAAAGCTGGATCAAGTTAAAAAGGTGTTGTTTGAGCATCAACTGCAAAAGGTGATGGAGATAGAGAAATTGATAGACCAACATGACTTTACAAAGCCTCCCATTAATTATTGGTATGCTAAGTCAATGGACAACATTGACTTAAGATTTCAGTTTATAGTAAGAAGGGAATCTGGTCCAGAAGAAGAGTATAACAGCATCATGCATATGGCTCAAAGGATGACCAGAGATGAGCTCACAACAATGCACAATGTTGGGTCTGTAACACAAGTAAGATCGGCTTTACCACAAGTAAAGCAAGCTGTCAAAGATCTGAAGAGCATTGTTGATCCTGAGTCTATAAGGGAAGATATAGAGAATGCAAATACATAGGGAATGAAGATCCAACAAGTTGATCTGTTTGTCAAATCAAGGACTTACAGAATAAAATTTACAGATGGATCTGGTATGTTCTTCAATTTTGAATTCTATGATCTACCAAAAGCTATGCTACTCCAGATGAGATCTGTTAAGATATCTTGTGATAGAGAAGATATGAAGAAAGAATTTTTGAAGGTTGTCAATCAGAAACTTGCACAGTTGTAAGTTTTTGAAAGCCTTGGTTTGTAAATAACAGTTTACTTGTTTATTTCCTTATCTGTATAGAACTTAAAATCTTGTATAAAGAATTTATGTTAGGGGGAGATTGTTGGGAAATAGTCTAAGTAGTTCAAGCTGTTAGTTAGACTTCTCATACTGTTAGTAGAATTTCTATGTAAGTACAAAGTTCATGCTGTTAGTTAAAGAATCTCGAGCTGCTAGTGCAAAAGTTCAAGCTGCCAGAGTAAATCAACTCAAGCTGCTCTGTTCAAGCTGTCAAGTGATTCAAGCTGCTCAACAGATTTACAAACAGAAAGTGCTGATATTCAGGAAAAGATATCTACACGAAGATTCCAGCATATCTACTATCAGAGAAGTCATAGTCCTTCAAGGAAACAAATCAAGAAGCAATATAAATACATAGAATAGGTCTTTCTATTGAATATGAGTTTTTCTGCGTATTCAAGATTGTAATTGCTTTTTGTTTGAGTTTTCATAAGCCTCTAAGGTTGTAAAACCCTAAGAACAGTTTGTGTTCTTCGTCTAATCAAACAGATTAGAGGTGATTGTAATCATTGAAGTCAGCAATACAAGCAATTTTGATTATTACTTTTTTTTATTTGCTATTGATTCTGAAAGCTTTTGTTAAAATAATTAAGTGTTATTCCGCAAACTTCTTAATTAAACTTTGATTCAAAGCAAGATTATTGATTTATACTCTGATAAATTCAAATCAGTTAGTCTTGGTTAGTTAAGTTTAGGTTCTGACAAGTGGTATCAGAGACACAGGTCGTTCTTTGTTTTTCAAAGTCGAAAGCTTTACATGCAACACTGCATATACATTTAATATTTAACAGAGCCAAAATAATGGTCAAACTTTGTAGTCGAAGTAGGTGGATTTAACGAGAACGATCATGATATTTTTATTTGAAAAAATTTTACGTGTTTGTTTTTCGTAAAAAAATTTGTTTACCCATACGATCATTCAATATATTATATCGAGATCATTCAATGTCGAATTACAGTTTATATCACATATTCAACGTCGAAGTAATACTATATATCATGTATGCAATATTGCATGTCCATTCGATATTAAAAGAGTAAAAAATGGTCAAAGTGGACAGTCAAACTTGGTGGCTACTATTAATTCAATGTTAATTGCATAATTATCATCTTATCCCTAGTGTTATATTATGATCCAATGGTTTAGATTGATTCTATAGTTCTGCACTAAATTAAGGTTCTGCAATGATCCCAACCCTATATATATAGAAATAAATATCTATATGGATACATAAAATCAAAATATATAACACTTTATGCATTCTTTCACAAACAAGATTTAGACATTAAACCATTTTATTACTCAAAACCATGACAACATACAAATGCAATAAAGACAACAATAATAATCATCATAATAGTCAAAGTGAGTTTTAGTCTCAAATGAAATTTAGACATTGAAAAGTTAAAACTCTCAATAAAAAACTTAAATGAAAAAATGTAACGAAAGAAGAGTATTTATAAATTTTAAAATTATAAAACCTCGCTTCGGTTTGGTTTTTTCTGGTTTATTTTGACCTCCAAACCAAAACCAAACCGAAATTTTGGTTTTTGAAAATTCAAAGTTAAACAGTTTGGTTTTTTGGTTCCGGTTTTTTGGTTTTTTTCGGTTTCAAATTGGTTTTTGGTTTTTTTGCATACTCCTAATTTTGATATGTCATATTTTCATGCATAGCCTTATAGGGGTATGATAGGGCCGACCATTTAAGTGTAACATGACAATGTGAAACTCAATTCATTTTGTATAAGATTTCACAGAAATATAATGAACACATTATGCTATATTTGTATTATCTTTTGGATACTTATTACAACAATATTTGCATTATCTATTTATGTGATAAATAAATGAATAATAATAAATAATTATGATCTAATTATAGATAATTAGCCTTTTATTTATTTGATAAATAAAATGGTAATATTTAAAAGATACATCCCTTTATTTTATGGATGATTATATATGATTTAAATTTATAAAAATCAGGTGACGTTCAAATAACTTCATAATTTATATTTGTATCCAAATTTTGTTAGAGACAGATAATTGGATTATTAAATCATATATAATTATTCATAAAATAAACGGATGCAACTTTTTAATATTACAATTTTATTTATTAAATAAATAAAAATTAATGATCCATGATTAGATCATAATTATCTATAATATTATTCATTTATTTATCAAATAAATAAATAATGCAAATATTGTTAAACTAAGTATCCAAAAAAGAATACAAATGTAGCATAATGTGTTCATTATTTTTCTATGACATCTTATACAAAATGATTTAAGTTTCTCGTTGTCATGCTACATTTAAATATGACACATCAAATAATATTCATTTTTAATGTCTATAAAAAACATATTTTTTAATCTCTTTTATAGGCACGCATTGCATTTGATTTATTTCCAACAAAATTTAAACAAAAAATGGATTATGAACTTATTGGATTGTGTTTCGATTTTCGTAAATTTAGTTTCTTCAAAATATTGATTAGTTAAAGATAAAGGAAAATTTAATTTGATATGTTTTTATTATTGGTAAAAATATAAAACGTTGTTGCTATTATTGGTAAAAAGATTAAAGTTGTTGGTATTAATGGATGGTAACCTGCTATAGCAGGTTTACAGGTCAAAAGTTGTATAATCGGTAAAAAAATACTAAAGTTGTTGCTATTAATGATAAAAAATAAATAACGTGGGTATAAACTGTAAAACTACACAAAGTTGTTGCTATTTTTGACAAATAACCCTTATAATTATTTATGAAATAATTTGTTTAATTGTTGGAGTGTTGGGCTATTTGATATAGATTAGATATTTGAAACGAAAGTTATCAAGATCTGAATCTCCGTCAAGTGGAAGAGCTTCTAATACTTCTCCACAAATACCACAAGTAATTGAGTTGAGTGATCTTCCATGGGATCCTTCCGAAAGGAAAAATATTTCGGAATATCATCCTAATCAAAAAGATAAAATTAGAAGAAAGTATTTGATTAGAGGTCCATGTAAACCATGCGGTCATAAGTTTCCAGAAAGAACAATTAGTGGTAATGCAAGATGTTTTCGTCCTCAATGGTTTGATCAATATGCTAATTGGTTAGAGTATAGTGTTAAAACAGATAAGGCATATTGTTTTGTTTGCTATTTATTTAGAGACCAAGGTGGAATTCGGAGCGGAAATATGAAAGATGCATTTGTGAAGGAATGTTTTAATAGTTGGAATAAAACGGAAAGATTTGATCTTCATGTGGGTGATGTGAGTAGTTTTCACAATAGAGCACTAAAAAAATGTGAGGATTTGTTGAGACAAAATTAATCTATTCATGTTGCCTTTTCATAAGCAAAGTGAAATGCGAAAGAATTAATATAGAATTCGATTAATTGCTTCAATTAGTGTTGTTAGATTTTTGTTGAGAGGCACATTACCATTTCGTGGTCATGACGAGTCGGATAATGGTATTTATAGAGGTCATTTTTTGGAAGTATTAAAGAGAGACGAAGAAAACAATGAAGAGATTGGTAAGGTCATATTACAGAATGCTCCCGGTAATAATCAAATGGTGGCTCCAAAAGATTCAGAGTGTTATTAGTCATTGAATTGCTCAAGAAGTAGTTAAACAAATCCTAAACAAAATTGGTGATAATGTGTTTGCTTTGCTAGTTGATGAGTCTAGTGACATATCTAAAAAGGAACAAATGGCTGTGGTGTTGCGATTTGTCGATTCACGTGGAGTTGTCAAAGAGAGATTTATTGGACCTGTTCATGTCAAAGACACTTCTGCTTTAACTCTTAAGTCTGCGATTGATTCTTTGTTTGCTGAATATGGGTTAAGTTTGATGAATGTTAGAGGTCAAGGATATGATGGTGCACGCAATATGCGCGGTTCGTTTAATGGTTTGAAAGCTTTAATTTTACGAGAAAATCCGACAGCATATTATGTACATTGTTTTGCTCATCAACTTCAGCTAGTTGTTGTGGCAGTTGCAATAAAACATGTTGATGTTGCAAGCTTCTTTGGAATGATAGCGATGTTGATGTTGCGAGCTTCTTTGAAATGATAGCGATGTAGATGTTGCAAGCTTCTTTGAAATGATAGCGATAGTGACAAATGTGTTTTGTGCCTCTTGCAAACGAACCGATATGATTCGAGAAAGTCAAAAAAAAGAAATTGGAAGAAGTCATTGGTGCCGATGCAATTGAAAGTGGAAGTGGGTTAAACCAAAAAGTTTCCCTTGCAAGAGATGGAGATACACGTTGGAGTTCTCACTACAAGACACTTTTACGCTTAAGAGATGTGTTTTCTTTTGTTCTTGAAGTGCTTCATTATATAGAAGAAGAGTGTAATAACAGTACTAGTCAAAGTCAAGCAGCAGGTCTTCAGGTGTATTTTTTTATTCTATTTTATTTTTATTTAAACTTTATTTTGCATTTACATCATTACTAAATATTCTTTAGGTATACTTTGGTTCATTTGATTTTGTGTTCTACTTACACTTGATGCTTCACATTTTGGGAGTAACAAATGTATCATCGCAAACTCTTCAAAGGAAAGAAGAAAATATCTTGAATGCCATTTGTATGGTGAAATCAACCAAGCGCCAATTGCAAGATTTTTAGAGTTGATGGGTTTGATTCACTTATGAAGAATGTATCTTCTTTTTGTGAATATGACATTGATATACTCAACATGGAGGACATTTATGTCAACCCAAAAAGGCGAAGACAAAAGTATAATTATACTTTTGGGCATTTTTACAAGGTTGAATGCTTTAACACAATTTTAGATATGAAAATTCAAGAGTTTGCGGCGATCGTTTCACTGAGGAAAGTTCTGAATTGCTTATGTGTATGGGAGCTTTGAATCCGAGTGAATGTTTTGAAGACTTTGATGAACTAAAGTTGTTGAAGTTAACAGAATTCTATCCGAATGATTTTAGTTTCGAGGACAAGAATGATCTTGCACATCAACTTCGATACTACATTCATAATGTCAAAGAAGATGATAGATTTGTCAAGTTGAATAACATATCAGAGCTGTAAGGTCTACGACTGCAAGATCTATCTAGACGCGGATCCGTGAACGAGTGCGGAATCCTCGTTGACGGTTAGACGGACAACTCTCAACCAACGGAAACACGGAGACTATTAGACGCTGAACGAACGACACACGAACGATCCTACGTACTAATTCTCTCCGAAACGGGACTCACCTAGCTGATAAACTCGAGATCGCCTCTTGCTCAATTCCTCACGAATTCTGCAAAAAGTCACTTAATCATTCGAGTCTATCCCTAATTATAGGCCCTGATTCGAGTCTGTTGTGGGCCAACCTCGAATCTGGCCTAAGGCCCATTCGAATCTGTCCATCTGACAGATTCGAATCTAGCCTATTCGAATCTAAGGACTCATTCGAATCTATCACAGATTCGAATGTATCCTTTTACGCAATTCGAATCTAGCCTTTGACATTTATAACTAAGTGTTTGAAACTTATGTTTTAACTTATGCTTGAGTTAATCTTTGACCTTTATGTTTGAACTTCTTGTAATATGTTACATCAAGTTCAAACACACAATCAATAACAGACAAACACATATTAAACATATATATCAAAATACTTGGTTAATACTCAGAATATTACCTAAACCATAATGCAGATCGATTAGACTGCTATCGTCACACAGGGTGTACCAACAGACTCCCCCTTGACGATAGCTTCTAATTATTTACATTACATCAAATTTAAGTACTAGAGCTAGCTATATATATTACTACCCGCATATAATCCAGCATCTATACAAACTTTGACTACCTTTTGGAACTTCCTGGCTTCAGATCTCCATGGTTCAGTAAAGAAGATAGGCTGATCATGAAGCTTCTTCAGGTCGTCCTTTGATAGGTTTATCAAGTGCAATGGATCATATACCTTCAAAATTACCTGCTCGTCTTGATCTTCCATGATAGCTTCAGCAGTGTCAATCTCTAGGTACCACCACTTCATGTTGCTCAAAACGTTCTGTGGCATTGGCTTCATTGGGACTTTCTTTAGACACCTCACAGGTTTGTATTCCATCCTGGCCCATGGCCTACCTGTATGAGGATCTATTCTCGACCCATCCTCGACCCTCTTTCCGGTCCTTGGCTTGAGTTGCTCAAATTTCCCTGATCGCCCTTCTTTCCTTATAATTCTTTCAATCACGTTCGCGTAGGGATCATCTCCAATATTGATCAGCTCCTTCCAGGCTAACTCTTTAACTTCAATCTTGGGCAATGAATTAAACGCTTTCAATGTCCGCCTCAAGTATTGAAGGCCATCTCTTCTTTTCAAAATAAACAGCTGCAGTTCTCTGTCAAAGAACCAGCTAATAATCCCTCCAGCAAAATTTCCAGCACCTGGATTTCTCATCTTCTTCTTCATCTTCAGCTGATCTTTCTTTTCTTCCTTCTTGAACCAAAGATTTAACAGATCAGCTCTAGATGGCTCTTTCTCAGCCTCTTCAAGGTCTTTATCTTCAGCTGAGGCTACCTTGATGTAATCAATATCAATCACATTATGATTTTGGCTCTCATACAGTTCAGTGATTGGTTGTGAATTGATTATTACTTCATTAACGTGATCGTCTTCATCATCTAGCACTTCATCATCCGATTTCCAGTCAGCGACATCATCTGGAATGAATTCACCTTCTTCTAATTCTTCAATATCATCTTCAAAATCAAACTCCATTAGCTCTTCTTCAATATCTTTCAGCGCATCGATCATGTCGCTATCTAAAGTCTTTGAAGAACCTGCTTCTCCTCCTGCTCCTCCCTTTCCTCCTTCTGTACTAGGCTCCCCCTGAACTTGTGTAACTTGAGCTGCAGAAAAATCTACAGACTCAATCTCTTTGTTCGCACCGGGATCATCGCCTTCATTATCATCATCTTCTCGCTGTACTTCCTGATCTTTACAACTCGTCTCCCCCTGAGTTTTTAGATTTTTCATAAGTTGCTCTAGGAGGGACCGCATTGCTCGGATTTCACTTGATTGATCAGCGACAAATGATTTAATCTCCGTGTTTTCGTCTCTAACACTTTCAACAATGTTTCTCAGTTCTGCATTCTCCTTATCAAGATTAGAGTTATGCTCCTGGAGTTCACCGACTGCTCTTGTGAGAGTTATGATTTGAACGTTCTGAAAGTCGACACGGCTCTTAAGTTGCATGATTCGTTGGTTGTCGGTATAGGCTTCTGATGTAGAAGGGATGGACTGAATGGGAGCAGGATTGAATGGTTGGGGAATGTAGGGTTCAGGTTGCTGAGGTGGCGGTGATGGTGGAGCTGTATCTTGGGGTTGGGTCTGGGTTTGAGGCGGAGCTTGTGCATCGGACTGTGATGAAGTCCCCTGCATAAACCTGTGACGTTTGGCCCGTTGCCTTGTCACCAACTGAGGAGTCTCTTCGTCTTCAAAATCTGACTCCTCCAATTCCCTGGCCTCTCGCCTCCTCGAACCACCTTCATTGATAATCAATCGTGAACCATAGGTTCCAATTTGAATATGAGGATCTGTAGACACTGATTCTGGAGCTTCAACTTCGATCTCCTCCATTTCTTCTGATTCTGTAGCAGATGATGACTCATCATTGCCAGTCTGCTCTGGCACATATTCGTCAACATCTCTGAAGACATCTTCTTCTCCCTCTGGAGGCTCAAGTAATTCACCCACTAACTCTGCAGCTATATCTTCATTTGCATGTGGACCTGCCTCCCAAATTTCATTTAGCGTTTGGCACAATTGATCAGCTTCATTTGGGACATTTGACGGCCCGGCTTCCTGCACTTCTGGTTGCTGACTCGTAGAAGGCCTAGACGCCTGAGTCTGACTCGCAGTAGCTCTTTGTCTTCGCCTTGGATCACGGGGACGAGCACGAGGCTGTTGTTGTAGTGGACGTTGCTGTTGTTGTTGCGGTTGTTGTTGTTGCTGTCGAGGCTGAACTTCTACTTCACCTGCCCAGTTGGCATTATCTGGTGCCACAAAGTTCCTGTCTAAAACAGCTCCAAACAACGGTCGCTCGACCGGAATAGCCAATCTTCCTCGATGTGAGGAACAATCAGCGAATATCCTTTTATCCATAATAGCTACGTTCTGAACGTCGTTTGATGGCGGCAGATTTGGCAAGAAGTGCCTGATCAACATCATTATAAATCTCGGATATAGCAGAAACTGCTGATTTTCAGGAGCGGTTATTTGGTGCACAAACTCAGAGAAGAACATCTCCGAAAAGCTATATGGTCGATTGTAAACCATAGCGACTATCCCAGATTGAATTTTCGCAACTATATAATCGAATCCAGCTTTCTTCGGAGCAAAGCAAACCATAAAAACATGGGCTAAAAACCTCCATTGCCCAATTAAACCACTTTTCATGTATGACACCTTGGTCACATCAAGACTGTATCCCATCCTCTGGAAGGCCGCTTGCCTTATACTTAGAGGAAACTCTATCGGACCAGCTTCTTCTTCTTGTGTGCCCAACTGCAGCACTTGTCGTAACATATCTGCCGAGAAAACTAACGGCTGTCCCGCAATTCGAGTGCGTAATACTGTCGGTGTGACCGAGCAGTCTACCTGCAGATGGTCATAGAATTGACGAATATACGGTAATATGAGCTGAACATTATGGGATAGAGCAAATCCTATCCTAGATTCCACAAGAAATTCAAGCATCTGCCTGTATCCCTGCGCCTCAGGGAGGTCATGATCCGGATGAAGCACCATATTGTGCTTAGGGACAAAAGCACGAACTGCCATATCTGCACAATAAATAAAACTGTTAGACTCATTAAAAATCAATAAACTTGTTTAAATTCAAATTTGTTTTATTTTGTACTTTATTAAATACAAAATCTAACACAATTAAATTTCCACAAGTTTAATAAAATTTAACTTAAAGAAATTAAATAAAGTACAGATTCGAAGGTAACAGATTCGAAGAGTCCATATTCGACTGTAATGGACAGATTCGAAGAGTCCCTATTCGAGTCTAATGGACAGATTCGAATATCATTGTCATCTCGAATCTAATGATAGATTCGAGAAACCTATGAACAGATTCGAAAGTCCATGAACAGACTCGAAGCCCCGACTTATGAATTTTCAACAAAAACCCAAGATTTTAACCATTTTGAACTTGGTAAATCACATACATTAGTTCAACTAGGTTCTAATCATTGATTTATGTCTTTAATTTGATCTTTTATAGGTCCAAACTTAGTTATTTAGCAAAAACCCAATTTTGACCCATAAAACTTCAAAATGTGATGTTTAAGCCCAAAATTGTGTATAAAACTACCAAAATCTTGTACAATCCGGTTGATTATACCTAGATATGAGTGTAGAATCGAACACAATAGCTTTAGACTCGATGAAATGTCGTTTATGTGAATTACGGTAGATTCGAGAAATAGATTCGAGATCGCCTGAATAGATTCGAGGAAGTAGAATCGAGAACAGTAAGAAATAAATGACTTCACTGTTGACCTATTTATACTACCAACCTTCGAGTCTAAGTCCCTAGTCGAATCTACTGACAGATTCGAAGTCTTACCACTTCGAGTCTGTCTTAGATTCGAAACTACCAAACACTTAGAAAAATTTCGAAAATTTTGAAATAACTTCAACTTTTCCAACTTTTTTCTACGGTATTGTGTAACCAGATAAACTATGCCAGCTCTTTTACCCTAAGCAACAGATATTTCACGCAATGTTTATTTTATCCAACTTCGAATGCACCCTCAGTAACTTTTGACCTTTTACCTAAGTAAAAATTAAACTAACCCTAAATAAAATAAAATAAACTAAGGTAAAAATAAAATAAAATTAAGTAAAATAAAATTTTGACCAAAAATTTAATCTAGACTTAAGAAAAAAAAAATTTACAATCTAAGCTAAATACTTAACAACATATTTTTGATGAGTATAGTCTAAGAAAGGTTCAATCAGATAGCGATGTCTGATACTAACTTTCAGTACTTAAACTTTCACACTTAGGAATTTTTTTGAATTCCTTTGATTGTTTGTCGTGACATACCCATTTAGCCGATTGTTGGTATTTTACCCTGTTAAACATTCTACATTTCGGAATATCCCTTGGCCTTTTTATTTATCAGGAAATTATCTTACGTGACTCAGACATAGACATACTTTTATGATCAAGGCACACAGACAAAAATTCTAACTTGTTGGTATTTGCAAACTTTCTTTAAAAGACAAACATCGGACACAGGTCTGTATTCTCATACAACAAAGTGTCTTAGTTCGACTTAAGGTTTATTTTTAAAGTTAGCAGATAGCGGTGACAGGTCTGTACTGACGTACAACAAAGCGACATGTCTGCTAACCCGAATCTAAACAGAGACAACAGGTCTGTACTTACGTACAACAGAGTTGCATGTTTTCGACTCTCAGTTTTACATGATATTTCTATTCTTTCCATTTTCAGATGTATTTGATGTTGCCATACATCCCCAGAAAGTTTGCATACCTCATTTAGACTCAAAGTTTGTATGTCTTGTACATAAAAATTAAGACCGATTGGTCGTACATCTAGTTAGTGACACGCTTGACTTTTTCTAGAATATTTTATTAGCCTTGAGATTCCCTATATGTATTATGCCTACCAACACATCAAACTAAATAAAGTATAACACTTAGAGTTTAGTTGCATTATGTGTGAAAGCCTAAATACTTAGAGTCTGTAACGACGGAGCTAATTTTCGTCACTTTGAACCTATGTATCTAAGACTTAACTTCTTTTCTGATATTCTCTTTTTTTTTTTTGTATTTTTCTGATTTTCTCTCTTTTTTTTTTGTTTTTCATAAAGAAATAGCAATAAAGATATGATAACCTACTATCCTACTAAAAATAGAAACTTACTAAAAATAGAAACTTTCCTAAATTAGCAGACTTACTATAAAAAGAAAGAAATACTACTACTATAAAAGGAAATAAAATACTACTAAGGTCAAATTACTCTGGGTTGCGCATTCCATTCAGTTGAATTAAATACTCAAACCGTGACTTATCAAACGCTTTGGTAAATAAATCTGCATTATTATCTTCTGTTGCCACTTTTACCAGTTTGATTAAGTTCTTTTCAGCACAATCACGAATAAAATGATGCCTTATGTCTATGTGCTTTGTTTTACTGTGTTTAACTGGATTATTAGTTATAGCAATTGTAGATTGATTGTCTATCCTAATAGGAGTTTGAGTGTAAGCCAAACCGTAATCCCGCAATTGTTGTTGTATCCACAGAACCTGTGAGCAGCAACTACCAGCAGCAACATACTCGGCCTCGCACGTTGAAACGGCTACCGATGTTTGTTTCTTGCATTGCCAGGACACCAATCTCCCTCCTAAGAACTGACAACCTCCAGTCGTTGATTTGCGCGTCAAGCTACATCCTCCGTAGTCCGAATCTGTGAACGCCTCCAACTCTAGATCTCCCTCCGCGTGATACCAAAGTCCCAGCTTCGGTTTCGACTTGAGGTATCGTAGAATCCGCTTCACAGCTTTCATATGCATCTCCTTCGGATTCGCTTGAAACCTAGCACAAATACAAACAGCAAACATAATATCAGGTCTTGAAGCAGTTAAATACATAAGTTACCCAATCATGGCCCGATATAAAGTCGGATCCACATCGGTATCACCATCAGTACCCGGCCCGAGATTTTGATTCACTTGAATCGGCGTGCTGAAGTGGGCATTCAACTTAGTTCCTTCCATCCCGAAACGCTCCAATATGTCATAGACATACTTGGTCTATGATGGATAAACATGCCTTCCTCTTTTGGTTCAACTTGTAACCCTAAAAAAGAAATTCAACTCCCCATAGCACTCATCTCGAACTAGACTTCATAACTTCTCGAAAATCTTTGCACATCTGATTCGTCTTGATGATCCAAAAGATATCATCGACGTACACTTGTTAGCCAGATAAAGTGATCTCCCTTTCTCTTAACAAAACAGAGTACTATCTATCCTACCCCTCTTCAAGCCATTTTCTAACAGTATGTGGATAGGTCTCATTAACCACGCCCTAGGTGCCTGCATGTAATCCAGTAAAGAGCCTTATCTAACGAAAACTCATCAGGATATTTAGGATCTGTAAATCGGCGGTTTTCTACATTTACAACCATCTCCTTTTCACTTTCCCATTACAGGAAAGCACTCTTAACATCAGTTGATGATACTTAAAGCCTTTGAAGGAGGCAAAAGCTAAAAACAACCTAATGCTCTAACCTTGCTTAACAGGTGCAAAAACCACTTCGTTGAAAATCGATTCCCTCCTCTTGGTTGAAACCCTTTACGAACTAATCTCGGCCTTGTTGCGCGTGACTATAAACCCGATCGTCTCTTTTGCACTTAAAAACCCATTTGGTTCCTTATTGTAATTGCTCCCCTCGAGGTAACGGAACTGAACTCCCACACTTTCTAGTTTCCTAAATTGTTGAAAAGTTCTCCTGCATCGCTTCAACCCAGGAGTTATCCTTAAGTGCCATTTGCACATTTTTGGGCTCTACTTGCGATATGAAACATGAATATAGACATGTGTGATATGCCTCGGAGTCGTTTATCATCGACAACAACACAGTGTTGTTATTTACACTACTCCGAGTCCTCACACCCTCGTTAGGATTTCCTATGATGCTTTCTATTGGATGGTTCTTGTTAATCCTAGAGGTCTCTATTTCATCAACCCTTAGATTATCTCCTAAGTTGGATCCTATTTCACCTAATGGGGGAACAGGCTCAGCTTCTACGTTTTCTTCCTCACGGACGTTTTCCTCAGAGGCAGAACTTGATGCTTGAGTCTGATTCTCAGTATTAGGTGCCTCTTGATCAGCAACTTCTGGAGAACTATCTACAGTCGCAGTAGGCTCGGACGTAGATTCGAACGTGGTCCTCGGAAAAATATGGCCATCGTCATTTAGATGCAACGTCGCCATGTCTTTTTCGATTATACCTGCAGTATCATCCAAAGGAATGTTAAATGACTCAAATAACTTATCATAGTCAAATATCCATTCCGGACCAGTTTGGGGTTCATGTGTATAACTTGTGACTTCAATATTATACACAATCTCCACAGTACCACTCGTTTTGTTAAAAACCCGTTTGTTTGGTGAGTTTGGCACATAACCTAGGAAGTATCCTTCGTCAGCCTTTTCACCAAACTTCGGTTGATGTTTTGTTCTTAAAAGTGTGCATGGTACTCCAAACGGATCGAATCCAGTTAAGTTAGGTGGCCTTTTATTCAAAATTTCATAACATGTTTTGTTCAATGATTTGACTGTAAGGACTCTATTTAAAATATGGCACGCGGTATTCACTGCCTCCCCCCAAAACATGGTAGGAAGCTTTGAATCCGATAGCATAGTCCTTGCAGCCTCAATCAATGTTCTGTTTTTACGTTCGGCCACCCCATTCTGTTGAGGTTCATATGGTGCACTGAATTGATGCACGATGCCCTTTGATAGGCAATATACACCAATTACAGAGTTTTTAAATTCAGTCCCATTATCACTACGAATATGTTTAACCCTTGTTCCGTAGGAATTCTCCACTTGGTCTAAGAACCCGATGAGCTTTGTAGCCGTCTCGTCCTTCGTACCTAAAAAGAAAACCCATGAAAACCGTGAGTAATCGTCAGTGATAACTAAGAAAAACCAACTACCTCCTATACTCCTTTTGTTGATAGGGCCGAAAAGGTCCATATGCAACAAATCGAATGTCGAGGTTATGGAGTTCAGCTTCTTGGACTTGTGTGTCTTTTTATGTTGCTTGCCCTTCATGCACGGTAGACACTTGTCTTCAAACTGAAAGCTCTTCAGAGGCACACCTTGCACCAAACCATTCTTCGTTATGTAGTTCATTTTCCTCAGGTGCAAGTGAGCCATGCGTCTGTGCCATAAAACCGATTCCGTTTCTGAAGCTTTTGATAGTAAGCAGATCGGACCCATCGAATTATCTGGCTTGTTCATATCGAGCATGTACAAGTCATTCTTCCTTGGAGCTCGCATCAATATCCAATCTTCAGGTATTTTGAATCCCGGCTTTAGCACTAACGCCTCAGTGTCAGTAAATAACACCGAGTTCTTCTTATCACAGATTTGAGATACACTAATGAGATTATGAACCAATTTATCAACGTGATAAACTTGATCCAATGTAATCGTCCCATTAGTGACTTCTCCAGTTCCAGTGATATTTCCTCCTTTGTTGCCCGCGAATGATACAAATCCCCTATTACCCCCCTTGAAGTCTGTGAGAAGACTTCTTTCCCCCGTCATATGCCTGGAGCAACCACTGTCGACGAACCACTTGTTGTTTGGACCGTAGTTATCTCCTGCACATGAAAGAAAATAGGTTAGTGATCACGGGGAACCCAAGCCATGACTGACTTGGTAATACCATTCTCGTCCACATACGTGAACTCTTTCAAATACCCATCTCGCCTTTCAGGTGACTTGGGCCTTTGAACTGAATTCTGTTGTGGTGCCGAGTGATTTAGATTCACTCTTTGCCTTTGAGTAGGCATTTGTTGTGGTGCTCTAGAATAAGTCTTATTATACTGCATTTCAGACTGTGATCCCTGAGCTCTTACCGGAACATAATGTCTAACGGGAGTATGTGACCTAACTGGAGTGTGTGACCCGCTAGGTGTTGTGCTCCTATAGACTTGTTGAGGTGCTGACCTAGATTGATTAATGACACGATTCGGTGAATTTGTCCTAACCACTTCTTTTGGTCCAACCTTAACCGGTGTTTGTTTCTCAACAAGTTTTGGTGCGGCCTGCACAGTTTTCTCGGTAGGTTGAGAACTACTGCTGCTTGCCACAGTTGGTGAGGGCTTAACAGGTGTTGGGTTCACTGTCTTAGGGGTAACATCTGCTTTCCTATTTGGACAGTGAGAAGCAACATGCCCTTTCTCGTGACATCTAAAGCAAGACATCTTATCCATGGACTTTTTGGTTGTTCCCTTAGATCTAGGTGTCTCACTAGTGTCTACTTCCTTTGGTACATCTACAGTGTCTGTCTCTTCGACCTGGTCAGCCCATGAAATTTTCTGTTTTCCTGCAGGTGTTTCACTGGAGGAAGACACAAATTTCACTTTCTTGACCTTGACAGTAGAGTCAGTCACCTTAGGTGTATTTTCAACTGTAGGCTCAGGTGTCGGTTCAGGTAGGTCCTCTAATTCTACTGAGTTGTCAGTTTTCTCCTGAGGCTGAGGCACATAGTTTGCATTGAACGGTGGAGGAATTTCGTGAAAACCTAGACCTACAGGCTTATTAGACTGTCTTTGGGCATCTAAGACTTTCCCTAGGTTTAGGCTCGAATTCCTAAACTTTTCCAGCTTGCTATTTGCCTCTGCTACCTTAACCTTGGTCTCGGCTAGCTCTATGTCCTTATCCTTCAGACTTTTGGTCAAGGCCTCTACGTGCTCATACATAAGCTCTATCCTAACACACTGCTCACTCAGTTTGTCTTTTAGAACTATTACATCTTGAGCATCAACCTTAAGCTTTTCTTTTAAATCTTGCTTTATATCATTTAGGCTAGCATTTTCAATTTTTAAATTTTCAATTTGAGCAGCTATGGTCTTATGTGAGTCTAAGACTAGATTTAACCTATCGTTAGAACTAACACATAAAGCACATAATTCACGAAATAGAGAATAAGAAAGACTAACCTTAGAGTTATCAGATTCCACGTTGGCCATCTGAGCAGCAAACTCCAGCAAGGTCTGATCATTCGCCTTCTCTACCCACATCGGACTGCTGTCCCGTGTGGTCTGCTCATCCACATCACATCCAGTTTCAGTAACTTCAGCCATGAATGCTCTAGCATTGGACTCAGGATGTGAACTCCAGTCATAGGTACCATCTAGCTGTCTGTCAGAAGTGACATTGGATATTAGACCCGCTAGATTGGCTTGACCAGATGAAGAACTCGGAAGGTATCTTTGTTGGGACTGATTTTGGTACTGTCCTTGATGCTGACTCTGTCCTTGGTATGTCTCTACCTTCGGTCTTTGACACTCCCTCGCGAAGTGTCCCAATCCCTGACAGTTGTAGCATTTGACCTTAGACTTATCAAATCCTATCCCTTTGTTGTTCATTTGCAGATTCCTCCCAGTTCTTTTAATGAATCTTTTAACCCTCTGGGTCACCATGGCCAGTTGCCACTTAAGATCCATTTCCTCTAAGTCATCAGGGTCGACCTGATCGTAATCTTCATCCCAAAGAGCCGGATCATTGATCTTCCCTTGAACACAATTTCCATAAGCCGCCACAAAGGAAGCAAGCAGATTCAAATGTTCTTCTGCGGACTTTGCGCTCATCGGCATCTTCGAATAACTCTGGCTGGTCGATGTCTGTTGGATTTGAGGTTGCGGTTCATCCGATCTTCCTAACCCTAAGAACGCGCGATTCAGTGAGTCTTCGGACTCTGGTGGCGATGACGTTTCTCCGGTGAAAAACGCTGTAGCACTCTTCTGATCAGCTGTCACTGATGATTTAGATGTCTTTCCAAAATACATCGCCGGATTTTGGACTTGCTCGTAATCAGTCTCAGCCTTTAGCATCTCGAAGTGATATGCCCTCAACGTTCCCACGATGTCATCCAGCGATTGAGCATAGTATTTGTCTTCATTAAGCTTAATCATTGCCACGTACATAGCCCATTTGGCTGGTAGGGCATCAAGAAGCTTGTTGTTCTTGTCACTGTCCGAGTACTCAATGCCATGACTTTCAAGCTCTGTTATCGGATGATAGAACCTTGTGATAATATCATCTAACTGTTCATCCTTAAGAGCCTTGAAAATCGCAAACTGTTGGGTCAACAGCTCTGTACGCTTTCTACGTACCCGTGGATTACCCTCACACCTTTTCTGGAGAGATTCCCAAAGTTCTTTCGACGTCCTTTGAGTCCGAAATGTATGCAAGATATCTTGTGGTAATGCCATACGGATAATGGAGAAAGCCTTGTTTTCAGCTTCAAATAGTTTCTTGTCATCCTCTTTCATCATCTGGTATGACAGAACCTTTTGACGGCCTTCTACCTCAGATACTGGTGGAATGTACCCTTCATCTATGCACACCCACATGTGCATATCGTTGAATCGTACAAAATCCGTAAATCTGTCCTTCCACCAGTAATAATCCTCAACTTTCATCAGCTTTGGCGGTGCATTTGCCTTCCCAACTTCGTGATCCATCTCAAGGAATTTCTGAAGGTTTGACATGTTTTCTGAAAGAATTTGAATTTGAACTTAATTAATTTAATTTGAAACTGATTTAGATTAACTTATTCGAATCTAGATAGAATCGAAACAAATTAATATTAAATCTTTTGAGATTAAATTCGATTAAGTCTTAAAAGTCAAGTAGATTCAAAATAATGTCAGATTCGAGGAACTCCTTAGATTCGAAGTTATATCAGATTCGAAGGACTCTATAGATTCGAAGACCCTTAGAATCGAAGGCACAGTAGAGTCGAATGACAGCAGATTCGAAACACTAGAGTCGAAATAATACTAGATTCGAAATAAACTCGACACTAAACTAGACTCGAGATCCTATTCGAATGAAGCAATAGATTCGAAACAAAGTAGAGTCGAAACACTCTGAAATTGACTCTAAAGGAGTGTATTTTGGTTAGACTCGAAAATAAAGTAAAACCCTAATTACCCCTATAGATTCGAGCGCCGCAAACTCGAAAAACGGCTAACACTTTGATTTTTTTGACGTTTATAGATTAAATCACTATTTTTCAAATGAAAAATAATGATTTCGACCAAAAACGTGAAAAACGATAAAGTGTTTCCCGAATATGAATTTGCTAAGCTCAAAAACACGTTTTTGAGAGAAAAACCGTCCAACTAGCGTCAAGAAACCTAGAATGTATCTGATGAACACGAAGAACACCAAGAACACTCCGTAGGCTCTGATACCACTTGTAAGGTCTACCACTGCAAGATCTATCTAGACGCGGATCCGTTAACGAGTGCGGAATCCTCGTTGACGGTCAGACGGACAACTCTCAACCAACGGAAACACGGAGACTATCAGAAGCTGAACGAACGACACACGAACGATCCTACGTACTAATTCTCTCCTAAACGGGACTCACCTAGCTGATAAACTCGAGATCGCCTCTTGCTCAATTCCTCACGAATTCTGCAAAAAGTCTGATAATTATTCGAGTCTATCCCTAATTATAGAGTCTAATTCGAGTCTGCCATGGGCCAAACTCGAATCCGGCCCAAGGGCCATTCGAGTTTGTCCTCACTGACATTCTCGAATCCGCCTAAGTAAGCATATTCGAATCTGTCTAACTGACCCATTCGAATCTGGCCTAGATTCGAATCTTGGTCTTTAGACATTTCGAATCTACATTTTAACATAATTAACTAAGTATTGAAACTAATGTTTTTACCTTATGATTGATTTTATCTTTGATCTTTATGTTTGAACTTCTTGTAATACGTTACATTTAGTTCAAACACACAAACAATAGTAATTATCAACCATATATAAACATATATATCAAACACTTTGTTAATACTCAGAATATTACTTAAACCATAATGCAGATCGATTAGACTGCTATCGTCACACAGGGTGTACCAACACAATCATCAGTGACGGAGGGTCACATTTTAATAATTAGCATTTTGCTAAACTCCATAAACAGTATGGAGTTAACCATAGAATAGCAACGCCTTATCATCCGCAAACAAACGGACAAGTCGAGATCTCTAATAGAGAGATCAAGAGAATCCTTGAAAAAACTGTAAGACCTGATCGTAAAGATTGGTCGAAAAAATTAGAGAATGCTTTATGGGCATAGAGAATCACATTTAAAACACAAATCGGTCTGTCCCCATACAGACTTGTTTATGGTAAGCTTTGCTATCTCCCAGTGGAATTTATACACCGAGCTCTATGGGCAATCAAAAACACTAATTATAACTTACATGATGTCGGTGTTGATAGAAAATTTCAATTAAATGAACTGGAAGAAATTCGTAGAGAATCCTACGAAAGCGCAAGAATTATAAAGAGAAAACTAAAGTTTTCCACGACAGAGTGATTAAAAAATTAAAATATTTACCAAGGAAATAAAGTTTGGTTATTTAACGCAAGACTTCGTCTATTTCCCGATAAATTAAATAGTAATTGGAAGCAGTATGGCTGGCTGAAGACGTAAAACTTAGCACTTTCTGGGAGGCAACCCAGAGTAATTTGTTTATTTGAATTTTATTGTTTTTAAGTGTGTTTATTTGCTTATTTGTGTTACTTGTGTGTACCCAATTAATTTGGGAAGGATTCATCCTTCTGAACTTAGTTATGTTTAGAAATTAGGTTTTAAATTAAATAATAAAGGCCCGCAACAGAAAATAAAAATTTTTAGCACGTAGCAGAATTATTTTAACCCGATAATACGAGCGTAAGTTGGAGAGAATACCCGTAAAAATTAAAAAAATTAAAGAATTAGGGTTTCAAGACCAGTGCACGGTCCAGATCACGAATCTAGAGGCCCAGGCGCAGGGGTGGGCACAAGCCTGCGCTTGCCCTGCGGCCTGACGCGCTTAAAATTATATAAAAACAGTACTGATCGTCCCCATAACTCCAAAACCCTAATTCTAGTTCCAGAAACGGCGGATTTCGATTCCTAAGCCTAAAAACCTTCAAAAATTCGTCTTTTTCACGTCAAATCTTCAATCCGACGTTAATTCTTCTTAATTATTAGCAAGGTATACTCCCTATAACCCCTTTAACTTCATTCTACCTTAGTTTCATAAAGATTTTATCATGCATGCATGGGTTGAGGTTTTTGCGAGTTACATGGTTTTTAATAAAAAAAGGGTTATTAATAATTTTCTAAATACTCATCTAATTAATATAAAATTATTTTTGCAAAACTTTTGTTAAACTTATGGTTTTTTTCGTATTTAATAAATTTTGAAACTTTTTGTCGTAAAAGATTATGTTTTTATTTTTAAAATATTTCTTATTAAAGTTCATGAATTTGTTAGGGTTCGATTGGGCTCACATTGTTGTTGAGACTTAGTATTAGTAATTATTGTAGAAAAAGGGTGTTTAAAATTTTCATGCATCATTTACGTAAAAACCCCACATTTTTAATCCTTTGTCTTTGCGTTATTTTTAGATGTCAAATCAGTTCCACGCAAATGGTAACCGTCCCGGAAATTTCCAAAAACCTAGGATGAGAACCCACGACCCTAGAGACATTTGCTTTGAGAAACATCTCAATGCGGAGTTCCCTGAAATTCCACCGAACATTAGTAACGGTAAACCCCCTAGGTTTCTCATAGAGCGTACCCTAAAAGAGTCTGATTTTGATAATTTTGAAATAAGTGTTTTGAGCGTCTAGGATGGGCTAGGGCTTTCATGTGGGAGTTACCATATATCCATACTAGTTTAATTCAACAGTGGTCCGCCACAATGCGTAGGATTGAAAAATCTGAGGAGCATGACTTTGAATTAGTGGGGATGGTGGGGAACAAAGAGGTGTTAATTTCTAAAGAAAAATTGTATGAGGAATTCTTAATTGACACTGAAACACCTCGTCCTATAGAGTTTTGGACATTAACTAATACCCAGGGGGATAGAATGTGTAAGGTTAACAAATAGACTAATCAATCGGATCAAATCATAGCAACTGTTTTTTGAATTTCGATTAGAACTGGCTGGATCTATACGCCTTAAATAGAGGTGATTTATGCCCATTAGCCAAAGTTATGTGGAAGTTTGTTATCTTTAACATACTTCCGCGTCACCAAGACACCACATATGTGAGACCACAAGAAATTTTCTTAGTGCACACATTGATGACAGGATACCCGACTGTATCTCTAGGAAACATTATTATCCAAAATTTGTGGGAATGCCATGTATTAGGCCAAGGGATAGATTACCCTCATTCTAGAATGTTCACTGAATTATTCGTCATAGAAAAGGTTGTGTCTGAGGAATTGCCCATACGGATCCTTAACCCGAATACCACATGGTTTACAAGGTTTACTATTGTAGGGCTAGTTTTTGAGCGTACTGAGAGAGGTTTCCAAATCCGTTGTCCAGAATCTGCTAAAGTGACCCAAATTCCTTTCAAAGCCCCTGAACCCGTACCTGAAAGACAGAGTAGTAAAGGAAAAGCTAGAATGGAAGTTGATGAAGAAGATCAGAGGCCATGGAAGAGGGTCGAGACCGTTGATGTCGTTTGGGAACAAGTGCACAAGCTGAAGGAGGTAGTTGGAGACTTAGTAAACACAAAAAATATAGTGCTTAAAGAGATCCAAATGCTTCGGGAAAATCAAAAGAAGAATGATCAATTGTTTCACACGCAATCAGACTGGCTCACCAATTTTCAGAATAGTGTGAAAACAGGCAGGTAAGCCTCGTAGTATGTGAAAACCATGCAGTGCAAGCATGGTGTTGACAGTTCAAAATGCTGATCTGGGATGTGCCAAACCTGACCAGGATAACGAGTTAGATGATCAGTCCCGACAGTGGCTTGATGTCAGCCCCAGTCCAGGTCGCATCAGATTGTGAAGTAATGATCATGCAGTGCAAGCATGATTTAAATAGATGCACTTTCAAATGAACGCTAGCTACATGTTTGTCACATGTCAAGTACGAGTGTGCATCATAACAATGATTCATACATGAATGCCAATTGATGTATATGAACAATGTGAACATGCAATTGAATATGTAAAATGTGAATGCAAAGACAATAAATGTTAGAATGATAATCTATTACTCACAGTGGTTTGTGCAGTGTGTCTGGTCTCTGAATCAATGTGTATTAAAACACACCACAAAGATCCTGTTATGTCAGTGTAATAGTGATTTAATGTCAGTAATTGCTTAAAACCTAATTCTGAATAATTATATAAATTTGAATTGAAATTCGAACCACATCCGAATTTCGGATGATCCGAAATCCGAATGGTCCGAGGTCCATCCTTGTAACTTATGTTTGTACTATTCATCCGAATTCGAATGACATCTTGGTCTGAAATTCGGTTGAGGTCCGAACTCGAATGGGGCGTAGGACCGAACTTAGTTGAGATCCGGACTTCGGATGAACAGTATCTGAAATCGTATGGTCCGAATTCAGTTCATCTGGTCCGATCATATACTTGTATAATTTCTAACATTTTCCAGATTTTCATTTTTGACCTTTTTATGCATGTTTAATGTCTAAAATTGCAGATATGAACTTAAATGTACACTTTTAACTTAAAACATACCATAAATGTACCAAAATAGTACATTTATGTCCATTTTTCATCAATGGTCGATGAACACACACACTAAAACACACACTTGATTCCAAATTCATACTTAGACTTCGAATCAGAAACTGAATTTTGGTATATAACATCTCTAACACACGATTTTAACATATCCAATAGAATATACAACATGCATTAACAATTTAAACCAGAATCAATGATTCGGTTTTTTTGAAAACCGAACACAATTTCTTCAATTTCACGAATTTTAAGTAGATGTTACCTCAAATCGTTTGTTGTATTGACTATAGTTCCTTCCAATTAACTTGATTCTAGATCTATAGCACTTGATTCCAACAAACTTTGTGTTCTTGAATTGGATCCGAGAGTTAGAGTGAGAGAGAGGGAGAGAGAGTACGGTGAGAGGAGAGAGAGAGTGTGTGAAGATTGAAATGAAGGGGTTATTTCCCTTTTAATTTGTTACTTTGCCTCATTTGCACTTTATACCCCTTAACTTTGTATTTTCTTATCTAGGCGATGTTAAGTCAGTTTCTCATTGTTATACTCGCTCAAAAGACGACAATGATAATTTCTCATTATCATTGCTACTTTTAAAAATCTTTGACCGTTGATGGTATTTTAACTGATGTCGGTTCCATATTGTTTGCTTGCTCAAAAAACTACGATGAGGATTTCTCCTCATGTTTTCTCATTTTAAAATTGTGATCGAAATTTGCTTAATCTGAAATAATAATCATTAATACACTAATTGAGTCTTAATTTGCAAATTACATGTACTTGAAAAGTAGGGATGTTACAGCATGGGCTCCACCACGCCTATACTTCGTCCGCGAAGTCATGCTACGCTAAACAGAGTTGGGTACTTAGTCTTCATGTCTTCTTCTGATTCCTAAGTGTGGTTAACTCCCCTATGATGCTTCCACTTGATTCGCACCATCTTGATTTCCTTGTACCGAAGTTTCTTGACTTTTGTTTCTAGTATACACTCCGGCTCTTCAACGAACCTTAGCCGTTCGTCAACCTTTATCTCTGAATGATTAGTCCATGGTTCCCTCTCGAGCACCAGACTGTTTCTTAAGTATCCAATGTGAAAGACCGGGTGAACACCTGGCAATTCCTCCGGCAAGTCCAAATGATAGGACTGATTCCCAACTCTTTCAATGATGCGAAAGCAACCTACAAATCGAGCAGATAGCTTTCCTCGCTTCACAAATCTTGTGACACCTTTCATCGGTTATACCTTCAGGTAGACCCAATCATCCTTCTGAAACTCTATCGCTTTATGACGGCGATCGTGATAGTTCTTTTGTCGATCTTGCACTGTTTTCATGTACTGTCGAATGAGCTGGATCTTTTCGTTTGTTTCTTGGAGTAGAGCTGGTCTAGCAATAGGAGTTTTCTTGTTTCCCTCCAACAAGTTGGAGTCCTACATTTCCTTCCGTACAGGAACTCAAACGTTGCCACTTTGATTGTTGAGTGGTAACTATTGTTGTAGGAGAATTCAGCCAATAGGAGGTAATCGTCCCAGTTACCACCCAAATCCATGACATAGGCTCTGAGCATGTCTTCCAGAGTCACAATAGTTCTTTCACTCTGCCCATCAGATTGAGGTCTATAAGCAGTACTCATTGCGATACGAGTACCAAGATCGTTTTGAAGAGCAGCCCAGAAGTTAGAAGTAAATCTATTATCTCGGTCAGAGTCAATAGACATAGGCACACCATGCCTGATGACGATTTCGTTCATGTAGATCTGAGCTAGACGATCCACGGAATAGGTTTCTCGAATGGGAATGAAATGAGCAGATTTTGTTAATCGGTCAACAATGACCAAAATGGAGTCATGTTGACGACGTGTCTTGGGTAGCTTAGTTATAAAGTCCATAGTAATATGGTCCAACTTCCATTCTGGGATAGGAAGAGGTAGCATACTACCATAGGGTTGCTGGTGCTCTGCTTTGAACAATCTGAAGGTTCTGCAGTTCTCCACAAATTGCCCAATGTCTCTTTTCAGTCCTAGCCACCAGAAATCTGCTTTCAAGTCATTATACATTTTCGTGCTTCCAGGATGAATTGAGAATTTGGATTGGTGAGCTTCTTCTAGAATTACTTCTCGCAAACCACCAGACTTAGGAACCCATATTCTGCCGTAAACACCTTTGAGTCTGGTTCCATCATCTTGCATTAGTGGTAATTAAACTCTTATATTCTCATCTCTTATATTCTCCTCCTTAAGAGCTTGCTGTTGAGCAGCTCTTACATAATCGATAATGCTTGATATCAGAATTGTAGAAGTCAAGGCATAACAGTACGCCTTGCGATATGCTTTTCTAGTTAGGGCATCAGCCACTACGTTGACTTTCCCTGGATGGTATAAGATGTCGCAGTCATAATATTTAATCAGCTCCATAGACCTTCTTTGCCTCATATTTAAGTCCTTCTGACTGAATATATACTTTATACTTTTGTGGTCGGTGTAGAGCGGACACTTGGTCCCGTACAAGTAGTGCGTCCATAGTTTGAGAGCGAAAGTCACAACAGTTAGCTCTAGGTCAAGACTAGAGTAGTCTTTCTTGTGTGGTTTGAGCTGTCTAGAAGCGTATGCTATGACAGTTCTTCTTTGCATCAGCATTGCTCCCAAACCCATGTCTGATGCATCTGTGTAAACAACAAAGTCCTCGTTCCCTTCAGGCAGGGCTAAAACAGGTGCTTCCCTTAGCAACTTCTTCAATTTGTCAAAGGCTGCTTATTGTTCTTCTTTCCGAAAGAAAGTTGTGTTCTTGCGAGTAAGCTTAGTGAGAGGAACAACAATTTAGAGAAGTCTTTGATGAATCGGCGGTAATAACCAGCCAATCCCAGAAAACTGTGAATCTCAGAGGCGTTGCGAGGTGATTCCCAGTACTGGATAGCCTAGATCTTTGCAGGATCAACAACAATACCAGCACCAGATATCACGTGCCCCCAGAATTGGATCTGAGTTGTATGTTTAGGAGGAACAAGTTAATAAGAGTTTATAACTGAGTATAAGGATCAAGAGATTGTTTGGAATGTTTGAGACATACCTGCCTCAACCAGAATTCACATTTCGAGAATTTGGCATAAAGTCGCTCTTTGCGTAGCAACTCTAGCAATTCTCATAGATGTGTAGCATGATCCTCTTTGGTCTTAGAATAGATGAGAATGTCATTGATGAACACGATGACAGATTTGTCGAGCATTGGACGACAGACTCTGTTCATGAGATCCATGAAAGCAGCCGGCGCATTCGTGAGACCAAAGGGCATCACCAGAAACTCATAGTGTCCGTAACAAGTTCTGAGAGCCGTTATAGGAATGTCGTCTGGATGCACTTTTAGTTGATGATAATCCGAACGAAGATCAATCTTCGAGAAGTAACTTGCGCCTTGTAACTGGTCAAAGAGATCATGAATCCGGGGCAACGGATATTCGTTTTTGATTGTGACTTTATTGAGTTCTTTGTAGTCGATGCAGATATGCAATATGCCATCTTTCTTGTTGACAAACAGAACAGGAGTGCCCCAAGGAGATGAACTTGGACAGATAAAGCCTTTGTCAAGTAGCTCCTGTAAATGTTTCATCATTTCCTGTATTTCTGCAGGGGCTAACCTGTAGGGAGCCTTTGCTATTGGAGCAGCTCCGGAAACAAGATCAATGCGGAATTCCACTTGACGATCAGGTGGCAATCCCGAGATATCTTCTGGAAAGACATCTGGAAACTCAGAAACAACGGGAATGGCAGAGAAAGATTGAACTTCAGCCTTTGCATCGATAGCGTAGGCTAAATAAGCGGAACAAACCTTAGCAACGTGCTTTCGGGATTTTGCAATTGAAATGAGGCATAAGTCGCCTTTGTGTCTGTCATAAAAAATACAAATATCTCAGCCCTCAGGAGTGGTGATCTTAATCATTCTCTTCCTGCAAACAATTTGGGCCTCATTATGGACAAGCTAGTCCATACCTACTATGACATCGAATTCCCCGAACTCCATGAGAATTAAATCTATGTTGAATACTACATCTTCTACAAGTAATGTGCAATTCCTATATACTTTGTCGGCCTTAACTAACATGTTGCTAGCAGTCTCAATATCAAGTACAAATTCCAGTTTTGAAGTAGACATACTAAATTGACGAGCAAATGAAGTGGACACAAACGAATGGTTGGCTCTGGAATCAAACAGAATTCGTGCTGGAATTGAATTTACAAAGAACGTACCAGTGAACACCTCCGGGTCATCTTTTGCTTCTTCAGCTGTGATTTGGAATGCCCTTGTTGGAGCCCTCAGAGTTTGTTCTCTACGAGCCGTGGAAGCTCCAGAAGATCTGGTTTTTGATTGCTGAACACTTTATTCTCTTGGGGGTTTTGGGCAGTCCCTTGAAAAGTGGCCAAGTCTGTGGCAGTTGTAGCACGCATCGTCTTTTAGATGACAATGCTCCCAGTGATGGCCCTTCTGCCCACAACAGAAGCAATACATATCTTGAGTTTAGCACTCTCCGGAGTGCGCTTTCCTACACCTCCTACAGTCTCTAATTTCATAACTGGCCGAAAAGGCCTTTCCCTTCTTTGGTGAGGATGATGGTTGGTTGGATTGAGGAGAGGATCGGGATGACCCAGACTCCCGCTGCCTTTTTGGCAACGACGGTTGAGTCGGTACTGCGGCGGTTGACCCAAAGATATACCCATATAACAAAGCAATCTGCTCCACATTTCGAGCAGCCTCCAGCAAACCAGCAAGAGTTGTATACCAAACCCCACTCATGGTTCGGCGAATTTCATAGTCTAATCCGGCCTCAAACCGGGCTATCTTTCTTTCTTCCGTGTCGACTTGATGGGGTGCGAACAAACTTAATCGGGTGAACTCGATGGCGTATTGTGTAACCGTCTTTGTTCCTTGTGTTAGATTCAGATATTTTGCCTCGAGATGTCACTTCTCATCGGCCGGACATTACTGCTGAGAAAACACTTCCTTTAATTCACTCCAGGACATGTGTGACACTACCTCCATCGTCAACACATGAGTCATAGCATCCCACCACATCCCTGCATCTCTTGCAAACATGGCAATTGCAAATCTAACCATGTATTTTTCAGCGCAGTCGCTGATTCTAAAAGTTCTCTCTGTGGTGGGGATCCACTCCAATGTCGTGACGGCATCTCTACTCCCATCAAAAGTAACAGCTCCGTTACTTTTGAAGTCCTTAAACCTACAACCCATTGATTTGTTAGAAGACCCAATGTCTCCTTGTCTTTCCTCTTGATCTTCTTGTTGTTGCTCCTTATTCTTTCTTTCATCAGCTTTACGTTTTGTTTCGGCCTTATCTCTGGCCGTTAATTGGTCGGCAAATGACTGAGCATGCTCAGCCATTCTTTTGGATTGTAGTTCATTGTTCTGTTCCATGAGAGCTTGCATCAATAGGAACATTTGTTGAGGAGTCATATCGTCTTCTGACATGTTCTGGAATATAACAATTTATATTTATAACATTTATTTGTAAGTCCTAAGAGTTTACAGTTACCATTTATTTGTCCCTGTGTGCATGTCAATCCTATCTTAGTTCGGATCATTTCCTAGGAGTCCATTCTAATATCATAACCTAAGTTTGAGTCTAAGTCCTCGCGGACACTTAAAACCTCAAACTAATGCTCTGATACCAAACTGTGACGTCCTCATGAATTAATGATATATAATAAATCACCAGGTTCAACACACAACCCAATGATTAACATGATAATTAAAATTGATGCTTAATTCAGATTAAAGCAGTTCCACACTAAAGCAATAAAAGTACTTGTCTAAAGTGATTAAGTCTAACTATTACAACATCATAACTTGTTTTAAAAGTATCAAATCGCAGCCCCAAAGCTATATCGTCCATGTACCAAAGTAGCTTCTAGGACACCAAGATGTAAAACGAATTGCTTAGGAGGAAGGTCCAGCTACACCTTTTCCTTTGCCTGAAAACATTGAGAGTCAACAGTAAGCCAATCTGCTTAGTGATATAACAGATCAGAATTCAACAAATATTTCTTTACAAGCATAGTGTGAAAACAGGCAGTGTAAGCCTCGTAGTATGTGAAAACCATGCAGTGCAAGCATGGGGTTGGCAGTTCAAAATGCTGATTGGGGATGTGTCAAACCTGACCAGGATAACGAGTGGGATGATCAGTTCCCGATAGTGGCCTGCTGTCAGCACCAGTCCAGGTCGCATCAGATAGTGAAGTAATGATCATCCAGTGCAAGCATGATGTAAATAGATGCACTTTCAGATAGCTTTCCTCGCTTCACAAATCTTGTGACACCTTTCATCGGATATACCTTCAGGTAGACCCAATCATCCTTCTGAAACTCTATCGCTTTATGACGGCAATCGTGATAGTTCTTTTGTCAATCTTGCACCGTTTTCATGAACTGTCGAATGAGCTGGATCTTTTCGTTTGTTTCTTGGAGTAGAGCTGGTCTAGAAAAAGGAGTTTTCTTGTTTCCCTCCAACAAGTTGGAGTCCTACATTTCCTTCCGTACAGGAACTCAAACGTTGCCACTTTGATTGTTGAGTGGTAACTATTGTTGTAGGAGAATTCAGCCAATAGGAGGTAATCGTCCCAGTTACCACCCAAATCCATGACAAAGGCTCTGAGCATGTCTTCCAGAGTCGCAATAGTTCTTTCACTCTGCCCATCAGATTGAGGTCTATAAGCAGTACTCGTTGCGATACGAGTACCGAGATCGTTTTGCAGAGCAGCCCAGAAGTTAGAAGTAAATCTATTATCTCGGTCAGAGTCAATAGACATAGGCACACCATGCCTGATAACGATTTCGTTCATGTAGATCTAAGCAAGACGATCCAAGGAATAGGTTTCTCGAATGGGAATGAAATGAGCAGATTTTGTTAATCGGTCAACAATGACCAAAATGGAGTCATGTTGACGACGTGTCTTGGGTAGCTTAGTTATAAAGTCCATAGTAATATGGTCCAACTTCCATTCTGGGATAGGAAGAGGTTGCATACTACCATAGGGTTGCTGGTGCTCTGCTTTGACTAATCTGAAGGTTCTGCAGTTCTCCACAAATTGCCCAATGTCTCTTTTCAGTCCTAGCCACCAGAAATCTGCTTTCAAGTCATTGTACATTTTCGTGCTTCCAGGATGAATTGAGAATTTGGATTGGTGAGCTTCTTCTAGAATTACTTCTCGCATACCACCAGACTTGGGAACCCATATTCTGCCGTAAACACCTTTGAGTTCGGTTCCATCATCTTGCATTAGTGGTAATTAAACTCTGATATTCTCATCTCTTATATTCTCCTCCTTCAGATCCTGCTGTTGAGCAGCTCTTACATAATCGATAATGGTTGATATCAGAATTGTAGAAGTCAAGGCATAATAGTACGCCTTGCGATATGCTTTTCTAGTTAGGGCATCAGCCACTACGTTGACTTTCCCTGGATGGTATAAGATGTCGCTTTCATAATATTTAATCAGCTCCATAGACCTTCTTTGCCTCATATTTAAGTCCTTCTGACTGAATATATACTTTATACTTTTGTGGTCGGTGTAGAGCGGACACTTGGTCCCGTACAAGTAGTGCCTCCATAGTTTGAGAGCGAAAGTCACAACAGTTAGCTCTAGGTCAAGACTAGAGTAGTCTTTCTTGTGTGGTTTGAGCTGTCTAGAAGCGTATGCTATGACAGTTCCTCTTTGCATCAGCATTGCTCCCAAACCCATGTCTGATGCATCTGTGTAAACAACAAAGTCCTCGTTCCCTTCAGGCAGGGCTAAAACAGGTGCTTCCCTTAGCAACTTCTTCAATTTGTCAAAGGCTGCTTATTGTTCTTCTTTCCGAAAGAAAGTTGTGTTCTTGCGAGTAAGCTTAGTGAGAGGAACAACAATTTAGAGAAGTCTTTGATGAATCGGCGGTAATAACCAGCCAATCCCAGAAAACTGTGAATCTCAGAGGCATTGCGAGGTGATTCCCAGTACTGGATAGCCTAGATCTTTGCAGGATCAACAACAATACCAGCACCAGATATCACGTGCCCCCAGAATTGGATCTGAGTTGTATGTTTAGGAGGAACAAGTTAATAAGAGTTTATAACTGAGTATAAGGATCAAGAGATTGTTTGGAATGTTTGAGACATACCTACCTCAACCAGAATTCACATTTCGAGAATTTGGCATAAAGTCGCTCTTTGCGTAGCAACTCTAGCAATTCTCATAGATGTGTAGCATGATCCTCTTTGGTCTTAGAATAGATGAGAATGTCATTGATGAACACGATGACAGATTTGTCGAGCATTGGACGACAGACTCTGTTCATGAGATCCATGAAAGCAGCCGGCGCATTCATGAGACCAAAGGGCATCACCAGAAACTCATAGTGTCCGTAACAAGTTCTGAGAGCCGTTATAGGAATGTCGTCTGGATGCACTTTTAGTTGATGATAATCCGAACGAAGATTAATCTTCGAGAAGTAACTTGCGCCTTGTAACTGGTCGAAGAGATCATCAATCCGGGGCAACGGATATTTGTTTTTGATTGTGACTTTATTGAGTTCTTTGTAGTCGATGCACATATGCAATGTGCCATCTTTCTTGTTGACAAACAGAACAGGAGTGCCCCAAGGAGATGAACTTGGGTAGATAAAGCCTTTGTCAAGTAGCTCCTGTAAATGTTTTATCATTTCCAGTATTTCTGCAGGGGCTAACCGGTAGGGAGCCTTTGCTATTGGAGCAGCTCCGGGAACAAGGTCAATGCGGAATTCCACTTGACGATCAGGTGGCAATCCCGAGATATCTTCTGGAAAGACATCTGGAAACTTAGAAACAACGGGAACGGCAGAGAAAGATTGAACTTCAGCCTTTGCATCGACAGCGTAGGCTAAATAAGCGGAACAAACCTTAGCAACGTGCTTTCGGGATTTTGCAATTGAAATGAGGCATAAGTCGCCTTTGTGTCTGTCATCATAAATACAAATATCTCAGCCCTCAGGAGTGGTGATCTTAATCATTCTCTTCTTGCAACCAATTTAGGCCTCATTATGGACAAGCTAGTCCATACCTACTATGACCTCGAATTCCCCGAACTCCATGAGAATTAAATCTATGTTGAATAGTACATCTTCTACAAGTAATGTGCAATTCCTATATACTTTGTCGGCCTTAACTAACATGTTGCTAGCAGTCTCAATATCAAGTACAAATTCCAGTTTTGAAGTAGACATACTAAATTGACGAGCAAATGAAGTGGACACAAACGAATGGTTGGCTCTGGAATCAAACAGAATTCGTGCTGGAATTGAATTTACAAAGAACGTACCATTGAACACCTCCGGGTCATCTTTTGCTTCTTCAGCTGTGATTTGGAATGCCCTTGTTGGAGCCCTCAGAGTTTGTTCTCTACGAGCCGTGGAAGCTCCAGAAGATCTGGTTTTTGATTGCTGAACACTTTGATCTCTTGGGGGTTTTGGGCAGTCCCTTGAAAAGTAGCCAAGTCTGTGGCAGTTGTAGCACGCATCGTCTTTTAGATGACAATGCTCCCAGTGATGGCCCTTCTGCCCACAACAGAAGCAATACATATCTTGAGTTTTGCACTCTCCGGAGTGCGCTTTCCTACACCTCCTACAGTCTCTAATTTCATAACTGGCCGAAAAGGCCTTTCCCTTCTTTGGTGAGGATGATGGTTGGTTGGATTGAGGAGAGGATCGGGATGACCCAGACTCCCGCTGCCTTTTTGGCGATGACGGTTGAGTCGGTACTGCAGCGGTTGACCCAAAGATATACCCAGATAACAAAACAATCTGCTCCACATTTCGAGCAGCCTCCAGCAAACCAGCAAGAGTTGTATACCAAACCCCACTCATGGTTTGGCGAATTGCAAAGTCTAATCCGGCCTCAAACCGGGCTATCTTTCTTTCTTCCGTGTCGACTTGATGGGGTGCGAACAAACTTAATCGGGTGAACTCGATGGCCTATTGTGTAACCGTCTTTGTTCCTTGTGTTAGATTCAGATATTTTGCCTCGAGACGTCGCTTCTCATCGGCCGGACAGTACTGTAGAGAAAACACTTCCTTTAATTCACTCCAGGACATGTGTGACACTACCTCCATCGTCAACACATGAGTCATAGCATCCCACCACATCCCTGCATCTCTTGCAAACATTGCAATTGCAAATCTGACCATGTCCTTTTCAGCGCAGTCGCTGATTCTAAAAGTTCTCTCTGTGGTGGTGATCCACTCCAATGTCGTGACGGCATCTCTACTCCCGTCAAAAGTAACAGCTCTGTTACTTTTGAAGTCCTTAAACCTACAACCCATTGATTTGTTAGAAGACCCAGTGTCTCCTTGTCTTTCCTCTTGATCTTCTTGTTGTTGCTCCTTATACTTTCTTTTTTCAGCTTTACTTTTTGCTTCGGCCTTATCTCTGGCCGTGAATTGGTCGGCAAATGACTGAGCCTGCTCAGCCATTCTTTTGGATTGTAGTTCATTGTTCTATTCCATGAGAGCTTGCATCATCTGGAACATTTGTTGAGGAGTCATATCATCTCCTGACATGTTCTGGAATATAACAATTTATATTTATAACATTTATTTGTAAGTCCTAAGTGTTTACAGTTACCATTTATTTGTCCCCGTGTGCATGTCAATCCTATCTTAGTTCGGATCATTTCCTAGGAGTCCATTCTAATATCATAACCTAAGTTTAAGTCCAAGTCCTCGCAGACACTTGAAACCTCAAACTAATGCTCTGATACCAAACTGTGACGTCCTCATGAATTATTGATATATAATAAATCACCAGGTTCAACACACAACCCAATGATTAACATGATAATTAAAAATGATGCTTAATTCAGATTAAAGCAGTTCCACACTAAAGCAATAAAAGTACTTGTCTAAAGTGATTAAGTCTAACTATTACAACATCATAACTTGTTTTAAAAGTATCAAATCGCAGCCCCAAAGCTATATCGTCGATGTACCAAAGTAGCTTATAGGACACCAAGATGTAAAACGAATTCCTTAGGAGGAAGGTCCAGCTACACCTTTTCCTTTGCCTGAAAACGTTGAGAGTTAACAGTAAGCCAATCTGCTTAGTGATATAACAGATTATAATTCAACAGATATTTATTTACAAGCATAGTGTGAAAACAGGCAGTGTAAGCCTCGCAGTATGTGAAAACCATGCAGTGCAAGCATGGGGTTGGCAGTTCAAAATACTGATTGGGGATGTGTCAAAACTGACCAGGATAACGAGTGGGATGATCAGTCCCCGATAGTGGCCTGCTGTCAGCACCAGTCCAGGTCGCATCAGATTGTGAAGTAATGATCATCCAGTGCAAGCATGATGTAAATATATGCACTTTCAAATGAACGCTGGCTACATGTTTGTCAAATATCAAGTACGAGTGTGCATCATAACAATGAGTCATACATGAGTGCCAATTGATGTATATGAACAATGTGAACATGTCATTGAATATGTAAAATGTGAATGCAAAGACAATAAATGTTAGAATGATAATCTATTACTCACAGTGGTTTGTACAATGCGTCTTGTCTCTGAATCAATGTGTGTTAAACAACACCACAAAGATCCTGTTACGTCAGTGAAATAGTGATTTAATGTCAGTAATTGCTTAAAACTTAATTCGGAATAATTATGTAAATTTGAATTGAAATTCGGGCCACATCCGTATTTCGGATGATCCGAAATCCGAATGGTCCGACGTCCATCCTGGTAACTTATGTTTGTACTATTCATCCGAATTCGGATGACATCTTGGTCTGAAATTCGGTTGAGATCCGAACTCGGATGGGTCCGAATTGAGAGTAGTTCCGAACATAGTTGAGATCCGGACTTTGAATGAACAGTATCCGAATTCGTATGGTCCGAATTCAGTTCATCTGGTCCCAGTTCATACTTGTATAATTTCTAACATTTTCAAGATTTTCATTTTTGACCTTTTTATGCATGTTTAATGTCTAAAATTGCAAATATGAACTTAAATGTACACTTTTAACTTCAAACATACCATCAAATTCATAATTAGACTTCGAATCAGAAACTGAATTTTGGTATATTACATCTCTAACACTCGATTTTATCATATCCAATGGAATATACAACATGCGTTGACAACTTAAACCAGAATCAATGATTCGGTTTTTATCAAAACCGAACACCATTTCTTCAATTTCATGAATTTTAAGTAGATGTTACCTCAAATCATTTGTTGTATTGACTATAGTTCCTTCAAATTAGCTTGATTCCAGATTTATAGCACTTGATTCCAACAAACTTTGTGTTCTTGAATTGGATCCGAGAGTTAGAGAGAGAGAGAGAGGGAGAGAGTACGGTGAGAGGAGAGAGAGAGAGAGTGAAGATTGAAATGAAGGGGTTATTTCCCTTTTAATTTGTTACTTTGCCTCATTTGCACTTTATACCCCTTAACTTTGTATTTTCTTATCTAACCGATGTTAAGTCGGTTTCTCATTGTTATACTAGCTCAAAAGATGACAATGATAATTTCTCATTATCATTGCTATTTTTAAAATTCTTTGACATTGATGGTATTTTAACCGATATCGGTTCCTTATTGTTTGCTTGCTGAAAAAACTACGATGAGGATTTCTTCTCATCTTTTCTCATTTTAAAATTGTGATCGAAATTTTCTTAATCTGAAATAATAGTCATTAATACACTAATTGAGTCTTAACTTGCAAATTACATGTACTTGAAAAGTAGGGATGTTACAGCTTCAATCCGTGCAACTGAAGTGTAGGTCTTCTCATAATCAATACGTTGTTGTTGTCGGTAGCCTTTGGCAACTAGTCTTGCTTTGTTTCTTATCACAATGCCATTTTCTGTCGTGTGTTCTTAAAGATCCACTTGGTCCTGATTATGGCTCGGCCTTTTTGTTTGGGAACCAACCACCATACTCTTAGCTGTTCAAACTGGTTGAGCTCTTCCTGCATTGCTACTATCCAGTCTGGGTCTTTCAAGGCTTCATCCACACAAGCAGGCTCTATCATACTAAGGAATGACGCAAAGAGACATTCGTTAGTAGATGCCCTTCGAGTTTGGAACCCGGTAGAAATATCACCAATGATCTGTTTAGTTGGGTGATTTCGTGTCCAATTCATCTCGTGTGACAGGGGTGAACGTGATGGAATCTCAGTGGTGAGGGTGGGGATGGATGAAGAGTTCTGATTGATGGTTTGGTGTGAAGGTACCACTTGTTCTGGTTCTGTTGGGTCTTCTAGAGGGATAATGTTTGATACAATGTGTGAGGGAATTAATGGAGTAGATTCAACGTGAGGGATGTATGTGGATGAGGTGGAAGGTGAAGATTATGAAGTAGATGTTGTATGGATTGGTGAAGGAATTGGTGGATCCGAAGGTGGTGGATGAATAGTTGAATCAGATGAGGATGTGTTAACTGCAGAAGATGAAAAGGAAGAAGAATTAATACTAGGACCAAAAAATTCTACATAAAAAGGATCAAATAAATTAACAAAGTCATAAGAAGAAAAAGAAGTAGATTTAGATGAGTCTCCAAGCATCTGAGTAATACGTGGTCCTGATAGGTCATCTTCTGAATCTAGTTCAGCCATTTCATCGAATGTGATATGCACACTCTCGTTGACTGTCCTGGTGTGAGTGTTGAATGTGTGATATGCCTTTGAATTGGATGAGGATCCAATAAAGATCGCTTCATCCGCTTTCTTGTTGAACTTTCCGAGGTTGTCCTTGTCGTTCAGCACAAAGCACCTGCAACCAAACACTCGTAAGTACTTTATATAAGGAACTTTGTTCAAAAAGTGTTGATAACGAGTTTCATTGAAACACTTTTGAATAAGTGAGCGGTTTTCCATGTAGCAGGCTGTGGACACGGCTTCAGCCCACAAGAACGGAGGTAGCTTGGAGTAATTCAGCATGGTGCGAGCAGCTTCCACTAGGGTACGATTACATCTTCCAACAATACCATTCTGTTGAGGTGTCCGTGCGGCTGAGAACTGATGGTGAATACCCTTGGATCGCAGGAAGATTTCTACTACCGAGTTCTTGAATTCTTTGTCATTCTCGGATCGGATTGACTGTGCTGACAGCTGTTGTTGGGTTTTTACACTCTTGATAAAGTCGATGATCTCTTGAGTTGTCTCATCCTTGGATCGCATTTTACCCAGGTATAAAGCAAATAGTCATCGACGATAACCAGCACGTACCGCTTCCCGTTTATGCTTTGCGTTTGCATAGGACCACATAAATCCATATGCAGTAACTCCAGAACTCTTTTTGATGATGGTTCGGGCTTTGGCTTGTGAGAAGACCTCTTCAATGGGTCCTAGTCTGGGTTAACTAGAAGCCATTGAATTGAAGTGCGGGTCTTGATCTGAAGTAACCAAGAACCATCTGCATTAAATCACATAACTTTGGGTACCCATCTTAGGACAGGTCCTTTTTTCTTAAGTGTTCCAGGTGTATGTGTCACATTCACAGATTTACGAACCCATATTGCACTTTTGTGTGGTCTAGATGCAGAACCTTTTGGTATCCATTTGTAATTGGACCCAACTGGCTTTGAAACCTTAGGCGATGAAGTTTCTTTTGGCTTTGGACTTTTTGAAACTTGTTTTGCATTTGCTTTTGGTGTGGGCCAAGGCTAAAATACATGAATCAAACATTGGTGAGGCCAATGATGCACTGTTTTTAAATTTCTTTTTACGGATTCGTTTTTCAGGATAAGGCACAAATTTAGTCATTTCAGGTACTTGACGACTAAATCGAGTTGGACATAAAGGAAATAAATCACCCAATGAATACTTCAAACAAGACAAAGAATCCATTAGAGAACAAACATTATTTTCTGATATTACATTCATCCTATCTCTAGAAAGAAAAACACTTGGCATTTCAGCCTTCTTCACGAAAAAAGTGGAAAAATATTGCATAATTGTTTTGGGAACTCTACTCACATCATCCGTAGAAAAAAGAAACAATGAGAGTCAGTACGCTTGGAAGACTTTGTTAGGCACAAAAAGCCCTCAGTCAAAGCTGTTATACATCTTAGGGGGATATTATTAATCAAACTTGTTTGATGCACTTGAAGGTATAATATAAGGCCTGTTAATGCCTTATTGAAACCTGATAAGTGATTTAGAATATTAATCAAAGCTGCTAACCCTGTTGCATTTGTTGCAACTAAGGTAAATTGTCCAAGCTGTTCTACTCTGTTGAACAGGCTGGACATAAACTGTCTACGCTGCTCTAACCTGTTGAGCAGCTTAGACAAATTGTAAGTGTTCTATTCTTTGTGAACAGAACCTGATCTTTGTGAAGAGGCTAAACACTTTATGGAATATGTTTCCATGTCCTCATATATTGTCTTGGACCAAGAGATCAGTTTACAATTTTGAAGACAAAGTGGAAAAATAGAAGCTGCTAAATCTGCCCACGTTGTTCGGTTACATGAAGACAAAGTGGATATTTGAAATGGGTGACAGGCCATTTCTTATATCAAAATGGCCCTTCCAGAAATGAAAGGTTTAAAGTTGACATTCCTCTTTTGGTTAAAGCACTCTGCAACAGAGACAAAAAGGAAAAGACAAAGATTCTTCTATGTAAAGACAAATGCTGCTTTGTCAGAACGTGCAGAAAAGTATTTTTGTGTTTTTGGAAAGACATTCCACCATCTCTACATCCAATAAAGAAGCTATACTGGGATTCTCAGTAAGAGTATAAAAGGAAGCTTCTAAGAAATGTGAGAGAACCAAGAGTGTGATATTCAGAACGTGCAAAGAAGTGTGTTTTCATGCATGCAAAGTCTGCATGAATAAAACTGTTAAGTATGTCCAAGCTGTTCTTGTTCAAGTTGTCTGTCTGTCTGTCTGTCTTGTAAATCAGAGAGTTCATCTTTGTGAGTGTATTCATTGTAACTAGTTTGAGTGAGTCTTAGATTAGTAGTCTCCGTTGTTTCTATCATCTCAGCTTGAACCAATCCGCAGTTCAGGCTTGTTTGTAGTTAACACTTATTGATAATATACATACAAACATTGAGAAAGTGTGCTGAATTTTTAAATAGCTGTATTCACCCCCCCCCCCCTCTATAACTTAGAGCAACATACTAGGGAAACCTTTTGGGACCTACAGCTGGTATCAGAGTAGTTTAGAGTGTGTGTTAACTCTAGATCTCTATCATCTCCCTATTTCCTAACATGGACAACAGTGCTGCCAGCTCTTCCTCTTACTATGAAAATGGTTCAATGGCAAAACCTACCAAGTTCAATCATCAGAACTTCTCTGGCTGGAAGTGCAGAATGATGATCTATATATAGAATCTGGATGTACAACTACCAGAGATACTAATGGAAGGTCCCTATGTGCCAACCTCTGTTACTACTATCACTCAGTGGCTTCCAACAAGCAGAAGGGACTCATGGCTGAGACTTGTGACTGCGAGGAATCTGATTCATCATCTGATGAAGAGGACAACAATTCTCTGATGGCCAACACTGATGTCCCCTCAATAAGCAACCTCAAACGAGACTTGGTTGAAGCTGAAGCTGTCAGCAGCTTGGAGATCTGGAACCCAACTGTGATGTATAATGTACAAAATATTATGGATTACAGTTTTGATGAAAAAGTTAAAGTGTTTGAATATTTACTTGTTGATTTAAAAGCTGTTATTGAGAAGCATGATGCTTCGATGTTTGAGATCTCTAGGTTAAAAACAGATCTTGAAACAAAAACTAATAAACTGGACAACTTCCATAAGTTGGAAACTGAACTTAATGATGTAAAACACATCAACACCATTTTATTAGAAGAAAAGAGAGAGACAGACTCAAAGCATGCCAAGCTTCAAAAGATTGTTGACTCTTGGTGCCAATCAGCACAAAAGTCAACCACTGTATCAGTCAGCATATTCCTGCTCAAATCCAAGCCTATCTTGGAGGGGATCTGGATACAACAGCTTCAATTGTTGAAATAAATAATCTGGAAAAAGACTTATCCACTCTTGATGAGCTTCCAAGTACTTTTATTCAAAGAGTAAACGAAAAGCTGGTCTTAACAAATAGGTTTGTCAGGCCTCAAAACACTGAAATTTTGGGTGAAAAAGCTTTAAAGACTGATGATGGAATGTGTTCTCCATCAAATCAGCCTGCAAAGTGCATAGTTGATTCACACAAACAAAAGAAGGGAAAACAAGCTCAAACGACAGCTTTGGACACTAAACCTGCCCACAAGACAGCATCTGGATCTAAAGCTGATGGGAAGAAACCTGTTAACCCTTTTGATGTTGAACATTCTGAGAAAAAGTTTCCAAAAGGAAAGCAGCCTGCTTTCAACAGGGGTAAGTCTCATGCTGAAAGTAAATCTTCTGTGGTTTCAAATAAGTTTTTAAATCATTGTGGAAAACTGGTTATAAATAAAGGAAAATCTTTTAAAACCAGAAGCAATGATTATCTTGATAGGCAACATTCATCACATCTCAGTAAAGGCAAGGGCAAAGCCATTGCTCAACCTGAGAAAGCTGGGAATAAGTTTCCCAAACCTGTGGAAGGACCAAAGCCAATTAAACTTCCTATATTTGATCTCTGCCCTCCTAAAAAGAGGAAAGAGGACACAGGTAAAGCTGTTGCTGTTGTGCCTTCCACTCAAAATGTTGTTTCTTCTAAAAATATTAATAAGTTTGCTAAAGCTGCGACAAGTCCAACAAAGATACTACAGAATGTGTTTATGGGAGTACTTCTTCTAAAAAGTCTAAAGAGAGAAAATGCTATAAATGTGGGAAGAAGACTAATATGGCCAAAGACTGTCCTGGAACTGAGGACATAAGGCTTGGTGACACTGCTAGTTCCAACATTGCAAAAACCAGCAGTGTTGGAAGTAACATGGTCATTGAGGAGAGTATCCAAGCTGATACAATCCAAATTGGAAATATTAGTGTTGATCCAAGTGGTCCATCAACAATTGTTGATGAAGAAGTAGAACTTATCCTTATGATGAGTTCCCCTAAAAACTAATATTTTCCCATCACACTCTATAGGTTAAACAACCAAGCCAGGTTTGGTAGTTGGACAACGACTGCTCAGACCACATGACAGGTTGCAAAGATTTGCTGAGTGATATGAGGCCTGAAAAAGGGCCAAAGGTCACCTTTGGTGACTATTTACAGGGAGCCACAGAAGGATATGGAACCCTTCAAGCCGGTGCTGCAATATTCAAAAGAGTAGCCAATGTGTCTGGGCTAAAACATAATTTTGTTAGCATTAGCCAACTGTGTGATGATGGCTACAAGGTTAACTTTGATGAGCACTTGGGATACATACTGGATCGCAATGGCATGGTTGTGTTGTGTGCACAAAGGAAGAAAGGTGTATATGTTGGGGATATGAAATCTGCTGATCCCACAACTGAAACCTGCTTTATCTCAAGGAGCAATGCAGACCTAAACTGGTTATGGCACAAAAGGCTATCACATATGAACTTTAAGAATATCAAGAAACTCTGTAAGAAAGTGTTCGTAACAGGTTTGTCTTCTATAACTTTTGTTAAGAATAAGCTCTGCACAGCTTGTGAGAAAGGCAAGCAGAGAAAAACATACTTTAAATCCAAGCATAATTTTTCTATTGATACTCCTCTCTTCTTAATCCACATGGACTTGTTTGGGCCTATCAGTGTCCCAAGTCTAGGAGGTAGAAGATACACTCTAGTAATGGGTGATGAGTTCTCCAGGTTTACATGGGTGATCTTCCTAAAGACCAATTGAGAGGCTGCCAGAGAGATTATTGGATTTATAAAAAAGATGGAACTCTGCTCAAGTCAATCAGTTTAGAAGTGATCGTGCTACTGAATTCAGAAACAGTACTCTTGAGGACTTCTGTGAAGAAAGAGGGATCTCACAAAACCTTTTTGCTGTAGGAAGTCAAAAACAAAATGGAGTTGCAAAAAGGAGGAATAGAACCATCATTGAAGCTGCTAGAACCATGTCGTGTGCATCAGGTTTGCCTTCATCATTTTCGGCTGAAGCTATCAACACTGCCTGCTTCACTCAAAACAGATCCTTAGTGGTGAAAAGGTTCAACAAGACTCGTTATGAGTTAATCAAAGGAAGAAGGCCAAATATAAGATATTTCCATGTGTTTGGATGTCCCTGCTTCATTCTAAATCAAAGGGATCAGCTGGCAAAATTTGAACCCAAAGCTGATGAAGGTGTGTTTGTTGGATATTCTGTTGTTTCTAAAGCCTACAGAGCATACAACCACAAAAGAAAGGTGATAGATGAATCTATCAATGTCACCTTTGAGGAGTCCAGGAATGCCTCCACCAAAGCTATTCCTGAATCAGTTTCAGGAGAGTTCAGCTTTGATGATCTTATGCATACAAATGATGATCAAAAGGACTCAAAAGCTTCCACTTCATCCAGAGTGGAACCTGTTAACCACAATGGTCATGATGATGATTATGTTGACACACCCTGTGTGAAAAAGTGTACTGACATAGTTAATGCACCATGTCCAGAACCAATCAATGCTGATTTCCCTGAATCCTCTGCTGATGTGTTCAACAATAGAGATTCATGTTCAATAGGTGAACAGTGTCAAGATAACAGTGTGTCTGAAAATCTTAAAAACTGTTCTGCAGAACCTGTTGAAGATGAAAATGATACATAAGAATCTTCATTGAAACATGATCCTAAGTGGATCAGGTGTCACCCCAATGATCAAATAATTGGTGACATCAAAAAAGGGGTACAAACAAAATGGGACAGGTTGGAAAACTTTTGTATGTTTTCTAGCTTTGTGTCCCTAATGGAGCTTAAGAAAGTAGATGATGCACTTAAAGATACCAATTGGATCACTGCCATGCAAGAAGAGCTCAATCAGTTTGAGAGAAACAAAGTATGGAAGCTGGTCCCTGTTCCTAAAGGTAAAACTATAATTGGCACCAACTGGGTTTTCAGAAACAAAATGGATGTGCAAGCTCATGTCATTAGAAATAAAGCAAGACTGGTTGCTTAAGGCTATAAGCCAGAAGAAGGCATAGACTATGATGAAACATTTGCTCCAGTGGCCAGGTTAGAAGCAATTCGTTTGTTTCTAGCCTATGCTGCCCACAAGAGCATGAAGGTATTTCAAATGGATGTCAAGAGTGCATTTTTAAAATGGTAAGCTGCTGGAAGAAGTATATGTCAAGTAGCAACCGGGTTTTGAAAGTGAACTACATCCAGGTTTTGTCTATAAGTTGGACAAAGCTCTCCATGGCCTAAAACAAGCCCCTAGAGCCTGGTATGACGCTCTTATTGATTTCCTTATGAGCAATGGTTTTTCCAGAGGTAAAGTGGATACCACATTGTTCATAAAGAAGGTGTAAACTGATATTATGCTTGTTCAAATATACGTGGATGATATAATATTTGGTTCTACTAATGAACAGTTATGCAAGAATTTTTCACTTCTCATGAAATCCAAATATGAAATGAGCATGATGGGTAAACGTACTTTCATTCTAGGATTGAAGGTTAAACAAACCTCAAATGGAATTGTTATTAATCAAAGAAAGTGATGTCTGACTTCTATATGAAAACCTCTTGATGAAAATTAAACCTCTTGATGAAAACAGGTTTAATTACCTTGTAAGTAAGCTGGGTATGTTAATTAAAAGTGACTAAGTGTCATCGATGCTCTACAGATCACTTGTTCAAAGTTGTCAAAATTTCACAGAACAGCTTGAACTATTCAGGTTTTACTTGTCCTGCACATAGTCAGTTTCTGAAAAACTTGGACAGCTTGGACATGTAACAGGCTTGACAAAATAAGTTTAATCTCAAACCTATTCTGTTGTACAAACTTCCAACCTGCTCACTCTCAAAATCTGTCATATAAGGCAATGCCTTGTAACCTGTTCAACTATTAAACAGGTTTCACAATGAAACCTGTTCTCATATAGTTGCACAGGTTGCATGAACAGCTTGAAAAGTGAACAGTTTGTGATAAAACCTGTTCACACAGGTTTGAAGAATAGCTTGGAACATCAGTTTTAATTACCTTTCTTCACATTTAAGGTACTTAAATTACGTATTTATTAAACTTAATTACCTACGGATAAAGTATGTTAACGTGTGTTAGTAGTTAAAAAGGTCAAGTGGTCTGAAAACCGTTCTGACATGGCAAACCGTTCCGTTGTAAATAACATTTCAAATCAACCGCCCAAACCTTTCTCTCTCCTACTCACTCACATTCAAATCCTATAAATACCTAATCCACTATTCCATCTTTTTCTTCTTCTTCCTACTGCTTTCATAACTATCTGATAAACCCTAACCGATTAAGTGTCCAAACATCCCGCATATCTCTTACTTTCCCAAATGGCTCTCCAAAACAATCCCCTTTTATCTGTGTTCATTGGTGATGATGTAGTAAAACATCCATCTGTCAACACCATGCTCACACTCAAACCCACCAACTACATTGCTACCCGAGCATTCCCAAAAACCATGTGGGAAAAGGTTATGAACCTATTGTGGATTTCCTTCAGGCCCATCCTCTGCAATACGCAATGACTACCTCTCTTGGTGTCATGTACCAGGAGATGGTTTATGAGTTTTGGTATACTTGGTCGTATGACACTTCAACCAAACCCATCATGAGAACCATTCTTAATGGCACTCAAACCACTGAGATCACTACTGCTATTCTAAAGGAAGTACTTCATCTTCCCATTGCTGACAAACATGCAAAGCACAGCCTGAGGATGAACAGATTGGAAACCTGCTACGCTTCTGTGGTGTAGCAGAACCAAGTGGGGGCTCCCTTGTTCCGAAGGGACTTATCCCCAACCTACAGCTTTCTGTTCGCCTTAGTGGTGATGTCCTTCGGTTGCAAAGTTGGCTCATTTGACCAGCTTAGCCGGGAGGAGATTCCTATAGTCCTACAGCTTGTGGATGGGAGTACTCTAAACATGGTAAGGTGGATTTTCGTGAACCTGAGGAATCTGGTGGAGCAATAATAATGACCAGCAGCTGTCAGATATCCGAGGTTCCTTAGTCTCATCTTCAAACACATTTGTGGTGAGCACATGTACAAGTCTCAACCTCTACTGACTGCTGCTGCAGTCCCTGTTATTGGGAATAGAGTGTTCTATGCTCCAGTGATTGAGAATGAACCTCCTCTGTCAACACCAATGAGGAGCTTACTTTGTTTATTGGAAGGACCTTCTACTTAGAAGGTGGATCCAGTGACTGCTCCCAAGGGAAAATCCAAATCAAGGCCCAAACTGGTGAAGAGGGCCTTGAAACAAACTGAAGCTGAGCCTGTCCGCAAGAAGGCTAAAACAACTAAGTCAGCCCCATCAGCCTGAGTGGCTGAGGGGGAGCAAACTGCTCACCCTCGATCATCTGTTGAACCTGAAGCCTTTGACCTTTCGGGCTGGTTTCTCCATGGCACCTGAGACTATGAAACAGGAACAACCTCCTGTTTCTAGCCCAGTCTCCCCACCAGTCCAAACTGAACCTCTCATCACTTCTCCACAACATCCATCCTCCACTTCATCCCTCAAACCATATAACAAACGCAAATCACTAGCCAAAAAGAAACCATCCTCCCAGACTAGCCACTCTGACCCCTCCCAACAGGAGTCAGTTGACAAAGAAGCAACCCCTGCTGTTTTTACTTCTCCTATTTTGGGAGAAAGTGAAGCTAACTTGGAGCAGGCTTCACTCCAACATGAGTCCATCCTGAGTCAGCCTAGGCCCTCTGGTTCCTCCCAACAGGAACCAATTGTACAAATGGAGACCACCACATCAACTGTCCAAGCCTCTCAACAGGCTGACGACATTGAAAGACAGGAGCCCGCTCCACTCCACACTGAGTCCACACAGTCACCACCTCATACTTCTCATACACAACCTGAGTCTACACGAGGTGCCTAAGCTGCTGGAACAGACCAACCAGCAGATCAGCCTCAACCTTCTGTTCATGGTGATGCAGCTGTTCCACGCCCAACAGTTGTTGAAGGACCATCAACCCAAGCTGATGAACCTGAGGGAATAGAAATCCCTCTGGTGAGGCTGCTCCCCAAGTGCACATTCCATCATCAGCTTTCACCACTGATGATGTTGAAATGCACATCCTATCTCCCCATGAAGAGGTGCCTAAAGACCAAGGTACTACTGAGGGAACAACCCCAGGTCTTGATGAAGGTGCTACAATACCAGCAGCATCTGAAAGGCCACCAACTCCTACCACTTCACCTCATGATGCAGGTACAGCCACTGCTGAAGGTCCCCTTGACCCTTCCAAGCTGGGCCATTTAACTTATGCCCACGCTATGGAACTCCTATCCAAAGTCTCCCTACCTTCACCCACTGATCCACATACTCCTCAATCCTCATCTTCACCATCACATTCCTCACCATCCACCCAATCCAAACAGTCAACCCATACACCTCCATCTCCTAAAGATCTACCTTTGAAGGATCAGCTGTCTGTGTTGACCAACAAAGTTGGCTCTTTGGAACACTCTATGACCTCCCTCCCCTCACTCATTTCAGACACTGTGTCTGCTTAGCTTCAGGGGTTCCTTGATTCATTCAGGACTTCTTTCCCAACCCCTGCTCCTCAAGCTGATCATTCTTCTCAGCTGCTTGCACTCACTGCACAGCTGCAACAACTATCCTCATCCCCCTCATCAATTCTTTCTACCCAGCAGGACTTCGTGTCCTCACTGTCAGCTGTTTCCCAACAGCTGTCAGCCCTTATTGACACTTGCTCAAACACTCTTCCCTTCACTTTGGCCAGCCTGAATACCTAAGTGGTCTCTCTGTCCAATTCTGTGTCCTCAAACTTTTATGATATGCCAGATTCTCTTGAACTGAATCTTGCATAGCTTCAAAGTTTTGTTTTCACAGCATCTGACAGGGACGCTATTGCCCAGTTGTCTTCCTTTGCCACTTCTCATTCTTCTTCTCTTCAAACCTGTATTACCCAACTTGCAGAGGTTAAGGACAATTTGGCTTTCTTAGTGCATAGCCTTGTTGGTTTCAAGGCTTCTGCCAAAATTGCTGTTACCCAGCCTATTGGATCCGTTCCTTCAGGCAGATTTGTTGTTGAAGGCTCTATGCCATCTCCTTCAAAGGGGGAGAAGTTATCTGCCTTGAAGACCAAGTCTAAGGGGGAGAAGTCTTCATCTCCCTCTAAGTAGAAATCAGCTTCAACAGCACAAGTAGCAGGTATTTCCCAAACAGATCCTGTTGCAGGTGTCTCCGAAATTTTTGAAACTGCTCAGTCTACTCAGGCTGGATCTCCAATCCTTGCACCATCTAAGGGGGAGAAATCCAATCCTGAGAATAGGCCAAGCAGAAGGAGACATCTGATTTTAGAACTAATTGAAGAAGATGAGGAAGAGGAGACTGAAGCTGTGATAGCCACAACAGCAAAGGGTAAGAGAAAAGTCTCAGTGGACACTGACTATCTCAAGGCTACTCAACTCAAATTCGACAAAACACAAGGCAAAGAAATGGGTTTGCACTTGACACCTATTATCAATTCAAACAAGAGCAGCTTGAGATCTTGGAAAGACAAAAGAAGGAAGAAACCTCTGCCAAAGCAGCAAGGGCCTTTGCATTCAAGGAGGCAAGAAAAGTTAAAATGCCCTCCTTGGATGTTCAATGGAAACTATTAGAGGCTGCAAAAGAGTTAGTGACTCAGAAAGAGGGAGAGAAAGAAAAGAGTGCACAGGTCTTAGTGACCAAGTCAAAGCCTGCATCCTCCTCAGCAAGAGCCCATGTAAACTTTGACAGCTTGGCAAGGCATAAATTCTTTGATGTGGTCAACAGAAGACTTGCCAAGGAAACAATTGTCAAAATTGTCCCTATTTCAAAGAAAGGCAAGCAGTGGAAGATTCAAAAAACCAGGCTAGGTGCTGAGGGTCCAGAATTGGAAGCTTATAAATATGTTGATGTTGCTTGCATGGGGTACAGAGAATGGGTTGAATTGGCAGTTGCCCTGAGTCAGTCAAAATATGAAACTGCTAAGACTGTCAGGGCATATGTCGAAACACTGATGGAGAGAGTCAAAAGTCTGGGCCTGATCTCTAAAGAACAAATTAAGGGTACCTCAGTGGTGGAACCCAAGATGAGGCCCAGAAGAAAAAGGTAGGACATAAAGCTTGGATAGGTTCAAAGTGACGAAAATTAGCACAGTTAATACAAGCTCTAAGTGTTTAGGTTTCACACATAATGCACCTAAAATTTTGAGTGTTATACAATATCCAGTTTGATATGTTGGTAGGCATAATACATATAGGGAGTCTGAAGGCTAATAAAATATTCAAGAAAAAGTCAGACGTGTCACTAACTGAGATATATGACCAATTGGTCTTAATTTTTATGTTAGAGACATACAGACATTGATTCTAAATGAGGTATGCAAACTTTCTGGGGATGTATAGCAAGATCAGATACATCTTAAAGAAATGAAAAGAATAGAAAAATCATACTGTCACACCCTGCTACCTCGGTTGGCAGCGACGCGTGACGAGTGCGGAAGCTTGAAAGTGGTTACTTCTGAAGGCATACTTGCCTTAATTACCTGAAAATACATGCTAAAATACGTCAACAAAAATTGTTGGTGAGCTCATAGGTTTACGCGAAAAGACCAGTTGTATGGACATTATCAGATGAGTTGAATTTATAAAATCATAAATTCCGTGTATGTATTACATAAACCATCATGCAACCGAAGCTTAATTAGAATGAGTTTGCCCTGTGCAGTATTCCCATACGTAATACCGTGTGTTGAATATATATGCACTCGCTGTTAGCCGAACTGAGCTAACACGAATGGGGGACATGACTCCCAATAGATCTATCCACAATATACTCGCGCTTACAAATAAATGCAATTAACGGTTCATGATATAAGGGCTGATGGAATCCGAACATGTAATACATATAAGAAATAAACAGTTTTGATGTCCATATAAAAATAGTGCATGTATTTCCACCCCAATAGATAGTGAAAAATAGGGGCTATGAGAACTCACCGTAAGTGCGTCGGCAAAAACGAGCGTAAAATGCAAATTAGCGTTGTTTGATGGGTGATGAAACCGGAGGTGTTTAACCGAGTCCTAAATGATAATAAGGACTTAATATCACTAATATATGATAATATGTATATTTATAGATTTTTATGTCTTAAATCACCCAACATTACAAGTTTATAAATAAGATTTGCTTAAAACGTCAAGTTTATATATATATAATTTTCCAGCTTTTTCGGAGGTTTTTCGGCCTACTTTGAGGCTGTTTTTGACCAAGCTCCAAAATGTTTTAGACTTTGGTTTTCTAGGTCATTAAACTACTATATACAAAGGATTTTTAGAATCAAGAACGGCCATTTTTCGAGTTGTTTAGGTTGGTGAAAAAGCTCGTTAAAAATGCTATGTTGGCCATTTTTGAGCTGTCAAACTTTCGGTTTCTCAAATAGTTTCTGGAGGTCTTAAACTTCAAAATAAATTAAGAAAAATTGCAGATCTATAGTTAAGACATAGATCTAACTTTTGAGACAAGAATCAACTCATTTCGTTGAGTTATGAATTAGTTATGATTTTTTTTTCAAAGTCGATATAAGTTTTCTGCCGAAAATCCGTAGTTTATAAACTTACAACAACTTATGATTCTTGTTGTTTATTCAAAGACTACTTGTATAAAAGCCATAATAGTTATAAAAACACTTATATATCATATGTTTTCATAATATTAACACTTTTATAATGTGTTTACATATTCATAAACATATTTAAAGAAACAACTTAAAATAAAAACTAGAAACTTATAAACTTGAGTTTTTATGAAACTTGTTGTTGTAGGTGATTATATATATTATGCAAGACTTATATAAATGTAAATATAAGATGTAATAGGTTAGTATTTACTTACTTTGATGTTTTTAGAAGAATGGAGATGAGTAGAAAGTTGGATCTTCAAAACTTTCACCAAGAACACTTCAAAAATATGAAGAACACTTTGAAAGAACACTTGTGTGTTCTTGAGGGGCTTGAGGCCGGATCTTTAGAGGGAGAGAAAGAGAGGTTTTTGTGTTTGCAAGATGTGAAGAATGAAGTGAAGTGGTGATTCTATTTATAGAGGAGAAAAAGGTGGTGAAATGATGAAAGGAGTTGTAAAATCTTGGATGAAAGGAAAGAGGAGGATTTGATGTTGAAATGTTGAGTAAAAAAAAATACAAACTTTTGGTCCTTTTGTCCTTGTATGTGGCCGGCCTATATGTGTATTTTTGGTGTATTTCTATTTATTTTTTTTGTATAAAAGTATTTAGAAATGTATTCTTGTATTTCCCTTTTCTTGTAAATTCATAAATACTTTTGGATGCATTGTTTTAATGACTTGTTTTAGTCTTGCATAATTAAGGTTAAGTAATTGTATTAGTGTATGATTAGTGTCACAAATCATGATTTAATTATGTACTTAGTTGAATTAACCCTTCATGTCGTAAATTGATCGGATTAATTGATTTCCCGATTCATCGCACCGATGAATTAGATTCTAATTGAGTTGAGTTTCCTAATAAGCCTTGTTAATCATTTGATTAAGTTCTAATGACTATTGATTAGGCTATAATTGACTATTAAATGTGGATTAGGGTTTTGTTGCTAACCTGGTTCAGTGCCGGATGTTACACATACTGAGTTAAAAGTTAAAACAAGTAACTCTGTTGTACGCAAGTACAGACCTGTTGCCTCTGGTTTGACTCGAGTTAGCAAGATAAGTCGCTTTGTTGTACGTCGGTACAGACCTGTCACCGCTGTCTTGCTAGCTTTAAAAATAAACTTTAAGACAATCTAAGACACTTTGTTGTATCTAAATACAGACCTGTGTCCGACGTTTGCCTTTTAAAGAAAGTTTGCAATACCTAAAAGTTATAATCATTGTGTGTATGCCTTGATCATTAAAGTATGTCTAAATATGAGTCACGTAAGGTAATTTCTTGATAAATAAAAAGGTCAAGGGATATTCCGAAGTGTAACATGTTTAAAGGGAAAATAATACCAACAATCGGCTAGAAATGTATGTCACGACAAACAATCAAAGGAATCAAAAATTCCTAAGTGTGAAAGTTTGAATACTGAAAGTGCGTATTTGACACCGCTATCTGATTGAACCTTTCTTTGACTATACTCGTCAAAAATATTCTGTTAAGTGGTAAGTATAGATTGTAAATTTTAAAATTAATCTAAGTTTAAATTTTTTGTTCAAAATTTTAATTTTACTTTATTAATTTAGTTTATTTTTACTTCATTTTTATTTTTATTTTAATTTTATTTAAGAAAAAGGTCAAAATTACTGAGGATACATTCTTAGTTGAATAAAATAAACACTGCGTGAAAATCTTGTGCTTCGGTTAAATGATTTTGCATAGTTTATTCCGTTACACGAAAAAGTTGGAAAAGTTGAATTTAATTCAAAGATTTTCAAAATTTTCAAGATTTTCAAGTTAATTCGAGTTTAAACCAAAATCGAATGTTACATTCGAATTTGGCATTAAATTCGAACTTGGATACAAACTCGAAGGTTGTTAGTATAAATAGGTCAACAGTGACATTCATTATTCACCTACCTTCGACTTTAGTGCTTCGAATTTATCAAGAGAGATTTTGACTTTGTCGTTTCGAGTTTTGCACTGTTAATCGAGTTTGGGTCCGTTTGTGTTCGAGAATATTACCAAATCTAGGTATAATCAACATCATTGTACAAGATTTAGGATGTTTTAGACTCAATTTGAGCCAAAATCAACCGATTTTGAGGTTTTAATGGAGTGAACTTTGTAATTCAAAATAACAAAGTTTGAACCGGTGAAACATCAAATTAGTGACAAATATCTTCGACTAGAACCTATTAGGACTAATGGATGTAATTTTCTAAGTCTAAAATGGTTGAAATCTTGGAGTTTTGTTTTTAACATACCAACATTTCGAGTTTGATCATGCCTTCGACTTTGATCGTGGCTTCGAGTTTGTCACTAAACTCGAACAAGCCAATAAACTCGAATGAGGGTTGTTTCGAATATGTTATTCGAATTTATCATTAAAATCGAAATATTTGCCTCAATTTTAAATCAAACTTGTAGAAATTCATATGTGTTGGATTTTGAACTTACATAAGTTCAAAATAAAACAAATTTGAATTTAAACAAGTTTATGTTTATATTGATCATTCTAATATATTATATACTTTATTGTGCAGATATGGCGGATAGAGTGTTTGTCAAAAAGCACAATATGGTCATTTCTCCAGACCGTGAGCTGCCTGAAGCTCAGGCATTCCGCCAAATGGTGGATTTTTTGGCTGCTTCAAGGGTTTCTTATGCCCTTCCGCACAACGTTCAGATAGTACTGTCGTATGTTCGAGAATTTTGGGACCATCTGCAAAGTCGATTGTAATGTTACTCCGACAGTATTGAGGACCAATATCGCTAGACAGCCCCTTGTATTCTCAGCAGATGTGTTACGCAGTGTCTTGCAGTTGGGTTCTGCCGAGCAAGAAAATGGGCCAATTGACTTCCCGCTGGAAGTTCGCCAAGCAGCATTCTTATGAATGGGGTATGGCCTTGATGTGACTAAGGCGTCATACATGAAAAGCGGTTTAATCGGGCAGTGGAGATATCTTGCACACGTCTTGATGGTGTGCTTCGCTCCGAAGAAAGCAGGTTTTGATTACATCGTATCAAAAATCCAATTGGCAATGATAGCATTGGTCTACAATCAGAGTTTCAGTTATTCGGAAATGTTCTTTGCAGAGTTTGTTCACCAAATAACAGCTCCAGCACGAGAAAGATTTTTGTTGAATCCGATGGTTCGTGATGATGTTGATCTGAAATTTCTTGCCGAATCTGCCGCAATTACCCGAAATTCAAAGTGTTGCTGTGATTGACAAAAGAATATTTGCAAGTTGTCAAGCACATAGAGGTGCATTGGCTAGATCAGTAGAGGCACCACTTTTTGGTGCTGTGGTGAATCCGGATTTTTAAGCCCCTGAAGGTGCCAACTGGGCCGGGGAAGTTCAAATTTAGCAACAGCCGCAACAGCAACAGCAACAGCAGAGGCGTCAGCAACAACAAACGAGGAGGCAAAGACCTTCAGTCAGACAGACTCAGGCTACTAGGCCTTCAACGAGCAGAGTGCAAGAGCCAGAAGAAGCTGGTCCTTCAGTTGTAGCCCCCGTAACTGATCCACGGGTGGAAACATTGGAAGAGATTAGGGCACAAGGGCCGCATGCAAATGAGGAGATTACTTCTGAGCTCGTTGGAAATATTTTGGAACCTCCAGCTGGTGAAGATGATATTTTCCGCCAGATAGAGGATTATGTGCCAGAGGAAGAAGGTCAACCTGAGTCGACATTTGAATCTGAATCTGAATCAGAAGAAGTAGAAGAGATTGAAGTTGAGGAAGATACAGTAGACCCGTCTATCCGCATAAGCACATATGGATCCCGAATAATGGTGATAAATCAAGAGGCAGAGAAAAGAAGAGTGTCTAGGGATTCAGATGAGGATGATTCCGATTTCGAGATTGAGGATACTACTCCTTTGGTGCCTAGGCATAGGGCCGAAAGGCATCGTTTTATGCAGGGAGCTTCATCGGCCTCTGCTTCTGAGCCTGAAATACCAACCGCTCAGCCATCAGCTCAAACATCCATTCCACAACCACCTCCACCACCTGTTCAAACATCCATTCCACCACCAATCATTCCGACACCCATCTAATCCATTTCATCCACTTCACCACCTTCACTGACAATCAACGGTTCTCTGAGCTCAGAAGCAAGGTTGATTTCCAACAAGTCCAAATATTTCAGCTCACTAAAGCCATCGGCGAGATACAAGCGCATAATGCAAATATTGACAAAGAGAATGTAGAGTTTAAGACATTTGTTGGAAAGATTGAACAAGAGAATCTTGAGTTGAAGACGTCCGTTGCAGATCAGGCTGCAGAATCCGCACGATCAGGTCCCTTATTGAGCAATTAATGAAAAATCTAAAGGCTCAGGGGAGACAAGTTGCAGGGATTCTGAGGAGCTGAGAAGGGGAGACGATGACGAAGGCAATGATCCCGATGCACCTAAAGAGAGTGAGCCAGTAGATTTTTCTGCTGTTCAACATGCTGAACTTCAGGGGGAGCCAAGTCAGACTAGTGTTGAAGGTAAAGGAGGTCAAGCTGGTTCCTCAAGGACTTTCGAGAGCGATATGATAGACGCGCTGAAAGATATCGAAGAAGAAGTAATGGAGTTTGATTTTGAGGAAGAGATAGAGGAATTGGACGAAAGGGAATTCGTACCGGAGGAAATAATTGATTGGAGATCTGATGACGAAGTGATAGAGGATGAGGACGATAATATCAATGAAGTGATTGTCAATTCACAGCCTATCATGGAGTTATATGTGCGAGATAATCACAATGTGATTGATATAGATGAGATCAAAATAGTCTCGGTCGAAGACTCCGAACTTGAAGAAGCAGAAAAGGAGCCATCTAGGGCTGATTTGATGAATATGTGGTTCAAGAAAGAAGAAAAGAAGATAGAGCCAAAGACGAAGAAAAGAATGAGAGTTCCAGGCTCAGGAAATCTTAGGAGGAATTATAAGCTGGTTCTTTGACCGAGAATTGGAGCTATTTATATTGAAAAGGAGAGATGGTCTTCAATACCTAAGGCGAACGCTTAGAGTTTTTAATACATTGCCTAAGGTTGAAGTGAAAGAATTGGCATGGAAAGAGCTGATTAATATTTGTGACGACCCATATGCTGAAGTAATTGCAAAGATTATCAGGAAAGAGGGTCGGTCAGGCAAATTTGAAAGCCTCAAGCCAAGAACTGGGAAGAGAGTCGAGGACGGATCAAGAATAGATCCTCATACAGGTAGGCCATGGGCCAGGATGATATACAAACCTGTGAGATGTATGAAGAAGGTGCCAATGAAATCAATGCCACAAGATGTTCTAGGTAACATGAAATGGTGGTATGTCGATAATGAAACGGTTGAAGCTATAATGGATGATACACAAGACAAAGTTATTTTGAGAGTGTATGATCCACTGCACTTAATAAACCTATCAAAGGACGACCTGAAGAAGCTGCATGATCAACCTATCTTCTTTCATGAAGGATAAAGGTTTGACGTCAGGAAGTACCAGAAGGTAGTAAAAGTATGTATAGATGCAGGACTATATGCAGGTAGCAGTCTATATGGTTCTAGTACTTAATCAAAATGTAAATAGTTAGATGCTATCGTCAAGGGGGAGTCTGTTGGTACACCCTGTGTGACGATAGCAGTCGAAGTATAGTTAGCATTTTGTGTAAGTCATGTTACTAGGTATTGAATATTAACGAGTATTTGATATATGTAATTATGTGTGTTTGGTAATGGTTGTTTGTATGTTTGAACTTGGTGTAATATATTACAAGAAGTTCAAACATAAAGTTCAAAGATAAAATCAAACATAAGTTAAAACATATGTTCAAATAGAAATTTGACAGTGAAATTCGAATTTATACCTAAATTCGAATTTGTGCTTAAGGTAAATTCGAAAGTGTCTTTGAGGATAAATTCGAATGGGCCTTGGGCCTGATTCGAATTTGTCCTAAGACAAACTCGAATTGGTCAGTATAATTAAGGATTAACTCGAATAATTATTAGACTTTTGCAGAATTTTTGAGAGTAATTAAGCAAAGGTGATCTCGAGTTTACTAGTATTCAGAGAGTGTTTTCGGAGAGAATCATCGTGTAGGTATGTTCGTAGTCGTTCGTATAACATCATGGTAGTCTCCGTGTTTCGTGCGTGTGATCTTACCGTCAAGCCGCTAACGAGGATTCCGCACTCGTTGGACGGTGTCGCGTCTAGATAGATCCGTGAGTTCAAGACCTTACAAGTTCGAATTCCCTGACTAGTTCGAACTAGATCAACTTCGAGAAACCCTAAAAACGAGTTCGAGAGGAGCGTATTCTGACAAGCTCGAAGAACCCTAATACACCCCTTATGTTCGAGCGCCGCAAGTTCAAGAAATGGCCAAAAATTCAATTTTTTCAAGATTTCAGATTAAACCAATGTTTTTAAGATTAATAACACTGATTTCGACTGAAAAGATGAACTAATATGAACTTTGTCCAGTAAACTTGCTCGTAGAACTCTGAAAACTTCGAAAATACATTACTTGTCCGGTAAAAACGTCAAGAAGCCTTATAAATGTTCACCAAACACGATGAACACGAAGAACAATCACGATTGCTCTGATGCCACTTGTAAGGTCATCACGTCTATGGATCTGATCTTGACGCGACGTCGTCCAACGAGTGTGAAATCCTCGTTAGACGCTTAACGGATCGATCACGCTCATAACACGGAGCCAAACACGATGTTAGCCGATGTAAGAAAAGACCCAACATGATGTATTGCTCCAAGAAAACTCTCTGAATAACTTTCTAGCTCCCACGTGCACTCACAAGCTCTGAAATTCCTATTACTCAAAGATTGTAAAATAAAACGGTTTAAGTTCTAATTAAACCAGTTAAGTTCGTTTAGGCCCAAGCCCAAGAACATGCCCATTACCCTACGAACTTAGCTTCACTAAGTTCGTCTGGGTTGGCTTAAGTTTGAGGCTTAGCCTTAGAACTTATCTTCACAGTCTAGAACTTATCTGCACCTTCTAGAACTTAACATCACAGTCTAGAACTTAACTTGATAGTCTAGAACTTAACTTGATACTCTAGAACTTAATATGCAAATGCAAATATCATACACAATCGTGAATTAACACACATAGCTTGTATTAATAAAGCCTCATCTATAGTAAATGACTATCTATTACATATCTAGACTGCTATCATAACACAGGGTGTACCAACAATTTATCATCCAAAATTCCAACTTAATTTCATTACATTCAAAATTTAAACTAAATATCCTTCATTACAACATTTTACTTCTTAGGATGTTACAGTTCTAGTACAAATGATGGAGAAAGAGATGAAGGAGAAGCAACTCGAAGAAAATCCCGGCGGTTCGTGAATACCCAAAAGTCTTTCCTCAAAACTTGCATGGACTTCCACAAGCTAGGCAAGTAGAATTTCAGATTGACTTAGTGCCTGGAGCAGCAACTGTGGCACGAGCACCTTACCGATTAGCCCCATCAGAGATGCAAGAATTATCCAATCAGCTGCAAGAGCTGTTGGATAAAGGATTCATCCGACCAAGTTCCTCACCTTGGGGAGCTCCAGTGTTACTCGTGAAGAAGAAAGTTGGATCCTTTAGAATGTGCATTGACTATCGCGAGCTAAACAAGTTAACCATCAAAAACCGATACCCTCTTCCCAGAATCGACAACATATTCGATCAGCTGCAAGGATCTAGCTTCAATTCATAGATTGATCTATGGTCAGGATATCATCAGGTTAAGGTACGGGAGGAAGATATTCTGAACATAACTTTCAGACCTCGTTATGTTCATTACGAGTTTCAGGTGATGCCATTTGGTTTGACCAATGCACCAGCAGGATTCATGGATATCATGAATCGTGTATGCAAACCCTATCTAGACAAATTCGTTATTGTCTTCATAGATGACATCCTTATCTATTCCAAAAGCAAGGAGGAGCATGAGCAGCATCTGAGATTTTGGAGTTTCTAGAGAAAGAACAACTATACGCCAAATTTTCCTAGTGTGATTTTTGGCTGCTAGAAGTAAAATTCCATGGGCATCTGATCAACAACCAGGGAATACAGGTTGACCCGTCGAAAATCTAGGCCATTAAGAACTGGGCGACTCCTAGAACTCCCACGGAAATCCGTCAGTTGTTAGGTCTTGTCGGTTATTATAGGCGATTTATCGAAAACATCTCAAAGATAGCTGGTTCCTTAACTGAATTGACTCGGAAGGATGTAAAATAGAACTGGGGTAAAGATCAGGAGACGGCATTCCGATTGTTAAAGCAAAGGTTGTGTACTGCACCTATTCTATCCTTATCCGAAGGAACTGAGAATTTCTTGGTATACTGCGATGCCTCACATAATGGGTTAGGTTTTGTGTTAATGCAGAAAGATAAAGTTATCGATTATGCATTGCGGAAACTCAAGGTCCACGAGGTGAACTATACAACACATTACCAGGAGCTTGGAGCTGTGGTATTTGCTCTCAAGATCTGGAGACACTACCTTTACGGTACTAAGTGCACGGTGTTTACGGACCACAGGAGCCTTCAACATATTCTAAATCAGAAGGAGTTAAACATGATACAATGACGCTGGGTTGAGCTGCTCAGTGATTACGACTGCCAGATCCGTTATCATCAAGACAAGGAAAACGTTGTAGCTGATGCCTTGAGCCGAAAGGAACGGGTTAAGCCCTTGAGAGTCTGAGCTTTGGCCATGACTATACTACAAACCTAAAATTCTCAGATTCTCGAGGCATATAAGGAAGCAGTCAAGGAAGGAAATTTGCTAAATGAAGTCTTGAGAGGCATGGATAGACTGTCCGAGACCAAGACCGATGGACGTCAGTACTTCATGAACCGAATTTTGCAACCGACTTTCGGAGGGTTAAGGAAGCTGGTCATGTATGAAGGGCATAAGACAAGATACGCTATTCACCTAGGATCAGATAAGATGTATCATGACATGAAGGGATTGTACTGGTGGCCAAATATGAAGGTTAACATTGCTACGTATGTCAACAAGTGCTTAACATGTTTGAAAGTTGAGGCTGAGCACTAGAAACCTTCAGGACTATTGGTTCAATCGGAAATACCCCAGTGGAAGTGGGAGAAAATAACCATGGACTTCATCACGAAGTTGCCGAAAACTTCTAGTGGTTATGACACTATTTGGGTGATTCTGGATCGACTTACAAAGACTGCTCACTTCTTGCCAGTCAAGGAGATTGATAAGATGGATAAGTTAACCCGAATCTATCTTAAGGAAGTCGCCTCAAGGCATGGAGTCCCGGTATCGACCATATCGGATAGAGACAGCCGATTCACGTCACGGTTTTGGCAATCATTACAAGAGGCGTTGGGTACACGCTTAGATATGAGTATAACTTACCATCCGCAAACCGACGGTCAAAGTGAAAGGACCATTCAGACATTAGAAAATATGCTAAGGGCATATGTGTTTGATTTCGGCAAGAGTTGGGACAGACACCTGCCGTTAGTCGAATTCTCTTACAACAATAGCTATCACTCGAGCATTAAGGCTACTCTGTTCGAGGCACTTTACGGGCGAAAGGGTCGATCGCCTATTTGTTGGGTTGAAGTAGGGGATAACCAAATAACCGGCCCTGAGATCATTCACGAGACTACCTAAAAGATAATACAGATTTGGATCCGACTAAAGATCGCACGGGATCGGCAGAAAAGCTATGCAGATGTTAGACGGAAGGATCTAGAATTCCCAAAAGGAGATCATGCGATGTTAAAGGTCTCACCATTTAAGGGTGTAATCCCTTTCAAGAAACGAGGAAAGCTTAATCTTTGTTATATCAGGTCATTCGAGATTTCAAAAAGAATTGGTCCGGTAGCTTATCGACTTGATCTACCCCCAGACTTAAATAGTGTACACAACACCTTCCATGTGTCAAATCTGAAAAAGTGTCTATCAGATGAAACACTCGTCATACCACCGGAAGAACTACGACTGGATGACAAGCTACATTTCATTTAAGAACCTGTAGAAATTATGGACCGAAAAGTCAAGAAGCTGAAACACTGCCGCATAAAGGTCAGGTGGAACTCTAAGCGCGGTCTCGAGTTTACATGCGAATGCGAAGATTAGTTTCGGGAGAAATACCCTCATTTGTTCTCAAATACCCAGGCAGCGGAGAACACGAGCTAATTTCGGGACGAAATTCCCTTAACAGGGGGAGACTGTAACATTTGGCATCAAACCAGGTTAACAACTATAACCTAATCAGTAGTTATTAGCAAGATATTACCTAATCAGGGGCCAATAGCAATTAATTAATTTGATTAACAAATGTTATAAAGAAATTTATTTCAATTAGAAAAAATTTCATCGATCAGATGAAACGACAAAATAATTAATCCGATTGATTTACGATATGATGGATTAATTCAACTAAGTACATAATTAAATTAAGATTAGTGACACTAATCATGCATTAACAAAATTACATAACCTTAATTATGCAAGACAAAAACAATTACCGAAAACTAGTGTATTTCACAAGTATTTATAGAAATTACATAAAAAGGAAAATACACAAGAAATACATTGAAATACTTTTAAAAAAAATATATAAAACCTCTCTTTTTATTCCTTCTTGGCCGGCCACACACCAAAGGGGAACACACTTTTGTGTCCCCTTTGACTTTCATTTTAATATTGAAAAGAATTCCTACACATTTTCTACTTTTCCAACATGTTGGTAAAGTGTTAAATATCACTTTTTTCTTTTATCATTTGCAAGACTTCCTTCATCTCCATAAATAGAGATCATTTCTTCATTTATTCCACACTTGGAACTAGCAAAAACTCCTCTCTTCTACCCTTGATAAATCCGGCCACCATATGCACACACACACACAACACTTCAAAATTTTTAGTTTTCTTCAAGTTTTTCAAGAATTCTTGGTGCAACAAAGTTCAAGACCCTTTCTTCTATGCATTTGAATTCTTATAAGTAAAACTACCTTATTACTTCTTTTATTTAAGTTGTTATAAGTCTTGCATAATATATATAATCACCAACAACAACAAGTTTCATAAACACTTAAGTTTATAAATCACGAGTTTTGTTTTTAAGTTTTTTTTCTTTTAATGTGTTTATAAATATATAAACACGTAATGTAAGTATAAATATTACATCAAGTTGTATAAATGTGTTTCATAGCCTTTTATACATGTGGTTTTTGAATAAACAACAAGAATCACAAGTTGTTTCAAGGTTATGAAATCCGGATTTTCGGCAGAAATATTACATCGACTTTGAAAAATCATAACTAATTCAAATCTTAACGAAATAAGTTGATTCTTGTTTTAGCATTTAGATCTATGTCTTAACTAAATATCTGGATGTTTTCATAATTTAATAAGGAGTTTTGAGCCCCCAAATATTATCTGGGAACCCGAAAGTTTAACAGCTCAAAAATGGCCAACATAGGGTTTTTAACGAACATTTTTCCTAACCTAAACACCTCGAAAAATAGCCGTTATTAACTTGAAATATTCTTTGTACATAGTGGTTTTCTGACCATGAATATCAAAGCCCAAATCATTTTGGAGCTTGGTAAAAAACAGCCACAAAGTAGGCCGAAAAACCTTTAAAAAGCTGGAAATTTTTATATATAAACTTGACGTTTTTAATTGGGTTTTATTAATGAAGTTGTTACGTTGGGTGATTTAATATATAAAAACCATTATGCATACATATTATCATAAATATGGAGCTATTAAGTCCCTCATATCATTTAGGACTTGTTTAAACGCGTCCGGTGTCATCAATATCAACAATGCAAACCTTCGTTTTTACGATCGAATTTTGCCATCACATTTACGGTGAGTCTTCATAGACCCTATTTTTAAGGATACTTTTTGGGATAGAAATTCATGCTTCATTTTCATATGGACACAGAAACTGCTTCATTTCTTTTATGTATTACACATGTGGTCTCATCAGTACTCAGATCATGAATCGTTAGTAACAATTTACGTAAGCACGAATATGTTATGGGTAGATATATCGGGATAATGTCCCCCACCTAGGTTGAAAGCTCCAACTTCTAAGGGGTGCATATATGTTTAACATTACTGGTATTACAATGGGGAATACTGCATAGGGCAAACTCATAATTAAGTTTCAGTTGCATGATGTTTTAATGTAATACATGACATGAAATTTATGCTTTTATAAATTAAAACTCAAGTATTGATGTCCATACAAGTCATATTTTTGCGTAAACCTATGAACTCACCAACATTTTTGTTGACGTATTTTAGCGTGTATTTTCAGGAAATCAAGGCACGTGAACTGCATCGGAAGTATTCCAAGGCTTCTGTACTTTTGGAGTCACATAAATTTTCAAACCTTCAGAGATTTATTTGCAATGTTAATATAATGATGGTTATGTATTTGAATCTCTGTAAATTGCGAACTACTTATGTTTTATTTTCGTTATGTAAAAACAATGCTATATTGTGAAGTTTATTAATGTATTTTCGAAAACGTCCATATAGTGGTCGTTCAATTGATTATGACTATGCTTCCGCGACGTCACGCCTAGTTGCCAACCGGGGTAACGGGGTGTGACATTAATGAGTTGCATCAACAAGTTTCCCTGAAATGTGCTCATCGAGTTTGGATTTAGAATCAGGAGCCATGGGTGTATTCATTGGGGTACAGTTAACCATGTTAAATTTCTTCAATATGTCTTGAATATATTTTGACTGATTGATGAAAATTCCATCACTCAGTTGTTTAACTTGTAGCCCCAAGAAAAAATTGATTTCACCCATCATGGTCATCTCAAATTTCTGGGACATTAAGAATGCAAACTTTTCCCAAAATTCAGTATTTGTAGACCCAAAAATTATATCATCTACATATATCTGTATCACTATGATATTTGGACCCTAACATTTAATGAATAAGGTTGTGTCTACTGCACCTTTGTTTATGGACGTACAATGACTTATCTAAAATATATACATGATCAGGCTTCGAAGGATCTGTAAATCCTTCTGGCTGATATGTATACAATTCATCTTTTAATTCCCCATTCAAAAACGCAGTTTTCACATCCGTTTGATAAACAATAAAGTTCTTATGAGCGGAAAATGATAAAAACATCCTAATAGCTTCTATTCGGGCAACGGGGGCAAATGTCTCGTCGTAATCTATTCCCTCCTGCTGATTATATACTTTGGCCACGAGTCTTGCTTTGTTGCGAATAATGACACCATGTTCATCCTTCTTGTTCATGAAAATCCACTACGTGCCAATAATAGATTTGTCTTTTGGTCTTTCCACCAACCGCGGGACTCTCAAACTCTCAAACTGATTTAGCTCCTCTTGCATAGCTACAATCTAAGCTGCATCCAGAAGAGCTTCCTTCACCATTTTGGGTTCTATCTTTCTCAAAAAATTTGAGAAGAAGCATTCAATAATGGTAGCTCTCCAGGTTTGAACAAATGCAAAGGGATCGCCAATGATGTTTTCAGCTGAGTGATCCCTTGTCCATTTGTAGGAATGAGGATAAGGTTGGTGTTGGTCTTGATTAGGATCCAACTCCAAGTAGGGTTAGGGGGGATAGGTTCCGATGTTGTTGGAACATCAATTGAACTAAGGGATTCAGAGTTTTGAGTATTCAAGGGAAATTCTTGGGATTCTGGAGCTTGAGATATTTGTACACTTTCAGATGCAACATGTACATCAGTTGATGAAACATCTCCAGTATCTCCCGAAATAGGTGGATGTGAATGATCTGAGACTACTACATGATCTTCAGTAACCCTGTCAAGAACCAAAATAGGAAGATCAGTTTTGGTCTTATTAAACTAGTCATCATAAAATTTTTCTAATGTATTCAGATCATTCATATCACCTTTCAGCTCATTTGACTTCATAGAAGTCTTCTGTTGAGATTCGGGTACTGAACTTGCATGTCTAGGAGCCATTATGATGCCCTCATCAAATTTGACGTTTACGCTTTCGTTGACGGTCTTTGTGCTTTTGTTATAAACTCGGAACGCCACTGATTCTTTTTAGTATCTGATAAAAATTCCTACATCAGCTTTCTGATTGAATTTTCCCAAGTTGTCTTTATCGTTTAGAATAAAACACCTGCAACCAAAGACATGGAAAAATTTTGTATTAGGAATTCGTTTATTAATCAACTCATATGCCGTTTTTCCGAACCGTTAATTTACGATCGATCTATTCTGAGTAAAATATGCAATATCCACTGCTTCAGCCCAGATGAACATCGGTAGATTCGAGTTTGCTAGCATCGTCCTTGCAGATTCAACGAGTGTTCAGTTTCGTCGTTCAACTACACCGTTTTGTTGAGGGGTACGAGCAGCCAAAAATTGATGTGATATTCCTACGGAACTAAGAAATGTCTCTAAAGACTTGTTCTTAAATTCTGTACCATTATCAGACCTAATGGTCTGGACAGAAAGCTGCAACTTGACTTGTATCTTGCGTATGAAGTCAATTGTTATCTCAGTAGCTTCTGACTTAGATCTTAGGAAGAACACCCATGTATATTTTGAGTAATCATCAACGATCACCAGAACATACTTCTTCTTGTTTACGCTTTGTACTCTCATTGGCCCATAGAGATCCATATGAAGTAGCTCTAAAGGCCTAGTTGAAGAATGTACAACTTTCGATTTGTGCGAAGCCCTCACCATCTTTTCTTTCTTATAGGCCGCACACAACTGCTCCTTTTGAAATTTTAGAGTTGGAAGACCTTTTACTAAACATACTTTTTCAAGGTTATTCAGCTCTTTGAAGTTCAGATGGGAAAGATGGTGATGCCACAACCAAGACTCCTTTGAAGATGCCTTGGACAGTAGACAGACATCTTTTTTCACATTGATGTTGGCCAAATCTATTGAGTACAACTTCGTCTTCCTAGTTCCAGCTAGGATTTCCTTCCCTTCCCCAGATCCGATGCTACATCTGTTTGCCTTAAAGTTGTCTTCTAACCCTTTATCGCTCAGTTGACCAATACTGAACAAGTTATGGCCTAGACCATCAACATAAAACACTTTCTGTGTTGTGATCTTCTCATATTATAGACTTCCATAGCCTCTATTCGGACAGATGTGATCATTGCCGAATCTAACCGTTTCACATAGTTTATCCACAAAATTCGTTACGGTGTCACGCTATCCGGTCATGTGCTTTGAACTTCCAGAATCAAGATACAACACATGATTTACCTACAATACGAAGTTAATAGTGAGGTACCCACTTATAGTTGGGTACTTTTGATTTAGGGAAATCAAGTGGTGTTATTTCAAGTAGAGAAACATATATTTTCTTTGCTTAGGAACCCACTTTTTGAGAGTTTTCTTGGGTATCCATTTCTGAACAGTTCTTTTAGGAACTGGTTTTGGAATTTGTTTCTTTGGAACCCGTTTGTGTCTAAAATTAGGAACCTTGTTCTTTGCTACGCATACATGCACATTTGAATTATACGATGATTTTGCATTTAAAGGATGGCAATTAACAGAATTAAAAGACAACAGTTCAACGCAAGAATATTTGAAACAATGTTTAGTATTTGAGTTATTACAGACAGATTTCCCTACGAAACAAGTCCTATCTGTAATACTTTTGTCTTTTATTCTCCACCCTTTTCGAAAACTTGTCTTTTTCTTTTCAACTTTCTTCTTTCTTCACACTTGCTTTGAAGATCATTTCACAATATTATCTGACATCAAAGAAGAACGAGAATTAGTCAGATTAGAATTAGCTTTATTCTAAAAATTTCTTACCTTTAGAAGCATCCGATCTCTTTGCATTTGTTACCTTCGAAGAAGACGATTCACCTTTTTCGAATATAGAAGTAACAAAAGAAACTTTTGCTTCCTCATTTCGTTGTACAATAGGTGATTAATCTGATTCATCCTTAGGAGTTGTAGGCATTCTTTTCAATATACTTACGGGTCTTTCAGTTTTATCAGTTTGTTGTCATGAAGAGGTTTTATAAATTCATCAATTTTGACAAACATTTCTTCCAAAGAATTGAATTCTGAGTTCATGTACAAATCAAACTCCTTTTAAGAATTAAGAGTAAAGGACATTTTGGTCCTTATGGTTTGATGGTTTACCCGTATTCAATCCCTGAACCTTAATAAGGTTAAATTTCATCCCTATTTTGCTAATTTTGTGCCCTTTTAGTCCCTCATCCGTTAAACTTAACGACACAGTCGTTAAATTTGTAAAAATGACATTTTTACCCTTTTCATTGAGACGCTTTTAGTCCCTATGGTTTTATTATTTACCCATTTATAGTCCAACATTTATTATATTTTATTTTATCTTTACAATTATATTGTTTATATATATACTTAATTCATTATAAACACACTTATTTTATTTATAAATATACTTATCTATTAATATTTAATTTACATTTACTATTGTTCGTATTTTATTTCAAATTTAACTTTTATTTTAATTAAAATAATATATTTTCTTTACTAATTAATTTAAAGTTCATCTTCTTTATTAATTTTAATTATTATAATATTATTGTTGTATTTATATATGTAATTTTGTTAGTTGTGTTGAAGTAATATAATATCATTGATATTTTTCCTCTCCAAAGTCACTATTTCTTCAAGTATATATCTTCCAACCTAATCAATTATCGACACATAAATTATAGAATATGTGATGGATATATATATATATATATATATATTTATATATATATATATATATATATATATATATATATATATATATATATATATATATATATATATATATATATATATATATATATATATATATATATATATATATATATATGTATTTATGTATGTATGCATCTATGTATAATTTATGTGTATATAATTTAATACACATAATGTTTATGTGTATATATACATAATTTATGTCTTGGATATATATATATATATATATATATATATATATATATATATATATATATATATATATATATATATATATATATATATATATATATATATCTTCAAGTATCTTCCAATGTCATTATTTCTTCAAGTACATTCACATATGTATGTAACTTATGTGTCGACGATTGATTAGGTTGGAAGATACTTTAAGTATCTTCCAACCTAATCAATGATCGACACATAAATTATATAGTATGTGATCTTCCAACCTAATCAATTATCGACATATAAATTATATAACATGTGGTGGATATATATATATATATATATATATATATATATATATATATATATATATATATATATATATATATATATATATATATATATATATATCCATCACATATTATATAATTTATGTGTCGATAGTTGATTAGGTTGTAAGATACTTGAAGAAATAGTGACTTTAGAGAGGAAAAATATTGACGATATTATATTACTTAAACACAACTAAAAAAATTACATATATAAATGTCAATAATAATATTATAAAAATTAAAATTAATAAAGAAGATGAACTTTAAATAAATTAGTAAAGAAAATATATAATTTTAATTAAAATAAAAGTTAAATTTTAACTAAAATACGAACAATAGTAAATGTAAATAAAATATTAAAAGATAAATATATTTATAAATAAAATAAGTGTGTTTATAATGAATTAAGTATATCTATAAACAATATAATTATAAAGATAAAATAAAATAAAATAAATGTTGGACTATAAATGGGTAAATAATAAAACCACAGGGACTAAAAGCGTCTCAATGAAAAGGGTAAAAATGTCATTCTTACAAATATAACGGTTGTGTCGTTAAATTTAACGGACGAGGTGTTGGTACACCCTGTGTGACGATAGCAGTCTAAGCAATCTAACATTTTGGTTTAAGTAATATTCAACATTGTGATTTAGCAAGTGTTTGTTATATATGTTTATATATGGTTGATATTTATTAGTGTTTGTATGTTTGAACTTGATGTAACGTATTACAAGAAGTTCAAACATAAATTACAAAGATAAAATCAATCATAAGATAAGTTTCAACACTTAGGTGTTTAAGTAAATTAGTTAGATTCGAATTATATAAGGCTTGGCATTCGAATCTGTGATAGATTCGAATGTAGCCATAGATTCGAATGAGACCAGATTCGAGAGTCTCTTTATGGACAAAGTCGAATGGGCCTTGGCCCAGATTCGAGTTTGGCCCACAACAGACTCGAATCAGGGTCTATAATTAGGGATAGACTCGAGATATTATTAGACTTTTTGCAGAATTCGTGAGGGATTAAGCATAAAGCGATCTCGAGTTTATCATCAGCGTTAGTGCTTTTTCGGAGAGAATCAGTTCGTAGGATCGTTCGTGTGTTGTTCGTTCAGCCTCTGATAGTCTCCGTGTTTCCGATTGAGAGTTGTTTCCGTCTACCCGTTAACGAGGATTCCGCACTCGTTTACGGCTCCGCGTCTAGATAGATCTCGTAGTGGTAGACCTTACAAGTGGTATCAAAGCCTACGGAGTGTTCTTGGTGTTCTTCGTGTTCATCTAGATACATTCTAGGTTTCTTGACGCTAGTTGGACGGTTTTTTCTCTCAAAATCGTGTTTTCAAGCTTAGCAAATTCTTATTCGGAAAATACTTTGTGGTTTTTCACGTTTTTGATCGAAATCATTATTTTTTGTTGGAAAAATAGTGATTTAATCTGCAAAACGTTAAAAAATCAAAGTGTTAGCCGTTTTTCGAGTTTGCGGCGCTCGAATCTAATAGGGGTAATTAGGGTTACACTTAGTCTCGAGTCTAACCAAAATCTGCTCCTTTCGAGTCTGATACAGAGGGTTTCGAATCTATTTCGAGTTTGTGCTACATTCGAATAAGATCTCGAGTCTATTTAGTTTCGAGTTTATTTCGAGTCTAGTTTAGTTTCGAATAGAGGTTTCGAATCTGCTGTTACTTCGAGTTTGCTGACCTTCGAATCTAAGGACCTTTTGAATCTGACATAATTTCGAGTTTAATTGAATTATAACACTTAATCGAATTTAATCCCAAATAAATTGGAATCTGATTACATTCGAACCTACCTAGATTCGAAAGAATTAATTCACATTAGTTTCGAATCAAATTAATTAAGGTCAATTCAATTACTTTCGCAAAGATGTCTAATCTTCAGAAATTCTTAGAAATGGACCACGAGGTCGGGAAGGCAAACGCTCCGCCTAAGCTGATGAAAGTCGAGGATTTTTACTGGTGGAAAGATCGGTTTACCGATTTCGTGCGCTTTAATGACATGCGCATGTGGGTGTGTATCGACGAAGGGTATATTCCACCAGTTTCAGAAGTTGAAGGCCGTCAGAAAGTCTTATCATACCAAATGATGAAGGAGGATGATAAGAAATTGTATGAAGCCGAAAACAAAGCTTTCTCGCTAATCCGAATGGCATTGCCTCAGGATATTCTGCACACATTTAGGACTCAAAAGACGTCAAAAGAACTTTGGGAGTCGCTAGAGAAGAGGTGTGAGGGAAATCCTAGGGTTCGTAGAAAGCGTACGGAGCTGTTGAAACAACAGTTCGCAATTTTCAAGGCGTTAAAGGATGAACAGCTGGATGATATCATCACCCGGTTCTATCATCTGTTGACGGAACTTGAAAGTCATGGGATTGAGTTTTAGACACCGACAAGAACAACAAGCTTCTAGATGCCTTACCAGCCAAATGGGCTATGTATGTGGCAATGATTAAGCTGAACGAGGTCAAATATTATACTCAATCTCTGGATGATATAGTGGGAACGTTGCGGGCATATCACTTCGAGCTACTGAAGGCCGAAACTGATTACGAACAAGTCCAGAATCCAACAATGTATTTTGGAAAGACAACAAAACCTTCAGCGGCAGCCGAACCGAAGACTGCTACATCGTTTTTCACTGGGGAAACGTCGTCACCAGCAGAGACTGATGACACTTTAAATCGCGCGTTCTTAGGATTAGGAAGATCGGAAGAACCGCAACCTCAAGTAAAGCAGGCATCAACATCTCAGAGCTATTCGAAGATGCCCATGAGCGCAAAATCAGTGGAAGAACATTTGAATCTGCTTGCTTCTTTTGTGGCCGCGTACGGGAATTGTGTTCAAGGGAAGATTAATGATCCTGCTCTCTGGGATGAGGACTACGATCAGGTCGATCCTGATGATCTTGAGGAAATGGATCTTAAATGGCAACTGGCCATGGTAACCCAGAGGGTTAAGAGATTCATTAAAAGAACTGGGAGGAATCTGCAGATGAATAACAAGGGGATAGGATTTGATAAGTCCAAGGTAAAATGCTACAACTGTCAAGGACTGGGACACTTCGCCAGGGAGTGTCAGAGACCAAAGGTGGAGACATACCAAGGGCAGAGTCAGCATCACGGACAGTTCCAGAATCAGTCCCAACAACGATACCTTCCAAGCTCATCATCTGGACAAGCCAATCTAGCGGGTCTACTATCCAATGTCACTTCAGACAGACAGCTAGATGGAACCTATGACTGGAGTTCACATCCTGAATCGAATGCTAGAGCCTTCATGGCTGAAGTCACAGAAACTGGGTGTGATGGGGACGAGCAGACCACACGGAACAGCAGTCCGATGTGGGTAGAGAAGGCGAATGATCAGACAGTGCTGGAGTTTGCTGCTCAGATGGCCAACGTGGAATCTGATAACTCAAAGGTTAGTCTGACTTATTCTCTTTTTCGCGAATTATGTGCGTTGTGTGTTAATTCTAACGATAGGTTAAATCTAGTCTTAGAATCACATAAAACCATAACTGCTCAAAATGAGAATTTAAAAATTGAAAACGCTAGCCTAAACGATATCACGCAAGATCTTAAAGAAAAGCTTAAGGCTGATGCTCAAGACGTAATAGTTCTAAAAGACAAACTCAGTGAGCAGTGTGTTAGGATAGAGCTAATGTATGAGCACGTAGAAGCCTTGACCAAAAGTCTTAAGGACAAGGACATAGAGCTAGCTGAAACCAAGGTAAAGGTAGCAGAGGCAAATAGCAAGTTGGAGAAGTTTAGGAATTCAAGCCTAAACCTAGGGAAAGTTTTAGATGCCCAAAGACAGTCTAAAAAGCCCGTAGGCCTAGGATTTCACGAAATTCGTCCACCTTTCAATGCAAACTATGTGCCTCAGCCTCAGGAGAACACTGATAAATCAGTAGACTTAGAGGACTTACCTACACCGACACCAGAGCCTATAGTAGAAAATACACCTAAGGTGGCTGACTCAACCGTCAAGGTTAAGAAAGTCAAATTTGTGTCTTCCTCCAGTGAAACACCTGCAGGAAAACAGAAAATTGCTTGGGCTGATCAGGTCGATGAGCCAGTCGCCATAGATGTTCCAAAGGAAATAGACACTAGTGAGACACCTAGATCTAAGGGAACACACAAAAAGTCCATAGATAAGATGTCTTGCTTCAGATGTCACGAGAAGGGGCATGTTGCTTCTCACTGTCCACTTAGGAAAGCTGATGTTACACCTAAGACAGTGAATCCAACACCTGTTAAGCCCTCAACCAGTGTGGCGAGTAACAGTAGTTCTCAAAGTACCGAGAAAACTGTGCAGGCCGCACCCAAACAAGTTGTGAAAAACACACCGGTAAAGGTTGGACCAAAGGAAGTGATTAGGACAAATTCACCGAATTGTGTCATTAATCAATCTAGGTCAGAACCACAACAAGTCTATAGGAGCACAACACCTAGCAGGTGACACACTCCAGTTAGGTTACTCCAGTTAGACAATACGCACCGGTAAGAGCTCAGGGATCACAGTCCGAAATGCCATATAATAGGAACTATTCTAGAGCTCCACAACAAATGCCTACTCCAAGGCAAAGAGTGAACTTAAATCACTCGGCACCACAACAGAACCCAGTTCAAAGGCCCAAGTCACCTGAAAGGCGAGATGGGTATTTGAAAGAGTTCAAGTATGTGGATGAGAATGGTATAACCAAGTCAGTCATGGCTTGGGTTCCCCGTGATAACTAACCTATTTTCTTTCATGTGCAGGAGATTACCACAGGTCCAAACAACAAGTGGTTCGTCGACAGTGGATGCTTCAGGCACATGACAGGGGAACGAGGTCTACTTACAGACTTCAAGGGTGGGAATCGGGGATTCGTATCATTCGCTAGTAACAAGGGTGGAAATATCACGGGTACCGGAGTGGTCACTAATGGGACAATCAAGTTGGACCAAGTTTATCACGTTGATAAATTGGTTCACAATCTCATTAGTGTATCTCAAATCTGTGATAAGAGGAACTCAGTGTTATTCACTGACACTAAGGCGTTAGTAAGGCCGGGATTCAAAATTCCTGAAGAATGGGTATTGATGCGGGCGCCAAGGAAGAACGACTTGTACATGCTGGATATGAACAAGCCGGAGACATCGATGGGGCCAATTTGTCTTTTATCCAAAGCTTCAGAGACGGAATCGGTACTGTGGCACCGACGCATGGCTCACTTGCACCTAAGAAAGATGAACTACATAACGAAGAATGGACTGGTGCAAGGTGTGCCTATGAAAAGCTTTCAGTTCGAGGACAAGTGTCTACCGTGCATGAAAGGCAAGCAACATAAGAAGACCCATAAGTCCAAGACGCAGAATTCCATAACCTCAACATTCGATTTGTTGCATATAGACCTTTTCGGCCCAATCAACAAAAGGAGTATCGGAGGTAGTTGGTACTGTTTAGTTATCACTGACGATTACTCACGTTTTTCTTGGGTTTTCTTTTTAGGTACGAAGGACGAGACGGCTTCCAAGCTCATCGGGTTCTTAGACCAAGTGGAGAATTCCTACGGAACAAGGGTTAAAAAAATACGTAATGATAATGGGACTGAATTCAAAAACACTGTAATTGGTGTATATTGCCTATCAAAGGGCATAGTGCATCAATTCAGTGCACCATATGAACCTCAACAAAATGGGGTGGCCGAACGTAAAAATAGGACATTGATTGAGGCTGCAAGGACTATGCTTTCAGATTCAAAGCTTCCTACCATGTTTTGGGGGGAGGCAGTGAATACCGCGTGCCATATTTTAAACCGAGTCCTTACAGTCACATCTTTGAACAAAACATGTTATGAAATTTTGAATAAACGACCACCTAACTTAACTGGATTCGAACCGTTTGGGGTACCATGCACTCTTTTACGAACAAAACATCAACCGAAGTTTGGTGAAAAGGCTGACGAAGGATACTTCCTAGGTTATGTGCCAAACTCACCAAACAAACGGGTGTTTAACAAAACAAATGGTACTGTGGAGATTGTGTATAATATTGAAGTCACAAGTTATACACATGAACCCCAAACTGGTCCGGAATGGATATTTGACTATGATAAGTTATTTGAGTCATTTAAGATTCCTTTGGATGATAATGCAGGTACAATCGAAAAGGTCATGGCGACGTTGCATCTGAATGACGATGGCCATATCTTTCCGAGGACTACGTTTGAATCCACATCCGACCCTGCTGCGACTGTAGATAGATCTCCAGAAGTTGCTGATCAAGAAGCACCTACCACTGAGAATCAGACTCAAGCATCAAGTTCCAACTCTGAGGAAAACGTTCATGAGGAGGAAAATGTAGAAGCTGAGCCTGTTCCCCCATTAGGTGAAATAGGATCTAACTTAGGAGATAATCTAAGGGTTGATGAAATAGAGACCTCTAGGATTAATAAGAACCATCCATTAGAAAGCATCATAGGAAATCCTAACGAGGGTGTGAGTACTAGGAGTAGTTTAAATAACAACACTGTGTTGTTGTCGATGATAAACGACTCCGAGGCATATCACACATGTCTCTATTCATGTTTCATATCGCAAGTAGAGCCTAAGAATGTGCAAATGGCACTTAAGGATAACTCCTGGGTTGAAGCGATGCAGGAAGAACTTTCGCAATTTAGGAAACTAGAAGAGTGGGAGTTAGTTCCATTACCTCGAGGGGAAGTTGCCATAGGAACCAAATGGGTTTTTAAGTGCAAAAGGGACGATCGGGGTATAGTCACGCGCAACAAGGCTAGGTTAGTTGTAAAGGGTTTCAACCAAGAGGAGGGAATCGATTACAATGAGGTTTTTGCACCCGTAGCAAGGCTGGAAGCCATTAGGTTGTTTCTAGCTTTTACCTCCTTCAAGGGCTTTAAGGTATACCAATTAGACGTTAAGAGTGCTTTCCTGTATGGGAAAGTGAAGGAGTTGGTGTATGTTGAACAACCGCCCGGATTTACAGATCCAAAATATCCCGATAGAGTATATCGATTAGATAAGGCTCTATACGGATTACATCAGGCACCTAGGGCGTGGTATGAGACTCTATCCAACCATTTATTAGAGAACGGTTTTGAAAGAGGTAGGATAGATAGTACTCTGTTTGTTAAGAGGAAGGGAGAACACTTTATCTTGGTACAAGTGTACGTCGATGATATCATCTTTGGATCATCAGACGAACAGATGTGCAAAGATTTCGAGAAGGTGATGAAGTCTAAGTTCGAGATGAGTGCTATGGGGGAGTTAAATTTCTTTTTAGGGTTACAAGTTGACCAGAAGAAGGAAGGAATGTTTATCCATCAGACTAAGTATGTCTATGACATATTGGAGCGTTTCGGGATGAAAGGAACAAAGTTGACTGCCCATTTCAGCACACCGATTCAAGTGAATCATTATCTCGGACCGGGTACTGAAAGTGATACCGATGTGGATCCGACTTTATATCGTGCCATGATTGGATCACTTATGTATTTAACTGCTTCAAGACCTGATATTATGTTTGCTGTGTGTATTTGTGATAGGTTTCAAGCGAATCCGAAGGAGATGCATATGAAAGCTGTGAAGCGGATTCTACGATACCTCAAGTCGAAACCGAAGCTGGGGCTTTGGTATCACGCGGAGGGAGATCTAGAGTTGGAGGCGTTCACGGATTCTGACTATGGAGGATGCAGCATGACGCGCAAATCAACAACTGGAGGTTGTCAGTTCCTAGGAGGGAGATTGGTATCCTGGCAATGCAAGAAACAAACATCGCTAGCCGTGCCAACGTGCGAGGCCGAGTATGTTGCTGCTGGTAGTTGCTGCTCACAGGTTCTGTGGATACAACAACAATTGCGGGATTACGGTTTGGCTTACACTCAAACTCCAATTAGGATAGACAATCAATCTACAATTGCTATAACTAATAATCCAGTAAAACACAGTAAAACAAAGCACATAGACATAAGGCATCATTTTATTCGTGATTGTGCTGAAAAGAACTTAATAAAATTGGTAAAAGTGGCAACAGAAGATAATAATGCAGATTTATTTACCAAAGCGTTTGATAAGTCACGGTTTGAGTATTTACTTCAACTGAATGGAATGTGCAACCCAGAGTAACTTGACCTTAGTAGTAGTAGTTTATTTTCTTTTCTAGTCATAGTATTTCTTTCTTTACTGTAAGTAGTCTGCTAATTTAGGAAAGTTTCTATTTTTAGTAAGTTTCTAGTTTTAGTAAGTTTCTATTTTTAGTAAGTTAGTAGGTTATCTTATTTTATTGCTATTTCTTATGAAAAACAAAAGAAAAAAAGAGAGAAAATCATAAAAATACAAAAAAAGAGAATATCAGAAAATGAGTTAAGTCTTAGATACATAGGTTCAAAGTGACGAAAATTAGCACAGTCGTTACAAACTCTAAGTGTTTAGTCTTTCACACATAATGCAACTAAATTCTAAGTGTTATACTTTATTTAGTTTGATGTGTTGGTAGGCATAATACATATAAGAATCTCAAGGCTAATAAAATATTCTAGAAAAAGTCAAGCGTGTCACTAACTTAGATGTATGACCAATCGGTCTTAATTTTTATGTACAAGACATACAAACTTTGAGTCTAAATGAGGTATGCAAACTTTCTGGGGATGTATGGCAACATCAAATACATCTGAAAATGGAAAGAATAGATAAATCATATGAAATTGAGAGTCGAAAACATGTGACTTTGTTGTACGTAAGTACAGACCTGTTGCCTCTGTTTAGATTCGGGTTAGCAGATATGTCGCTTTGTTGTACGTCAGTACAGACCTGTCACCGCTGTCTTGCTAACTTTAAAAAATAAACCTTAAGTCAATCTAAGCCACTTTGTTGTATGAAAATACAGACCTGTGTCCGATGTTTGTCTTTTAAAGAAAGTTTGCAAATACCAATAAGTTAGAATCTTTGTCTGTGTGCCTTGATCTTAAAATTATGTCTATGTCTGAGTCACGTAAGATAATTTCATGATAAATAAAAATGCCAAGGGATATTCCGAAATGTAGAATGTTTAAAGGGGTAAAATACCAACAATCGGCTAAATGGGTATGTCACGACAAACAATCAAAGGAATCAAAAATTCCTAAGTGTGAAAGTTTAAGTACTGAAAGTAAGTATCAGACATAGCTATCTGATTGAACCTTTCTTAGACTATACTCATCAAAAAGATTTTGTTTAGTATTTAGCTTAGGTTGTAAATTTTATAAGTATAGCTTAAGTCTAGATTAAATTTTTGGTCAAAATTTTATTTTAATTTTATTTTATTTTATTTTACCTTAGTTTATTTTAGTTTATTTTAGTTTAATTTTTTTCTTAGGTAAAAGGTCAAACATTACTGAGGGTGCATTCAAAGTTGGATAAAATAAACATTGCGTGAAATATCTTGTGCTTAGGGTAAAAGATTTGGCATAGTTTATCTTGTTACACAATACCGTTGAAAAAGGTTGAAAAATGTTGAAGTTATTTCAAAAATTTTCGAAAAATTTCCAGATTCAAAAATCACACAAAGTTAGCCATATTCGGCTCTGATACCAATTGTTATTCAATATCAAGAATCAAAAATTACAATTTAATCAACTAAGAACACAATAAGAACACAATCTACCGAATGATTATATTCAAGATGAAAGAATTAAATACACTGAGATGCGTACACAGAATTCTAGGTCAAAGTTCCAATTCGTATAATGCTTTCAATCAGTACAACTCCATGCAAAAAGTACGTCTATATACACCCTACATTCTATTTATACACAAAATGAGAATTGAGTATTTACAAAACAAACTGTTGGGAAATAATCTAAGTATGTCAAGCTGTTAGTAGTATTTCTGTGTAATTACAAAGTTCGAGCTGCTAGTTCAAAAGTTCAAGCTGCTAGAGTCAAAGTTCAAGCTGCTCAACAGATAGATAACAGAAAGTGCTAAAATTCAGGAAGTGATAAATATTTCAAGATTTGAAGATCTTCAAAGCGTATCTACTACCAGAGAAATCACAGTTTGTCAAGGAAACAAATCAGAAGGCTATAAATATAGATAAACTAGGTCTTTCTAATGTAATCGTGGTGCTTAAGTTTTCATATTGTAATTTCATTCTGATACAAGTTTCTAAAGCCTCTAAGGTTGAAAAACCCTAAGAACAGTTTGTGTTCTTCGTCTAATCAAACAGATTAGAGGTGATTGTAATCAGAGTTTAGGCAATATACTGATTTCGATATTGATTGTGTTTATTTGATTATATATTCTTTACTGTTCTGAAAGTTTTCTTAAAACAATTAAGTGTTATTCCGCAAACTTCTTAATTGGACTTTGATAAACAAGGTTATTGGTTTAACTCTGATTTATTAAAACCAGTTAATCTTAGGAGATTTTGATCTTGGCAAGTGGTATCAGAGCCACAGGTTCTGTTTTGTTTTATTCTTTGTTTTCAAAGTCAGAAACTTGCATCTTTTAAATTTTTGCAATGGAGTTTGATAGTAGCAGTAGTGGATCTAGGCAAGCACTTAGAGTGCCTATGCTCAAACCCACTGAGTTCGAGATGTGGAAACTCAGGATTCAACAACATATTCAATTTATTGATTATGCCTTATGGTAAGTTGTTGAAAATCCTCCTGCAGTTGATCCTAAACTAGATGCTGAAGGCAAACCGTAACGAACACCTCCAAAAACTGAGATTGAAAGAAAGGCTAGAATGAATAAAGTCAAAGCTCTTACTATTTTACAAATAGTCATTCCTAATGCTTATCAACATCAGCTTAAAAAATTCTATACTGCTCATTCTCTATGGCTTGCTTTAGAGAAAAGAGTTGCTGGCAATGCTAGCACAAAAAGAAACCAAAAGGATATTTTAAAACAACTGTATGAAAATTTTTCTGGTGGAAAAAATGAAAAACTTACTCAAATCTTTGATAGGTTTAATAAGCTGATAGGTGAGTTGGAGAGTGCAAAGGTCAGCCTGGATCAGGATGAAGTAAACATCAGATCTCTTGAATGGAAAGTATATGCAGCACAATGGAGAACAAAGGACACTCTAGACGAAATAGAGTTGGATGATCTCTACAACAGCCTGAGAGTGTTTGAATCTGAAATTGAACATAAAAAGAAACTCTTTTCTTATAATCAAAACACTGCTTTGTTATCACCAGCCTTAAATGATAAATCAAACTGCTGTGACTCCTTTTCAGGAACTGATGGCAACACTTCTGAAATTCATTATGAGGCTTTTGTTGCAAGTGATCGACTTTTTCCTTTAAGTGCTGAAGATTTGGAACAGATCCATCCAGATGATCTAGAAGAGATGGACTTAAAGTGGCAACATGCCATGTTAACTATGAGGGCCAAACGATTTCTTGAAAGGACTGGCTGGCCAAACATTCAAGCAAGAACAGAAGGCAAGCCAGCATTTGACAAATCAAAGGTTGAGTGTTTCAAATGTCACAAGCTTGGCCACTTTGCTAGAGAGTGTGGATCACAAGGTCAGCAGCCATCAAGACCTCCATAAACCAGTCAAGTACCATCTTCTCAAGCCCTCAAGCATGCAAAAATAAGGTTAAAAAGTACAGAGATCATAATGAGAGCATGTTCAAAACTCTCGCTAAGATAAAAGAGAGGAGGTATGAGCATATGCAGGCAATAGAGGATCTTGAAAACCAGATCAATGACTATAAGGATAATGAGATTCAGATGGGACATGAGAGAACATATAATGTGTGGGAGAAAAAGGAGCTAAATGAGAAAATAGAGACCCTTAATAAGAAATTAGATGAGGCTGAACAGAAGGTGTTAGAAGCTCACAAGAAAGTAGAATCTATAAACATAGACTTGGGCAGTTTCAAGCTGGGCAATCAAAAGCTAGAACACCAAATGGAAGTCCAATTTAAAGATAGGGTAAAATCTCAACTCAATCCCAAGGAAGGAATAGGATATAAGGCTACTCCACCTCCTTATAACAATAAATACATTCACGCTATGAGTGAAGTTGTTGATAGGCTTGTGAATGAACCATTAGATGAGAAAATGAAAACAGTAGATCCTATCCTTGAGGATAAGCCTGCACCTAAAGAAGAATTGGTTACCAATGGAGTCAGTAAGAGTGAGGAAGCAGAGAGTAACTCAAAAACCATGAGTGAACCTATAGGACCTCTTGTTTCCAACTCTATCAGAACCAACAGTCTAAAAGGTAAAGAGAAGATGAGTGAATGCAATCATGCTCCATAAGTTTCTGTACCTTCTAACTGTAATATTGCATCTTCTTCCAAAATAAATAAAAATGGTAAAACTATTCCAGTATGCACATGCCAAAAGCATGGTGTCGAAAAGTTTCCCACACAGCAGCAGGTAAGGGGAAATCAAAGGAACAAGAATCAGCTATGGTCACACAAAACCGGTTCACCTATTAAAACAATCAAAAGATGTTTCCACTGTGGCAGGAAAAACCATTTGGCCAAGCACTGTTTATATAAACCACCTGTTGCAAAACAGACTGTGTTTCAAAAACATGCTATGTCACAAAATTCAAAAGTTTCAAAGGCCCAAAAACCGGTCACCCCAGTTCCAAAGAATACAGTTGATCACAGGTTCATAAAAGTCAACAAAAGATAGCCTGTACACCAAAACAAGCTTTAATGAAATCTAAATTAAGCATGAAAAAGGTATGGTGTGTCAAAGGCAAAAACAGAGCTCAAACTGCTAATGCAAAAGTTGAAACTGTTAAGTCAAAAGTTGGAACTGGCAGTGCAAATTCTGAAACTGCGGGCACTCAACATACAGTTCCAACTGCTAAGTCAAAAACCGGAACTGGTAGTGGATCATCTGAGACTGCTAAAGAAAAAGTTGGAAAGAACACCTGGACACCTCATGTCATAACTAAATATTCCACACAGAATCCACCAGTGGATCTCAATAAGTTTAAAAAGACACAAACAATATTTAGTTATGTCAATGCACAACGACAACCCAAAACCAACTTGGTTTGGGTTTACTCCACTACTAACTAAGCATTTTCTTGTGCAGCGCAACCACAGGAACCAACAAAAGACAAGATGGCATATGGACTATGCATGCTCTTGGCACATGACAGGAAACTCTGCATGCTTGTCAAACATCAAAAGCTTTGAAGGAGGCTTTGTTGCATTTGGTGGAAACTCCAAAGGAGGTAAGGTAACAGGTAAAGGTACTGTCAAAGCAGGTAATATGATATTTAATGATGTACTGTATGTTGAACAATTAAAGTACAATTTATTAAGTGTGTCTCAAGTGTGTGACAAACAAAATATTGTTTTATTCACAGACTCTGAATGCGTTGTCTTATCAAAAGATTTTGAAATACCTGAAAAGCTTGTTTTACTTAGAACACCTAGAAAGGACAATGTCTACTGTCTGGACACAGAACTCTTATCCAAATCAAGTACTTTAAGCTGTTTAATATCCAAAGCATTATCTAATGAGTCTGCTCTTTGGCACAAAAGGATGTGTCACGTGAACTTCAAGTTCATGAATGTTTTAGTCAAAAAGAACTTGGTAAGAGGTTTACAACAGAAGGAGTTCATATGTGATGTTCATTGTGTAGCCTGCCTCAAAGGCAAGCAACACAATACTTCTCATAAGGCCAAGGAAGTAAATTCAATCTCATCTGCTCTTCATCTTATTCATATGGATCTTTTTGGTCCAACATCTGTTTTGTGTTTGAATAAAAGAGCCTACTGTTTAGTCATTGTTGATGCTTTCACCAGGTTTACATGGGTTTATTTTCTTAGGACTAAGGATGAAACTGCTGAGTTGGTCAAGTCCTTCATTCTAAAAATAGAAAACCAATCTAACTTAAAAGTCAAGGTGATCAGGTCAGACAATGGAACTGAGTTTAAAAATCTTATCCCAAACAGTTTCTGTGAGTCAAAAGGAATTGTAAGGCAATACAGTGCTGCTAGAACACCACAACAAAATGGTGTAGCTGAGAGGAAGAATAGAACACTAATAGAGGCTGCTAGAACCATGCTAGCTGATTCCAAATTGCCAATGACCTTCTAGGCAGAGGCAGTAAACACAGCCTGTTATGTTCTAAATAGGTTTCAAGTTGTCCAGTCACAAGGGAAAACTCCCTATGAATTATTCCATCATAAGATTCCCCTAGTGGCCTTCCTAAAACCATTTGGCTGTTCATGCACTATTCTGCATACTAAACTCACTTAGGTGAGTTTCAAAGTAAGGCTGAAGAAGGATTCTTTGCAGGATACTCTACTCAAAGCAAAGCCTATAAAGTCTATAACAGTGTATCTAAAACCATTGAAGAAAGTGCTAATGTTGAGTTCAATGAAAATACTGCAAATGTCAAAGGCACTGGTCCTGATTGGTTGTTTGATTTAGATTCACTAACAAAATCCCTGAGCTTTGTTGAGTACTCTGTAGGAGCAGTTGGAAACAATGTTGAAACTGCCAGTACAAATCCTAATGCTGTCAACACAAACATTCAAGCTGTTGGCACATAGTTTCCAACCGTTGAAGATTCTGATAGATGGGATGACTATACTACTCTGCCAGTTCTCACTTGTGATCCACCTGGGGTTCTGATTGATCAACAAGACAAACATACAGAGTGTGAAGTGTCAATCCCAAGTCCTGAAGTAACAGCTCCAACCAACAGGGAAACAGTCTCATCTCCAGATCAAACTGTTATGTAGCAGAATCATCAAGTGGTGCAGAAGGTGATGATACAAATCTGGGAAGCTCATTTCAGATAGAAAGTAAACCTACACTCAGGGTTCACAAATATCATCCTCTTAACCAGATCATGGGGGATCCACGCACTCCTGTGCAGATAAAGACAATGATTCACAAGGAATCCACTGCTTCTGAATCAGCAGTTCCTGAATTCAGTCTAGCTGCCTTTGAACATGCATGCTTTATGTCACAATTAGAACCAAAGAAGGCATCTGAAGCTCTGAAGGATCCATCTTGGATTGAGGCAATGCATGAAGAGCTTTTGCAATTCAAGATTCAGAATGTGTGGACACTGGTTGATTTGCCTAAAGGAAAGAGGGCAATTAGTACAAGATGGGTTTTCAGAAATAAAAAGGATGAAAGAGCTTTAGTGATCTAAAACAAAGCATGGCTGGTAGCTCAAGGTTATACACAAGAAGAAGGAATAGACGATGATGATGTCTTTGTCCTAGTAGCAAGGATTGAAGCCATCAGACTGTTCCTAGCCTATGCCAGCTACAAAGGGTTCAAGGTGTATCAAATGGATGTGAAATCTGCATTCCTATATGGTACAATTGAAGAAGAGGTTTATGTGTGTCAACCCCCTGGGTTTGAAGACTATAAATATCCAGACAGAGTGTACAAGTTAGACAAAGTACTCTATAGGCTTCACCAAGCTCCTAGAGAATGATGGTATGACACTTTGTCTTCCTATCTACTTTAGAATGGTTTCAAGAGAGGTACTCTGGACAATACACTGTTCACAAAGTCTATCAAATAAGAGACTCTTCTTGTTCAGATCTATGTTGATGACATCATCTTTGGATCAACAAATGACATCCTTTGCGAGGAATTTGAGACTTTGATGCACAAAAAGTTTCAATTGAGTTCAATGGGGGAACTAACTTTCTTTCTAGGATTGCAGGTTAAGCAGAAACTCACTGGACTCTTCATCAGCCAATCAAAGTATGTGAATGATATTCTTGAAATGTTTGAATTCAAGGACACCAAGGTTGCCGGCACACCAATGGACACTTAGAAACAGCTTGATGCAGATAAAGAATGAGTGGATGTGGATATTCATTTGTACAGATCCTTGATAGGTTCACTAATGTATCTCACATCTTCTAGAACAGATATAACGCTTACTGTTTGTGTTTGTGCCAGGTTCCAATGTGCTCCAAAGGATTCACATCTGTTTGCTGTTAAGAGAATCTTTAGATATCTAGAAGGTCAACCAAAATTAGGCCTATGGTATCCTAAGGACTCTCCTCTTGAACTAACAGCCTACTCTGACAGTGACTATGGAGGTTGCAACATAGACTATGAAAACCACAACTGGAGGATCTCAATATCTAGGAGCAAGGCTAGTCTCTTGGTAGTGCAAAAAGCAAACCACTGTCTCCACTTCATCCACTGAGGCAGAATATGTTACAGCTGGCAGCTGCTTGTCTCAGGTTATGTGGATTCAGAACCAGCTAAGAGACTATGGTATGAACTTTCTATCTACTCCTATTTACATTGACAATTCAAGTGCAATCAGTATTTTACAAAATCACGTAAAATATCCCAAAACCAAGCACATAGATATTAGATTCCATTTTATAAGGGACTGTAATGAAAAGAAATTAATCCAAGTTATCAAAATTCATACTGATGATCAGTTAGCTGATCTTTTTACAAAACCATTTGATGTATGAAGATTCACCTTTCTAGTATCAAATATTGGTATGGTAAATATGGATTAACCTATTTTACATTACAATCCCTTATACGATGAGAAAAACATTTCATATGTGTACTTAGTTAACGGGGAGACACTGTTACATTAGATGCTGTTCAGTAAACAACTAACAGCTCAAGACTATTCTCAAGCTGCTAGTTCATTGTCTCGGACAGTTAGTTGTTTCACTTGGTCTGTTAAGTGTGCAGGGCATTTCAGTCATTATTATGGAGGATGTACGCGGGACTAGATATTTTTGAAAATCCAAACCCTTAAAAGTCCCAGTTTCATTTGATTGCAACTATCAGTTGCAAAATATCTTCCAGAACCCATTCTCTTTTTCTCCCTGTGCGATTTTCAAACTTTCGAGCAAAACCCCCAATCCTTTCGTTTGACATCACGAATGGAGTTTGTTAAAGAACACAAGTGCCTACCCTACTCCCTCAAACATGCTGAACTTCAACCATTCCATGAAATGATGGATTTTCTCCGTCATTCTCATATCCACTATGCTCTAACTGTCAATCCCACTATATACGTATCTCATATAAAGCAGTTCTGGAAATCAGCCACTGTAAGTACCCAAGAGGGCATCACTTCTTTTGCATCCACCATTGATGGTAATACCATTACTATCACGGAGGAGTCCATTCGACAGCATTTGCATTTGCAAGATGCTACAGGTATATTTGATCTATCCCTCTCTGATTTACATGCAGGTATATTTGGAATAAGGTATAGGGGCCCAACAAATTCATTTACCTTTTATAAAGCACATTTTGGTCCTAAATTGAAGTATCTTATACATATTCTTCAACACTGCTTAAGCCCTAAAAGGACTGGTTGGTCTGAATTTTCTTCAAATATTGTCACTGCTCTAGTGTGCTTATCCACAGGCCAACAGTTCAACATTTCAAATATGATTTTTCAAGGAATGTTAAGGCATCATGTCTTTGATAATAGGATTTTTTTAATGTATCCATGGTTTTTGGCTGAAATAATTGCAAAATCTTGTAATTCTTTAAAGGGATAATTGCGCAAAAAACCCCAAACTTGTCTGCTTTTTGTGATTAAAACCTCAAACCATTTTTCGTTGCAAAGAAAACCTCGAACTAACTAAAAATCAGTAAATCAAGGTTTTATCAATGACTAACTAGTTGAAACTGGTTATTAATCCTACGTGGACTGGTAAATAACCTACGTAGAATAAATAATAATTGTTGAATCCGATTTCCAAGTATTACACATCATTTTTAACGCTCGTAGATGAGGTAATCCCGTTTAAAAATTACAATTAAAAATTGTCAACGTGCTTAAAAATGACGTGTAATACTTGGAAATCGGTTTCAACAATTAAAAATAATTCTACGTAGGTTAGTTTCCAGTCCACGTAGGATTAATAACCGGTTTCAACCCGTTACTCATTGATAAAACCTTGATTTACTGCTTTTTAGTTAGTTCGGGGTTTTCTATGCAACAAAAATGGTTTGGGGTTTTAATCACAAAAGGCAGACAAGTTTGGGGTTTTTTGCGCAATTATCCCTTCTTTAAAAGTACATAAAAGGATATATGTTTCCCATAGGCACTCTTTCTATGTAGAAAGACTTTTAAAACCAAGTGCCAATTTTCATAATGTAGATGTCTCTTTGCCTTAAGCAATGCAGGCTATCTATCCAAGAAACAGAGGAGAGGATCCTGAGCAGGCTCAACCCCATATTACTGCTTCACCCCCAGGATCCCAACCCACTCCTCATGATACAAATATACCCTCTGATCCTTCTTTAATACATACCTCCCCAGCCCCATCACTAAAAATATATAAGAGACAAAGGGCTATAGGAGCTCCTTCCTCCTCAGTCCAAACCCCAGAGCCAAATAACTCTGTGCAAGAGGATACTCTTGCACAACATATCGATAGGGAACCCACGGAGGACACTCCCATCCTCAATATGGACGTGAACATCCCGTCTGAGGATCATATGGGTTTTGTGGCTGGTACTACTGATGTCTCTGCACAAGGGGCACAAGACAGTACCAACATCATTAAGACCACGCCCATGGCAACAGAGGGTGTGCAAGCACCTTCTGGAAGTCCCCAGTACCAAGAACAAAGGGTCCAAGATGTTTCTTCTACTTCTGGTATTGGTTCCAGTGATAGATCTCAAATCCCACTATCATTTGAAGATCTTGAGGCTAGTCTGCAACTAATCGCATTAACGGATCAACAACTGAAACCTGTTGTAGCTATTCTGGAACATTACAATCCATAATTGCTGCACAGGGTTCCCAGATCATTGCTCTACAACAACTCACATCAGTCCAACAGCAAAAGCTTGCCCAGTTTCAGCTTGGGTTGAAGCTATATGGAAACAAGATTGTTCAGCTTGAAAAGCTGGTTCAAACACTGTTAGAAAAGGTTTTTGGTCCCCCTGATCAAACCAATACATCCAAAAAGGGGAAGAATCAGGAGATCCCACTACCAGTCCAAACAGCTTCAAGTTCACCATTGGCAGCTTCAGCTTCTAGGCTACCAGTCCCAACAGTTTCTCAAACTGTTAGTCCAGAAGCTCATGTTGTTTCCATTAAAAAGCCAGGTGGAGTGTTTATAATAGAAAGCTTTCAAGAACCATCCCCAGCAGTCCAAGCCACAGCAGCAGCCTCAGCAGCATCCACTGACAAAGGAAAGGACATTCTGATTGAGCCTCCAAAGATCAAATTTATTTCAAAAGAACCCGAAGTTGCTCATGATGCTGAATTGGCCAGAAAATTGGCAGAAGAACAAGATGAAATCCTAGACAAGCAAGCCCAGGAACCTATGGGGGATGATGAAACCCTTGGAGACTATCTGTGTGGGCTTGTGGTTAAGGAAAGTCAAAAGAAGAGAAAAAGGCCAACAGGGCCTTCAAAAGGAGAACACAGAAAATTTTTGATAAACTTCTCTGCAACAACTGGTGTTTCTAAAGTCATTGCACAATCATGACCAACAGAGAGACTTTAGGCCTTATATGACATAGAAAAGGAAAAAGAAAAAGCCTCCAAACAAGTCCAAGATCCCCCTCAAATTGTTGCTACTGCTCAAACTGAAATCATTCATCAAGCAAAGTTTGATCAAGTCAAGAGAGTTTTGTTTGACCAACAGTTGCAAAAGGCAATGGAAATAGAAAAGGCACTTGATCAGCATGACTTCTCCAAACCTCCAATTACTTACTGGTATGCCAAATCAATGGATGACATTGATCTGGTATATCATTTTGTAATTAAAAGAGAAGCTGGTCCAGAAGAAGAGTACAATAGCCTGTTTCAATTGGTTCAGAAGATGACTAGAGGTGAGCTAACCCAAATGCACAATATTAGGAATGCTAGCCACTCTAGGTCACCAATAGTGTGGGTTCAGAATAACCTAAAGGATCTTAAAAGCATATTTGATCCAGAATCCACCAGAATGGATATGGAAGTTTCAAGGAAGTGAAGATTGTACAGATTGATCTATATGCAAAATCCATGACATATAGACTCAAACTTGCAGACAAACCCAGCAGATTCTATAGTTCTGAATTTCTTGATTTGCCAAAAGAATTGCTACTCCAAATGAGCTCAATGAAGATTGAATGTGATAAAGAGGAGTTGAAAAGAGAAATCATAAAAGCTATAAGGCAGAAGCTTGCACAGTTATAATATGTAAGTTTTTGGATGCCTTAGTTTTAATATAACAGTTTTACTTTGTTTTTATTTCCTTATTTGTATAGAAACTTAAAGTCTTTTGTAAAGAATTTTAATTAGGGGAAGATTGTTGGGAAATAATCTAAGTATGTCAAGCTGTTAGTTAGGATTTCTGAAGCTGTTAGTAGTATTTCTGTGTAAGTACAAAGTTCGAGCTGCCAGTTCAATAATCTCGAGCTGCTAGTTCAAAAGTTCAAGCTGCCAGAGTCAAAGTTCAAGCTGCTCATCAGATAGATAACAAAACGTGCTAAAATTCAGGAAGTGATAAATATTTGAAGATTTGAAGATCTTCCAAGCATATCTACTACCAGAGAAATCACAATTCGTCAAGGAAACAACTCAGAAGGCTATAAATATAGATAGACTAGGTCTTTCTAATGTAATCGTGGTGCTTAGGTTTTCATATTGTAATTGCATTCTGATACAAGTTTCTAAAGCCTCTTTGAAAAACCCTAAGAACAGTTTGTGTTCTTTGTCTAATCAAACAGATTAGAGGTGATTGTAATCAGAGTTTTGGCAATATACTGATTTCGATATTGATTGTGTTTATTTGATTATATATTCTAGACTGTTCTGAAAGTTTTCTTAAAACAATTAAGTGTTATTCCGCAAACTTCTTAATTGGACTTTGATTCAAAATAAGGTTATTGGTTTAACTCTGATTTATTAAAACCAGTTAATCTTAGAAGATTTTGATCTTGACACAAACCCTAGACTATTACATTCATAAACATAAAATATTAATCCCAACAATCCTATTAATTGCTATTTGCTTTGGAGGATTAAAAAGCTCATTTATGATTTGGATTTAGAAATACTACGATGTCTTGTTTGGAAAAAATATAAAAAGAGAGGATCTCGCTTCATTTAGCATTTCATCTTCCTAACTTTTCCTCCTTTCATAATCCACCCGTCACCCTTAATATTTTAAAATCTTATCATTTTGAAATCCATCATTGTAAATTCATGTAATCCAAATAGCACCTTAGGGGTCGAAATCTTCAAAAAATAATACAAATGGGTAGATGTCGGTAGGTGATGATAGGGTTGAGCAGTTTGCTAATAACTTTCTCGTAGTCAAGTCGAGATTAAATAAAGAGAATTCTTGTATTCTTGTTTTGCAAAAGTCATCCATCTAATGAGAGGGAGGGAGTCTGAAATTAATAATAGTGTGGAGGCTACGGTTTTTAAAATCCTTGAAGTTATTCCTTTTTAATTTTGGCTAGAGTATATTTTAATTATCATATAATTAAAATCCTTTCTGTTATTAATATAATTTCCTATATAAATTATCTAATAATTAATATATATTTACTAGATATTAGTTGATTATCGATAATTAACTCCTTGCAACATCTAATGTTGCATTTAAGTAGCTACACTTTGAGGTTTTATAAATTATGAATTAAGCCTCAACAATGAAATATAATATCATTTCTCTTTCATAATTAATTTAGTTTTATTTATATAATGATGTTTAGTTGAGCTTATCGGTATGAAACGAATACGAAAGGAGTTTCTACAAAAGTAGCTACACTGAGAACATTGTTTTTGTTGCTAAAATTGGTCATTTCCTAGAAAAGGAGTTTCTACAAAAGAAAACAAATAGAAATGATATAGTTCTTCAAAAAATTGAAAAATCACAAATAATAGAACCATTAAAAGAAATAGTACCTACACAACAACTTTGAAATTCCCATATTAGAAGCATTCAATGAACATTCAACAATAATATCAATCACATGAAGAACATGAAGAACAATATGAATAACATTATGAACAATATGAACATTCAGAGATTAGATAAACCTTAATTGCACTTCAATCCACGTACATACATTCAGCCAAAAAATTGCTTTGAAAAACCTAGAAACAATCTATATATAAGCAATTAAGCGGATCCAAATACTATCCATACCCATGGGTTGACCTTTTGGTATTTTAACCCATTTACAATAAGTTTGAATCCATACAAAATACATACCAAACTAAGTTTCATTCTTTACCATTTGAACCCTGAACCTATCACAACTTCTAGATCTAACATTCTCCCCCTTTGTGATTAGCTTTCAGATTGCAACTTCAGGTTCATGATTAGCTTTCTCTAATCAAAATATCGGTCAAGGCGTCTGATAGTCATCTCGTACTCGAGCTTTGTCTCGGACATCTTGTTGGAAGTCTCTGACTAGTTGAAGTACGTCTTTAGGTTCCCATAACCTTTTCCCGAGCTTCAGAGCTTCTTTCAAGTTGTCAATTTTGATCATAAGCGTCCTTCTGGCCATGTATTGAGTCCAGTCACAATATTTCTACAATTCATCTCTCCTCATAAGTGCCTTCTTTTTTTTTGAGTTCAAATAGACTACTCCGACTGTTGGCGACGTAATTACTTTTGAAACTGAGAAGCGTTCTAGGCCTGGAGTATCTTGAGTCGACGCAAGTAGATTAACTTTTCTTTGTCTAGCTTCTAACGCCATTTGGAAGTCAAAGATTAGTGACAGTGTTAGATTGCAGCGAAGAAACTTGATAATGCATTGTTGAGTGTTCATATGTATAGGATCTATGCTCTTGTTATGTAGCAGATGCAGATATAGAAACTCAAGATCATGCAAGAAAAGGTTAGGGGAATCTGCTTCTGTAAACTCAGAAAAGGTTTTGTCTTCTCGTAATACATCAAAAATCGAATAGAAGATGCTACGGAACTTGGCGAACTTAATCTTTATTACTTTAACGATCGACGACCTATTCCTTACCGAATCATCAGGATATGTCCCTTTGCTCCATTCCTTCTACGGACCAGATTAAATCAGCTTTGATAGTTTTAACTTGACCGACAAACATCTTCCTGTACTTCTCTTCCATATATGGGCTCCTGACCCTCTGCTTTACCCAGTCAATAGCTGGGCAGTTAGTCTTTCAGTGTGTCGTTCTTCTCGTTTTTTAGAAGAACTTGCACCTCCAGACGTTCTTGCTTGCAGCCTTGATATTTATTTAAGTACATTTGGGGCAACAGAGTAAGGAGTTGCAACATCTGAGCACTCCTGAAAGATGGGATATTTCCTTGTAGATTCATCAGGCTCAAAAAATTGGTCGGGAACCACCGTAATTATTAACGGACAGGCGGAGGCTTGTTGGACTGGTTGTGTTGGAGCTGGTGATGGAACTGGAGTTGGCACTTGAACTGGAGACGGAGATGGTGAGGATGATATTGGAACATTAGATAGGAACTCAAATTCAAATTCTTGTGGATCTAAGCCTTCCTCACTAGCATGTTCAATTTGCAGCGACTCTTTCAATTTATCTTCTCTCGCTTCCTATCCCTCTTCATCGGATTTAATTATAATAACTTCTAACAGATCAAATACCATCAGAGGAACAACTGTCAATATCTCTTCTTCTTCAACGAAGGCTGTGAAATTCTTGGGTTCTTCCCAAAAAACGAGAGTTAGCTGAGCTCCTGAGACTGATTCCTCAAGAGACTCAACTAGTAATTCTGCTTCTACTTCCTGGGGCCCTGCCTGGTGAGACGGAACAGACTGATTTGGACTAGGCAGAGCTGATTCTTCGAAAACCATTGGAGCTTTACTGGCGGCTCTGACTCTTTCTCCCCCTCATGGCGATCAGGATCATCCTGATCATCATGCTTCCGTTTGGTACCATAGGGAGAAACTTGACAAGATTCAGCAATCACTTTTAAAGGCTCACCCATTTGATGAACCAGAGGGTTTGTTGATATAGAAGATGAAGATCCGGATGCTTCATAATTTAATATCTCTAGAAGAAGGGCATTTGAAGAAGAAAGATTTGATGAAGCCTTGAGTAGGGAGTTGAAGGTGTGCTTAGCTTTGTCGAGTGTGGGACCTTGTGGAATGACCGGCTGCTAAGTCATAAAGGTGAACATGTCTATTAATTGTTGGGACATGAGCGCCTTAAACTTAGCGAACTCGGTTTTGGACACTGAGTCCGCGTATAACCCGGGGCCACTTAGGCACTCCGTTTGCATCTCGGGAGACTCCGTAGAGGTCCTTGATGGCCTGTGCTCATGGTTGGCTGTGATGTAGCCATGACAGAACTTCCACTCATCATCACCGGCGCACTTTCAGTGTGCACGGCTCCGAGTGTTCCTGCAATGTCACCCAGACGTTACTTGTGAAGCGACTAGAGTGTCCTAGCCAAAGATTTTTCAATAACAGCTGGCTCTAGACTCGATTACGCTTGAATTGAAGGCGGCGACTGCGGCTGTTGTCCACCTTCTTCAATATCCGCAAACTTCAAATGAGTTTTTGGACAGTTCATGTGCTTGATCCCCGTGAAAAGATGAAACACAGGCTTGTTGAGAAACCAGTGAGTAGCTAGGGGGTTTGTGCATGCACCACTAGGCTAGTGGTGGCTTCTTTTATACCGGCGCCCAACACATGAGTGCCAGTAGCAGATGTGGCTACCTGGCTTATTTGAGGCTCAGTGCTCTCTACTATGGTCCTAACTCCCCCTCGACGCCTGATTATCTCTCGTATAGTTACAAGAGAGCGAGTTGGAACTTGGGCGGGGGGAGTGACATCATCATCGTCATCCTGATCATTAGTTTGTGGAGAGGAATTCCTAGAGGAGAAAAGTGAGCAGTATGTGTTTCCTCACTTTCTCTATCTCCTTCTTTTGCTTTCTCAGGCCCTCTACCCTCTTTGCCCCTCTCATTAACATTTTCTCTCTGCTCTCCCCTAATCCTAACCTCTCGGAGTTGGCTCCTTGGGCAGGCTCAGCTGGTCCTGGCTTAGCCATCGGAGCAGCTTTCTCTTTATAATTCTTAACGGCCTGAGATTTCTGATCTGCATATGCGAGAAGTTCTTCTGGAATAGGCCTGACTTGGATCTCGGGGGGAGAGATAGGATCGTTGAAGTACTTTATCTGAAACTCTCTCACCCCGGCTTCAAGATCTCTGTGACGGATGTCTAGAATATGCGTCATGCAGTGAGATATGATGAGTTGAAGAAATTGCTGGGCTAGGACAAATTTTCTTGCTCGGCGTGTCCCTTTGGCCTGAATGACCTCTATCAACTCGGTCCACAGAGTCCAAGCATAATTTTTGTGGCGGTTGTATGCGAGGCTATGAAATATCCCAAGGATTCGAACACCTGCTCTATCTACCCCGGAGGCTTTGACGGTGTGGAATCAGTCAAGAATCAAGTACATGTAGTACCAATGACCTAGAAGCTTCGACGGAAAAATTCTGACGCTTTGCGGAATTTGCCATCGTAGCTCATCTGTTGAATTTCTCTGCAGATTTGTTCTTTAGGCAACTCTTCATCATATTCAGGACAGCCAGGGAAATCACGTCGGCGAGGGAGGTGTAGGATGTGGCAAAATTTCTTGAACGAAATTTCTATGGTATGATCTTCAATATCACCAGTAATGTGATTGTTGTTCGGGTTAGGGTGATAGGTGACGGAGTGCCAGAATTGCTGGACATAGACTTGAGGTGGGCGAGGGCGTGGACGGCTGGTAAGGGCATATGATATTCGGTGGCCCCTAAGGATCTCTTCGACAACTCGGTTAGAGAGGCGAATATCTGGGTCTTCCTCGATTTTATGTAGGAAGGCTGGGTCTAGGAGGAAATTATTTGGTTTTATTGGTAGCCACATTTGTCTTGGGAAGATCTGCTCTAAGGCTCTCAAGGGTAGGGCTACCGATCTCGAGGTTATTTCCTCGTAGGAATGTTGGTTGAAGTCTGAATGTTGTGGGCTCGGGGGTGGTACATACACTCCAGAGTGAGAATGATATGCCATTGTACCTGTCAAAACAATTGAAAGTCAGATATGTGTTTGCAGTGAATATATGACTTGTTCAAAAATGTTTCTTGTTTTAGGCGTTTGTTAGAATTAATTTGATTTGTTAAAGGGATTCAACAAAAAACTTCTCGGTGAGAAAAGTCCATCTGAAGAACCAAAGTCTGCAAGACCAGTCCCAACTTAGATTACTTCACAAGAAACAGCCTTAGACAAGATCAAAAACCCCTAAACGAGTGAACTTTCATGTGAGTTCAAGACTTTGGAAAAGCAGACTTAGAAAAGTTTTGAACAAAACCTGCAGATGAAGTGTCATCCGAGAGTTGCACTTAGAAATAAATTTCAAAACTGAAATCTCACTCAAAGTGTAATCCGAGAGTTGCAACTCTCGGATGAAACTTTGAGTGAGAGTTCAGTTTTGAAATTTATTTCTACGTCTTGAAGTAACCCAACCTGCGGATGAAAGGTTACCCGCAAGTTGTAACTTGCGGGTGGACCTTTAACCGCAGCTTTAACTTAACCATGATATAAACCTCCAATTTTGAAGATTATTTGCGGGTGGTGTGTTGTCCGCAAATGGTGACCTACGGATACCACTTTACCCACGAGGTTGACTTACAAAATAGACCATTTGGTAATGTTTGTGCGGATGGAAGCTTATCCGCGAGTTGCAACTCGCGGACAAGGCATCATGAGCAAGTTAACTTAGAAACATTTGAGACCCATCATGCGAATTTAGTGTTATCCGCGAGTTGCAACTCGCGGACGAAGCATGATATGCATGTCACTTAGAAAAATTAGGACCCAGTTATGTGGATGACAGGTTGTCCGCGTTGCAACTCGCGGACAATGCATTAATCGCAGGTTTTTTTGACTTGACATTTTTAACTCCCTACAAACAATTTTCAGTTTTGAAATTATCGATCAAAAAGGCGGTTTTGAGAAACCCTTTGGTTTCTTAATGACGAAGATAAACCAGTTTCAGACCATAAAAACCCATATTAAACTCGATTATGTGTACTGAGATTCACAGTAAAGCGCATAATAATGCGAGTAAATGTAAATACGAGTCACTTTCAAACACGAAATCGCTTTAAGTTCTTCAAAAACTCGATATATTGATGAAACAATTGAGATTTTGATGGTTTCCTTTGTGTGTGTTCTTGGTGGTGAGAAAGATGAGAAAAGAGGAAGAAGGAAGTGTTTGGGCGGTATTTAAAGGATTTCAAAATTCGGTTCCCCCCAAACCCAAAGAGGGGAACCCGACCCATGCCCATGAAAAAAATCTATGTTATAATATTAATAAAAGAACTTTTTAAGAAAGAAAGAGAGAAAAAAATAAGAAAAACGTAAATAACTAATTAAAAAATATTTTTTGGTTTACTTAAAAATAAACACTAGAAAAATAAACAAAAAATAAAATCTTTTTGGATTTTCTTTATAAATAAAATAACCAACTTAAAAATTAAAATAAAAATTAAACTAATAAACACAAACAAAATTATAATATTTTAGGTTTCTAAATAATAAACTTATAATAAATACCTTAAACAAAATATTAAACACACCAACTAACAATATACTTCTCTCCCCCTCCAAGTGTGCATAATATTTTAAATACACTCGGAGACTTACCTGGATGCCTCCCGATAAAGTATGACGGAAGAATTATTAATACAAAGAGTAGAATTAAATAACATAAACACGGAACATAAGTTACTAGAAAATGTAACATTAGCGAAAAGAAAATCTGTCTTTTGAAAAGGTAGACAAACTTTACAAAAATGTTAAATTTTAAATTAAATTATGTTAACTAATTCAGCATACCTAACTTGTTCACCAGAAAATTAAAACATTTTTCATCCAAAGGTTTTGTGAACAAGTCAGCTATCTGATTTTCAGTGCTTAGGAAATGTAATTTTATGGTACCTTCTTCAACGTAATCTTTTATAAAATGGTACAGAATATCTCTGTGTTTAGCACGAGAGTGTTGTACAGGGTTACCAGTAATGGCTATTGCGCTCCTGGAGTCGCAATAGATTGGAATCCGACTAAGTCTGAAACCATAGTCTCGGAGTTGAGTACATATCCACAGTAGTTGTGGGCAGCAACGCATTCTGCTTCAGTGGTGGACAGAGAAACACTGTATTGTTTCTTCGATGCCCAATTTACCAGTTTGTCTCCGAGGAATTGGATGTGACCCGATGTACTTTTTCTATCATGTTTGCAACCTTCATGATCTGCATCTGAGTATACAGTTAGTTCGAAACTGGTTCCTTTAGGATACTAGAGACAAAGGTCAGGCGTGCCATTTAAATAGCGGAAAATTTGATTACGGCAGCCAAATGTGTCTCTTTAAGATCAGCTTGAAATTGAGCACAAAGACATGTAGCAAACAATATACCCAGTCTACTAGCAGTAAAATACAGTAAGAAACCGATCATTCCTCGATAAGCCATGATGACAGTGGATTTACCCATTGGATCGGCATCAGGCTTTAAGGAAATGGACATGGGAGTTTTCATAGACGTACAGTTTCCCATCTTAAATCTCTTTAGGAGATCATGGATGTACTTTGACTAGTTTATGTGAATCCCGTCAGGAAGTTGTTTGACTTGTAATCCGAGGAAAAAATTCATTTCCACCATGATACTCATCTTGAACCTCGATTCTATTAATTTTGAAATACCTTCACATAGTGAGGTTTTGTAGATACGAATATAATTTCATGTACGTAAATTTAAACGAGTAAGATGTCATCACCTTTATGCCGTATGAACAAGGTTGTGTCGATCGTACCTTTGGAGAAACCGGAATCTAGTAAAAATTCGGTTAAGTTGTCGTACCATGCCCAAGGTGCTTGTTTCAAACTGTATAAAGCTTTGTCGAGAGCGTTGACAGATGACGGTCTAAACTCATCAACAAAACCTTGAGGTTGAAAAACATACACCTGTTCCTTCAGAATTCCATTGAGAAACGTTGTCTTCACGTCCATTTGATAGACAGTGAAGTCTTTGTGAGCCGCGTACGCCTGAAAGATGCAAATAGCTTAAAGTCTGGCTACTGGAGCAAACTTCTCATCGTAGTCGATTCCTTTTTGTTCTCGATAACCTTTAGCCACAAGTTTGGCTTTGTTGTGGATGACAATCCCGTTCTTGTCTCGTTTGTTCTTGAAGATCCACTTGGTGCCGATGATGGACCTATCCGTTGGTCGCGGAACTAACCTCCAGAAGCGTAGGCATTCGATCTAGTGTAGCTCATTATGCATAGCGTTCACCCAGTCTACATCTCGTAAAGCTTTTGTTATGGTAGTAGGTTCGACCTTGCTTAGGAATGCAGCGAACATGCACTCTTCGTTGGTTGTTGTTCAGGTTCGAACCATAGTGGACTTATCCCCAATGAGTTAAGATTCGGGATGGGATAAAGTTCATTTAGGTAGAAGAGGTACGAGATCATCTGCGGATTGGGGTGAATCAGATGGGGTTGAATCTGTTTGAGGGGCATCAACCGGTGTGGAAGGTTCTGGGGCTATATCTGGGTTTAGGTTAGGAACAAAAGAACCGGTTGGGGATTTTGGAGATGGAGGTGTAGTGTCAGTAGGTATGGGCTCAAATGTGTCTAGATTTGTTGAGCTGTAACTGACTTCATTGATAATTGCATCAGATTTAGATAGAGAGTTAGAAGTAGCTTTAGTTGAAAAATGATAATTGAGAGATTGAGGGGAGAGAAAGGATTAAAAGAAAAGAAAAATCCTATCCACACCTATAAATAGTTGGCTTTCCTACATATGATATCAAATCTTATTCATTGAGATTTGGTATTGAAAAAGACGTAATGGATCCAGTGACGCAAGCACAGAACTCCTCAAGATTCACAGTTGCTTCTCAAGAAGCTATTGTTTCATTTCTCACAGAGTTATACCTCATATGCTATTGATTTATCATTTGGAGGTACTTGATATTGAAACAGGAAGACATCTGCTCCGGTCTCCAAACTTCATTTGATTGCACACTGTGTCTAGAGATTATTGATTATACACTACTTGGGACACTTATTGAGTCATGTCTGTGTCACAATTAATGTTTGTGTAATGTGACAAAGTCGGAACACCTATAGTGGTGCTTATTAAAAGTATTTCACAATGATTGTTTGCAAATCCTACCTGTGTCAACATCAAGCCAACGCTGATCGTATGTCACATAGTTCATAAACTATTGTGTTAACAGGTTACCTAAGTGGCCCTAGTTTTTTTTTTGAACATCCAGAGATTAGATAAACCTTAATTGCACTTCAATCCACGTACGTACATTCAGCCAAAAGATTTCATAGAAAAACCTACAAACAATCTATATATAAGCAATTAAACAGATTTAAATACTATCCATACCCATGGATTGACCTTTTGGTCTTTTAACCTATTTACAATAAGTTTGAATCCTTACAAAATAGACACAAAACTAAGTTTCATTCTTTACAATTTGAACCCTAAAACTATTCAACCTCTAGATCTAACAAGCTTATAGAAACCCAACAAGTTGATGGGAATGAAATAAATCTACGTAGTTCAAAAAGAGAATGCCAAGAACCAGAAAGATATGGTTTTCTCTTAGAAGAAACTGTTGGAGAGTTAGTAGAACACTCTAACTACCATCAAGCCATGTCAGATTCAGACTCAGGCAAATGTCACGAGGCTAAGAGAGTAGTGATACAGTCCATGAAAGACAACGAAGTCTGGAGATGGGTAGAAGGACCAAAATCAAGAATAGTTGGAAATAAATGGGTTTTTAAGAAGAAAACCAACACGAACAGAAATACACACACCTATAAAGAAAGGTTGGCATCAAAAGGATATACCTAGTCAAAATGTGTTAACCATAAGGAAAGTTTTGCACTGGTAGCTATGTTTAAATCTATTAGGATTCTTCAAGCCAAAGCAACCCATATTGAGTATGAAATATGGCAAATGGAAGTCAAAACGACGTTCCTAAATGGTACATATCTAAAAGAAGAACTTTGCATGGAAAACCATAAGGTTTTTCAGATCCAGAGATTCCCAATAAAATTTGTAGATTGCTTAAGGCCATTTATCGTCTAAAGCAAGCATCCATGTGTTGGAACTTGACTTTTAATGAAAAAAAATAAGGAGTTCAATTTTAACAAAAGTTAGTTCGAGCCATTTGTTTATGCTAAGTTCTGTGATGACGAAGAAACCTTCTTGGTTCTATGTGTAGCTGACATATTACTCATTGCAAATAGTGTTGATGATCTAAATGAAACTAACAGTTGGTTGAGCAAGTTTTCCCAAATGAAAGACCCTGGAGAAGTAGCATGTGTTTTAACAATTTAAATAAATAGGAATAGATCAGAACGACTTATCGGGCTTAGCCAGAGCACATGCATTGATCAAATCATGAAGAGATTCAAGATGGAAGATTCCAAAAAGGGATGGATTCCCATGTCAAGTGGCACCATCATGACTAGACCCCAATACCCTACATCAGGCCTTGACATTGCTGAAATGGAGAAGGTTCAATATAGCTCAGTTGTTTGATCTATTATGTATGTTATGATTTATACTAGACCAGATTTTGCTTATGACATAACTATATGTAGTGGATATCAAAAGAATCCTAGAAATAATCGTTGGTTGGAAGTTCAAAATGTCCTTAAGTACTTAAGAAGAACTAAGGATTGTTATTGGTCTATGAAGGTGTAAAGGAAGAACTGTGTGTAAGGGGTTACATTGTTGCTAGTTTCGAAGCCGACTGAGATGACTGTAAGTCATAATCAGAGTATGTATTCATTCAGAACGATGATGCTGTTGGTAGAGAGAGCTCTAAGCAAGACACTTTAGTAGACTCTACTACGGTAGTAGCCTACATTGTCGCATCAGATCAGCGAAAGAAGCATTATGGGTAAAGAACTTCATCATAGATCTACGAGTTGTGACTAGTATCTCAGAATCAATAAAAGTTTACTGTGATAACTCTGGGGGGCAATGCCCAAGACAAAGAGCCTCGAGCTAATCAAGAACCAGACACATACTGTGGAAATATCGTCTTCTTTGAGAGATTAACGAAAGGAATGATATTCAGATTTTGGAAGTACCAACATCTGAAAATATTGCAGATCCTTTGACAAACCACTATCACAGGCCAAACATGAGCGCCATGTTGGGAAATAGTTTAAGTATGTTCAAGCTGTTATTTAGACTTCTCAGACTGTTAGTAGATTTTAAATGTAAATTCAAAGTTCATGCTGCTAGTTGAAGAAACTCGAGCTGCCAGTGTAAAAGTTCAAGCTGCCAGAGCAAAACAACTCAAGCTGCTCTGCTCATGCTGTCAAGGGATTCAAGCTGCTCAACAGTTTCATAAACAGAAAGTGCTGATTTTCAGGAAAAGATATCTACATGAAGATTCCAGCATATCTACTATCAGAGAAGTCATCATTCGTCAAGGAAACATATCAAGAAGCAATATAAATACATAGAATAGGTCTTTCTATTGTATCGGAGTTTTCTGCATATTTTTGAGTCTGTAATTGCTTTGTTAAGTTTTCATAAGCCTCTAAGGTTGTAAAACCCTAAGAACAGTCTGTGTTCTTCGTCTAATCAAACAGATTAGAGGTGATTGTAATCGTTGAATTCAGCAATACAAACAGTCTTGATCAATTCTTGTGTGTTTATTCATTATTGATTCTGAAAGTTTTTGATAAAATAATTAAGTGTTATTCCGCAAACTTCTTGATTAAACTTTGATTCAAAGCAAGATTATTGATTTATACTCTGATAAATTCAAATCAGTTAGTCTTGGAAATTCAGATTTAGATCCTGACAAGTGGTATCAGAGCCACAGGTCGTTCTTTGTTTTTCAAAGTCGAAAACTTTCTTTTAAATTTTTAAGTGTTTTGCAATGGAATTTGAAAACAACAGTAGTGGATCTGGGCAAGGACTCAAAGTGCCTATGCTCAAGCCCACTGAGTTTGAGATGTGGAAACTCAGGATTCAACAGCATATTCAATTCATTGATTATGCCATATGGGAAGCTGTTGAATTTCCTCCTGTAGTTGATCCAGAACTTGATGATGAGGGAAAACCAGTCAAAACTCCTCCAAAAACTGAACTTGAAAGGAAGGCTAGAATGAATGAAGTGAAAGCACTTACACTATTACAAAAAGCCATTCCTAATGCTTATCAACATCAGTTCAAAAAGTTTTATACTGCTCACTCTCTTTGGAATGCCTTAGAGAAGAGGTTTGCTGGTAATGCCAGTACCAAGAGAAATCAAAAAGACCTCTTGAAACAGCAGTATGAAAACTTTTCTGGTGGCAAGAATGAAAACCTCACTCAAATCTTTGACAGGTTCAACAAACTGATAAGTGAACTGGAAAGTGCAAAGGTCAATCTGGATCAAGATGAAGTCAACAGAAAGTTTCTCAGATCTCTTGGAGAAGAATGGACAGTCTATGCTGCACAATGGAGAACAAAAGACACTCTTGATGAGATAGAATTGGATGATCTGTATAACAGTTTAAGAGTGTTTGAGACTGAGATTGATGCTAAAAAGAAATCCTTTTCTTATAATCACAACACTGCTCTTCTGTCTTCTGAAAAATCTAATAACTGTGATTCTTTTTCAGGTGGTGATGGCAACTCTGCTGAAATTCACTATGAGGCTTTTGTTGCCAATGATGGATTATTTGCTCTAAATGTTGAAGACTTGGAATAAATTCATCCAGATGATCTTGAAGAGATGGATTTAAAGTGGCAACATGCAATGCTGACCATGAGGGCCAAAAGATTTCTTAAAAGAACTGGAAGGTCCAACTTTCAAGCCAAAACAGAAGGCAAACCAGCTTTTGATAAATCAAAAGTGGAATGCTATAAATGTCATAAGCTTGGTCACTTTGCTAGAGAATGTAGATCTCAAGGTCAACAGCCATCAAGGACTTCACAGCCCATTCAAACATCATCATCAACAGCACTTGTCTCTCAAGAAGACAATGTGTTTGACTGGAGTGATCAGACAGAGGAAGAATTTCAAAATCAAGCTCTAATGGCAGAAACATCAAATGTCTCCTCCACTGAACTACCATCTGAGGTAAATTCTAAACTCTGCTCTCAATCATGCAAAAATATGGTTAAAAAGTACAGAGATCATAATGAGAGCATGTGCAAAACTTAGCTAAGATGGAAGAAAGGAGATATGAATACATGCAAGCCATAGAAGATCTGGAAAAACAGATCAATGATTATAAGGATAATGAGATTCAAATGGGCTATGATAGAACCTATCATGAGTGGGAGAAAAAGGAACTAAATAAGAAAATAGAATCTCTGAATAAAAAGGTAGAAGAGACTGAACAAAAGGTGTTAGAGGCTAATAAGAAACTAGAATCTGTTAACATAGATCTAGGAAACTTTAAGTTAGCAAATCAAAAGCTGGAACACCTAATGGAAGTCCAATTTAAAGATAGAGTAAAATCTCTGGTTAATCCCAAAGAAGGAATAGGATACAGAACTACTCCACCTCCATACAACAACAAGTACATTCACCCAATGAGTGAGGTTGCTGATAGACTTGTCAATGAACCACTAGATGAGTCTATGACCATTGTAGATCCTATCCTTGATGACAGTCTTAAATCAAAGGAAGATAAGATTCAAAATAAAGACTGTGACACAATGAGTGCACCCATAGAGATCCAAGCTCCCAGTAAGAAAGGGAAAGAGAAGATGAGTGTATGCAATGCTACTCCACAAGTTCCTGTACATTCTAACTGTAACATTGCATCTTCATCAAAAGGAAATAAAAGAGGTAAAACTGTTTCTGTCTGCACATGCCAAAAGCATGGTGTTCAAAAGTTTCCAAAACAACAGCAGGTAAGAGGAAATCAGAGAAACAAGAACCAGAAATTGGCAGAAAAGTCTGGTTCTCCAATTCAAACTGTCAAAAGATGTTTTCACTGTGGAAGGAAGAATCACTTAGCCAAGGATTGTTTTTATAAACCAGCTGTTGCAAAACAGACTGTGCATCACACAAAATCAAATCCTATTCAGGCAAAGCACTCAAAAGTGAAACCTTCCACATCAGTTCCAAAGAAAACAGTTGATCACAGGTTTTCAAAAGTTAATAAAAAACAGTCCACACATCAAAAACAAGTTTTGGCAAAGCCTAAATCAAGTTTTAAACAAATATGGTGTGTCAAGGACAAATCTGATGCTCAAACTGCTAATGCAAAAGATCAGACTGCTAAGTCAAAATCTGATGCTGTTAGTGCAAAAACTGAAGCTGTTAGCACTACAAACACAGCTCAAGCCGCTGAGCATCAATCTGGAACTGCTAGTGAATCATCTGAGACTGTCAGAAGAAAAGATGATCAAAATAGTTGGATACCTCATATTATCACCAAATACTCTCCAAAGACTCCATCAGTAGATCTCACTAAATATAAGAAGTCAAAAACAGTATTTAGTTATGTCAATGTACAAGGCCAACCCAAAACCAATTTGGTTTGGGTTTACTCCACTACTGACTAAGCTGTTATTTGTGCAGGGCAACCACAGGTCTCCTCATAGAACAAGATGGCATTTGGACAGTGGATGCTCTAGGCACATGACAGGCAATTCTGAATGCTTGTCAAATTTCAAAGGTTTTGATGGAGGTTTTGTTGCATTTGGAGGCAACTCAAAAGGAGGTAAGGTTACAGGTAAAGGTACTGTTAATGCAGGCAACATGACATTCCATGATGTTCTGTATGTTGAACAGCTTAAGTACAATTTATTGAGTGTCTCTCAAATCTGTGACAAACAAAACATTGTTCTGTTCACAGATTCTGAGTGCATTGTTCTTTCAAAGGATTTCAAAGTTCCTGAAAAACTTGTTTTACTAAGAACACCAAGAAAGGACAATGTTTACTGCCTGGACACAGATCTCTTGACTAAATCAAATACTTTAAGCTGTTTAATATCCAAAGCATCATCAAATGAGTCTGCTCTTTGGCATAGAAGTATGTGTCACATGAACTTCAAGTCCATGAATGCTTTAGTTAAAAAGAACCTGGTAAGAGGATTACCACAAAAGCAGTTCATTTGTGATGATCATTGTGTAGCATGTCTTAAAGGTAAGCAACACAAAACTTCTCATAAGGCCAAAGAAGTAAATTCAATCTCATCTGTTCTTCAGTTGTTACATATGGATCTATTTGGTCCAACATCTGTTTTGAGTTTGAATAAAAGGGCATACTGTTTAGTCATTGTTGATGATTTCACCAGATTTACTTGGGTTTACTTTCTTAGGTCCAAAGATGAAACTGCTGAGCTAGTTAAGTGTTTTATCCTTAAGATAGAAAACCAATCAAATTCCAAAGTTAAGGTGATAAGATCAGACAATGGAACTGAATTTAAAAACCAAAATCTAAACAGTTTCTGTGAGTCCAAAGGCATTGCTAGACAATATAGTGCACCAAGAACACCACAGCAAAATGGTGTAGCTGAAAGAAAGAATAGAATATTAATTGAGGCTGCTAGAACAATGCTAGCTGATTCAAATCTGCCAATGACTTTCTGGGCAGAAGCTGTTAATACAGCCTGTTATGTTCTAAATAGGGTTCAAGTTGTCCAATCTCAAGGAAAAACTCCCTATGAGTTATTCCATAACAGAAGTCCCCTAATAGCTTTATTCAAGCCTTTTGGATGCCCATGTACTATTCTTCACACTAAGACTCACTTAGGGAAGTTTGAGAGTAAGGCTGAAGAAGGATTCTTTGTAGGGTACTCAATTCAAAGCCAAGCCTATAGAGTATACAACAGTGTGTCTAAAACAATTGAGGAAAGTGCCAATGTTGAATTTAATGAAAATACTGCTAATATCAAAGGCACTGGTCCTGATTGGTTGTTTGATTTAGATTCACTAACAAATTCTCTGAGCTTTGTTGAGTATACTGCAGAAGCTGATGCATACAGGGTTGAAGCTGCTAAGACAAACTCTCATGCTGCCAATACAATTTCTCATGCTGTTGGCACAAAGTTTCAGACTGCTGCAGATTCAACAAGTTGGGATGATTTCACCACTCTACCACTTCTGTCATGTGATCCTCCAGGGGTCCTGAATGCTCCACTTAATGCAAATCCAGACACTGACGTGCCATTCCCAAGTCCTGACAGCACAGCTCCATCACAAAAGGAAACAGTCCCAGTTTCTAGGCTAGCAGTCCCAACAGCTTCTCATGCTGTTAGCCTAGAAACTCAAGCTGTTCCCGAAACTGAACCATTCAATGGTTCTGATGGAGATGATACAAACCTTGGAACTTCTTTTCAAACAGAGAGAGAGCCCACACTAAGAGTTCACAAGTATCACCCTCTCAATCAAATACTGGGTGATCCAAGCACTCCTGTTCAAACAAGGAAAATGGTTCACAATGAGACTGCTGCTGCTGAACAATCAGTTCCTGAATTCAGTCTAGCTGCTTTTGAACATGCCTGTTTCATGTCTCAACTAGAACCTAAAAAGGCATCAGAAGCATTAAAAGATTCATCTTGGATTGAGGCAATGCAAGAAGAGCTTCTACAGTTCAAGATCCAGAATGTATGGACTCTGGTAGATCTTCCTAAAGGTAAGAGAGCAATAGGTACAAGATGGGTGTTCAGAAACAAGAAAGATGAGAGAGGGATAGTCATCAAGAACAAAGCAAGGCTAGTAGCACAAGGGTACACTCAAGAAGAAGGCATAGATTATGATGATGTCTTTGCTCCAGTAGCAAGAATTGAAGCCATCAGACTATTTCTAGCCTATGCAAGCTTCAAAGGATTTAAAGTGTATCAAATGGATGTCAAGTCTGCTTTTCTGTATGGGACAATTGAAGAGGAGGTATATGTGTGTCAACCTCCTGGATTTGAAGACTACAAGTATCCAGACAAAGTCTACAAGCTAGACAAGGCTCTTTATGGTCTCCATCAAGCCCCCAGAGCATGGTATGACACTCTATCATCATACCTTTTACAGAATGGATTCAAGAGAGGCACTCTGGACAAAACACTTCTCACTAAGTCCATCAAAGCTGAGATTCTACTTGTCCAAATCTATGTTGATGACATCATCTTTGGCTCAACAAATGATTGTCTGTGCAAAGAATTTGAGACCCTAATGCACAAAAAGTTTCAAATGAGTTCAATGGGAGAACTCACATTCTTTCTAGGGCTGCAGGTTAAACAGAAGCCTACTGGTCTATTCATAAGTCAATCAAAGTATGTCAAAGACATACTGGAAAAGTTTGGCTATCAAGACACAAAGGTTGCAAGCACTCCAATGGATCCTCATAAACAGCTCCATACAGACAAAGATGACATAGATGTGGACATTCATCTATACAGATCCCTTATAGGATCTCTCATGTATCTAACATCTTCTAGACCTGATATAATGTTTGCTGTCTGTGTGTGTGCTAGGTTTCAATGCTCTCCAAGGGATTCTCACTTGGTTGCTGTTAAGAGAATCTTTAGATACCTTAAAGGCCAACCACATTTAGGCCTATGGTATCCTAAAGACTCTCCTTTTGAACTAACTGCTTATTCTGACAGTGACTACGGTGGTTGCAACATTGACAGAAAATCCACAACTGGTGGATGTCAATACTTAGGAGCAAGATTGGTCTCTTGGCAGTGCAAAAAGCAAACAACTGTGTCAACATCATCCACTGAAGCAGAATATGTAGCAGCTGCAAGCTGCTGCTCCCAGGTAATGTGGATTCAAAATCAACTAAGAGACTATGGTATGAATTTCTTATCCACTCCTATTTATATTTACAACTCAAGTGCAATCAGCATTGTGCAAAACCCAGTGAAATTCCAAAAAACCAAGCATATAGAAATCAGATTTCACTTCATCAGAGATTGTAATGAAAAGAAGTTAATCCAAGTTACCAAAATACATACAGATGATCAGTTAGCTGATCTATTTACAAAACCTTTTGATGTAGGAAGGTTCACTTTCCTAGTATCAAATATTGGCATGGTAAACATGGATTAATTGGTTTTCATTATTATCTACTCAGTATGCTTATTTAAGGGGGAGACACTGTTTCATTGAAAAGATGCATAAGTTTTAAACTAACAGCATGAGTATTTTCTCAAAGCAAGATTATTGATTTATACTCTGATAAATTCAAATCAGTTAGTCTTGGAAATTCAGATTTAGATCCTGAGACGCCATACTAAGGTTATGAGATTATGTTTTTTTTGTAGTGTTTTGTGAATTATGTAATTTTTACAACTTAAAAGTAACAATAAGTATGAAAAGTTCATTATGTTACAAATCTTCTTAATGTCATTCAACTTTGCATGATTTAGATATCCAAGAATAAATAAAGTATTTCTTCTAATGTCTTCCATAACCACTTATTCTCGTGGGAACCACAATAAGTTTATGGTTATCATGAAAGACTGGTTTGATGCCCATGGGCAATGGACATATTAAAGGGTTAAGACCAAATATTCAAGAGTGTTTGTTGCAAACAAACATGGGCTATACTGTATTGAGAAATGCTTCAGGGAACCACGCCATAAAGCATCTCAATCAGGATTGTCGTCACTACCTGCGACACTTGAAGATATTAGACATATTAAACACTATTTCCTTGGTCTACCCTAATGTTGTTCCATAACTGGGCAACTATAATGGTTCGAGTTCAGACTCAGTGGGAGGTGTGGCTTAGGAGTGAAAGTGGTCGATATGGGATTTTCACCTTTTCTTATATGGAAAAAGATATTAAGTGGGCCCCTCGGTGATTGAAACTGATAAAAAGAAGCATGGCCACGCCCAAGTTTGTTGAGATGTATTCTAAACAAAGTCTGTGAGAAGATTAGTTAACATTCAGAGACCAAGAAACTTAGTATCATGTATGGTATGATTTGTTAAGCTCCATGAAATGTACTTGATTGAATATCATGTTGCAAAATGACTATGTCTTGTATTCTTATTAAAGTGTTTTTAGTTACGTTACGATCTAGTTAACCTAAATGTCAGGCTAGGGACCGCTTTTGTCCAATGATTTTTAATAGTTGGCTTACCCAAGTGGGAGACTGTTAGATTATGGTCATAGCCATGTCATATCCAGTGTCGTAAGTTCACTTTAGGGTCACACAAATGTCCACCATATAGAACAATGAGTTATACGATCATATATTGAGCCGATCAATCTACGAGGACTTTAATGTAACTTATTGAAAGTTTCTAGTACTTAATTGATCATGGAAAGAAAATTCAATAATTAAATGGATGAAATATTATGATAATAATGTTGATTCTATAAGATAATTACTTATTTAAATAATAGATGATTACCTTTTATTTTAATCATTATGTATAAATAGGGATGTATTTTGATCATTATTGTGACTTTGGAATCGTCCACACACACACACACACTTTCAAGTGTGTGTTCTTAGTGATCTAGCCACGAGTTCACCTTGGTGAAGCATCAGCGTCTCCCCCTAAAGTCGTTCCAAGTGATCTAACGCAACAACGATCATCATTAAGATACATTTCTGTACATTCTATGTATGTGTTATTCGTGTTCATGATTGATCCAGTTAGCTATGGTTTTTGTTTCCATTATGTTAAAGATACCAACAATAAGCATAAAAAACCTAAAAGTACCCTTTGCACCGCAACAACCATTTTGTTTCGATATAATCCCGATTTCTGATTTATCCAAGTTAATATTAAAAAACAATTTCTTGAAAAATAAAACGTTTAAGCAGTCGATTAACACTTTGGCTGAAGCATTGGAGTTTGTAAACCCGATCATATTAGGCAAATCCATGATTGACATAACAAACACTTTAGATATTCATTTTCGATCTTTATTATTTGATTTAAACAAATGTTAATCGAAAAACAAAAGTTTTGTCAAACACCATGGGCTTCGAAACCTCTTCAGGGTCGAACCCCATTAGGATCGAATTTCTTATCTTCAGCCGAACACGTCTTCACCCAAAACAACCTTTTATATTTTGATCACTGGCTCGCTTTACGATTCATTGCCACAACCTAAAATAAAAACACTTGAAAAACTGGATAAACCCGAACGACCAAACCTTTTCGGCAAATTATGGGGACCGAAATCCCAAGGCTTTGAAAAACCCTTTGCTTTGGCTGGATCCGAAGAGGTTCAATGCCCTTTATCAGTTTCCGATTTTGGACGTTTGTGTGAATGCTATTCTAATCCTTATTCTGTGGCCTGTGCTGGGAAGCATTACTCCTCTCGATTAAACCTTGTAACAATAAAAAATTCAAACCTTTTGGATTTTAAACCATCAATAACATGAACACTATTAAACAAAAAGTTATAAATCAACCTGATGTCCCTCTCATACCACTCAATACTTTATTAGGGTTTTAAATAATAATATTCATATGAAGTGGAAGCAAAAATAAGATCCCGCAATGGGATTCATCTAGTGATTATTTTACATGAATAAAGCATTATAGATGAATGGTACCTGTATTTGAATGATCAAGAAATATCCAAATGAGACACCATTGAATTTATTGGTGATGATGTTGTGAACACGATGCTATTTCCATAACATGTAAACTTTTATTTGAAATCAATTGATGAAGTGAGTGACTCTTGTTGCATCTGTATGGCTGAATTAGTTAAACCCCATAGGGGTTCGACCAAGTGTAAGGTCACCTATAGCACAAATATGATCTTGACGCGACACCTTCCAACGAGTGCGGAATCCTCGTTAGCGGTTTAACAGATCGATCACACAAGGAAACCAAAGATGAACACAGTGATAGTCGTTACGACGAACGACCCGACACGTGTATTTCTCCGAAAAGACTATATGAAATCTCACAAGTTCGTACGTGCATTGATACGAGCTCTGAATGCTAATTTTTGCAAAAGTCCTATAATCAAACGGATTAACACTTAATTATAAGGATTAAGTTCGAACTTGACTTAAACAAGTTCGTTTAGGGCCAAGCCCACGAACTTGTCCACTACTATTCGAGCTTCACTAAGTTCGAACTCTAGCCTTTGAACTTGTTCTAGAACTTATCTTTGAACTTATACTAGAAATTATCTTTGAACTTATCCTTGAAGTTAACCTTGAACTTATCTTTGAACTTAACCTTGAACTTATCTTTGAACTTATCATGCAAATGTAAACATCATACACAATAAAAATAAAACATATATATAGATTGTATTTGCAAAGGCTGACCTATTACAAAAGACTATCTATACCTAGACTGTTATCGTCACACAGGGTGCACTAACAGACTCCCCCTTGATGATAGCTTCTAGTTAGATATTCAACTAATCTATAGAACTAGGCTGATTCAAACTACTTCCTGCGTACAATCTCTGTTCTACACAAACCTTTACAACTTTCTGGTACTTCTTCCCTTCTGATCTCCAACCTTCATGAAAATAGATTGGTTGCACATGAAGCTTCAGCAAGTCGCCCTGAGAAAGGTTTATAAGGTGCAGTGGGTCATACACTTTCAAAAAACTCTTTCATCTTGATCTTCCATGACTGCCTCGGCTGTCTCGGTGTCAACATACCACCACCTCATATTGTTCTGAACATTCTATGGCATTGTCTTTAATTGAACCCTCTTTAGGCATCGAACTGGTTTGTAAAACATCTTCATCCACGGCTTCCCGGTCAATGGATATATTCTCGATTTATCCATGAGTCTCTTTCCTTCTCTTGGCTTTGTTCTATTGAACCTTCCAGACCGACCTTCTTTTCTGATAATACTACCGATTACTTCAGCATATTGGTCGTCTCCTAGGTTGATTAGATTTTTACATGCCAGTTCCTTCACTTCACATTTAGGCAAAGTATTGAAGACTTTATGTTTTCTCTTCAGATACCGGAGCCCATCTCTTCTTTTAAGCACAAAGAGCTGCAATTCTCGGTCGAAGAACTAACAAAGAATACCTCCAGATAGTTTTCCCAGTCTTGGAAATCTTATTTTCTCTTTTACAGCTAACTCAGTCTATTTCTCCTCTTTCTTGAACCAAAGTTGTCTCTTTTCTTCATTGGTTAGCTCCTTATCTGTTTCTTGAGTTGCATCATCATCCGATTCATCATTGATCTATGACTTCAGAATGTCTAGATCTATTGGATTCTAGTCTGTATTTACATAATGTTCTGTGACTGGTTGTTATTGAATGACGATTTCATCAGCTTCGTCTTCTTCATCTACTAAAATTTCATCATCTGAGCTTGTCAGGATCTGAAATTAATTAACCAAGACTTACTGATTTGAATTTATCAGAGTATAAATCAATAATCTTGCTTTGAATCAAAGTTTAATTAAGAAGTTTGCGGAATAACACATAATTATTTTAACAAAAGCTTTTAAAACTCATAACAGATAGACATAAATAAGTAAATCAAAATTGCTTGTATTGCTGACTTCAATGATTACAATCACCTCTAATCTGTTTGATTAGACGAAGAACACAAACTGTTCTTAGGGTTTTACAACCTTAGAGGCTTATGAAAACTCAAACAAAAAGCAATTACAATCTTGAATACTCAGAAAACTCCTATACAATAGAAAGACCTATTCTATGTATTTATATTGCTTCTTGATTTGTTTCCTTGAAGGACTATGACTTCTCTGATAGTAGATATGCGGGAATCTTCGTGTAGATATCTTTTCCTGAATATCAGCACTTTCTGTTTGTAAAACTGTTGAGCAGCTTGAATCACTTGACAGCTTGAACAGAGCAGCTTGAGTTGATTTACTCTGGCAGCTTGAACTTTTACACTAATAGCTCGAGATTCTTCAACTAACAGCATGAACTTTGTACTTACATAGAAATTCTACTAACAGTTTGAGAAGTCTAACTAACAGCTTAAACTACTTAGACTATTTCCCAACAATCTCCCCCTAACTTAAATTCTTTACTCAAGACTTTAAGTTCTATACAAATAAGGAAATAAACAAGTAAACTGTAATTTACAAACCAAGGCTTTCAAAAACATACAACTGTGCAAGTTTCTGATTGACAGCCTTCAAAAACTCTTTCTTCATATCTTCTCTATCACACGATAACTTAACAGATCTCATCTGAAGTAACATAGCTTTTGTTAGATCATAGAATTCAAAATTGAAGAACATACCAGATCCATCTGTAAATTTTATTATGTAAGTCTTTGATTTGACAAACAGATCAACTTGCTTGATCTTCATTCCCTTTGCATTTGCATTCTCTATATCTTTCCTTATAGACTCAGGATCAACAATGCTCTTCAGATCTTTTATAGCTTGCTTTACTTGTGGTAGAGCCGATCTTACTTGTGTTACAGACCCAACATTGTGCATTCTTGTGAGCTCATCTCTGGTCATCCATTGAGCCATATGCATGATGCTGTTATACTCTTCTTTTGGACCAGATTCCCTTCTTACTACAAACTGAAATCTTAAGTCAATGTTGTCCATTGACTTAGCATACTAATAATTAATCAGAGGTTTTGTAAAGCCATGCTGGTCTATCAATTTCTCTATCTCCATCACCTTTTGCAGTTGATGCTCAAACAACACCTTTTTAACCTGATCCAGCTTTCCTTGTGACATTGACTCTGATTCAGGAATAGAAGCAGCAGCTTGAACAGAAGGAGCAGGGGCACTGGCAGCAGTTTGAACATCACTTGTACCAGCTTGAACTGGTTCTTGGGATCTTTGGACTTCTTGGGACACTTTGGCTTTCTTTCGTTTGTCCATCTCTTTGTCATGGATATCTTGTAGCCTTTCTGTGCTCATGGACTGAGCCATTTTCTTTAGGATACCTGCTGCAAAGGCAAAATTAATTAGAAATCTTCTATGCTCAGCCTTAGAATGCACTGTTGGCATCTTCCTCTTCCTTTCCCCTTGCTTGACCACAAACCCTCTCAGGTAATCACCTAAGGTTTCATCATCTTCCATTGGGGACTGGGTTTGCTGGTCTAACTCTTGATCTTGTTCTTCTGCTAATTTTCTGGAAATCTCAGCATCAAAAGCAATCTGGGCTTCTCTGGTAGAAAATTTATGCTTTGGAGACTCAATAAGAATACCCTTGCCCTTATCTTTTGTAGCAGAAGATGTTGCTTGGACTGAACTGCTAGGAGCCTGAGTTGTTTCTCTTATTACAACTCCAATTGGTCTTGTAGAGGCAGCTTGAGTTTCTAGGCTAACAGCTTGAGAAGCTGTTGGGACTGCTAGCCTAGAATCTTGAACTTGTGAGATGTTCACCTCCTGATTGAGGATGGGAGTTTCCTCAACTCGATATTTGGCTCTTGTATGAGGAATGAGGAGGAAGGAGCTCCTGGCCCTCTTTTCCTTTTATATAGATATTTGAGTGGGGATATTCGCTGAACAATAGGAACAGAAGGCATTTGTGTATCATGAGGAGTGGGTTGGGGTCCTGGGGGTGAAGCAGTAGTGTTAGGCTGAGCCTGCTCAGGACCCTCTCCTCTGTTTCTTGGAATGATGTTTATCATTGAAGAAGGCAATGGAGCATCTGTACTCAAAAAATTGGCACTTGGCTTTAAAAGCCTTTTAATAGAAGATAGTGAGTGCCTATGGGAAGCATGTATCCTCCTATGTATATGAAAAGTTGTGCAAGTTTTTGCAATTATCTCTGCCAAAAATCTAGGATACATAAAACATTTCCCATTCTTTATGGAATGATGCCTTAACATCCCCTGAAAAATCATATTTGAAAAATTGAACTGTTGGCCTGTTGAAAAGCACACTAAGGCAGTGGCAATATTTGAGGAAAATTCTGACCAACCAGTTCTTTTAGGGCTAATACACTGCTGAATAATATGCACAAGATATTTCCATTTAGGTGAAAAGTGTGCTTTAAAGAAAGTAAAAAAATCAACAGGACCCCTATATCCAATATCAGAAAGACCAGTATGTAACGCATTAAGGGATAGGTCTGTTATACCTGAGGCATCTTGAAGATGCAGATGATGTCGAATGGATTCCTCAGTTACTGTGATGGGAGTGCCATCAATTTTGGATACTAGAGAAGGAACGCCATTGATGGTTTGTACAGAAGCACGGTTCCAGAATTGCTCAATATGAGAGATGTATATGGTGGGATTGATATTGAGGGCATGATGGATATGGGAGTGTCGAAGAAAGTCCATCATGTCATGGAACGGTTGAAGTTCAGAGTGCTTTAGAGAGTAGGGTAGGCAGTTGTGTTCCTTGACGAACTCCATGGAAGATTAAACGGAGATTTTAGGGTTTCAAAGAAGAGCGTGTGAATCGTTCAGAGAGAGAAGAAGGCCGTGGTATGAGATTATGTAACTGGTAGTTACAACTGAACGAAACTGGGACCTTTAAAGGTTTTGAAAAGGTTGGGTCCCGCGCACACATTTAAGAAATTACCTAATTACCCTGCACACTTTGACAGATCAAGTGAAATAACTAACAGTTCGAGAAAATGAACTAGCAGCTTGAGAAAATACTCAAGCTGTTAGTTGGGAATGAAGCATCTTTTAATGAAACAGTGACTCCCCCTTGAATAAGCATATGAAGTAGATAATAATGAAAACAAATTAATCCATGTTTACCATACCAATATTTGATACCAGGAATGTGAACCTTCCCACATAAAAAGGTTTTGTAAATAGATCAGCTAACTGATCGTCAGTATGAATTTTGGTAACTTGGATTAATTTCTTCTCATTACAATCCCTTATAAAGTGAAATCTGATTTCTATATTCTAGGTTTTTGGAAATTCACTGGATTTTGCACAATGCTGATTGCACTTGAATTGTCAATGTAAATAGGAGTGGATAAGAAGTTCATACCATAGTCTCTCAATTGATTTTGAATCCACATTACCTGGGAGCAACAGCTTGCAGCTGCTACATATTCTGCTTCAGTGGATGAGGTGGAAACAGTTGTTTGCTTTTTGCATTGCCAAGAGACCAGTCTTGCTCCTAAGTATTGACATCCACCAGCTGTGGATTTTCTGTCAATGTTACATCCTCCATAGTCACTGTTAGAGTAGGCTGTAAATGTAAGAGGAGAGTCTTTAGGATACCAGAGGCCAAAATGAGGTTGGCCTTTTAGATATCTAAAGATTCTCTTAACATCAACCAGATGGGAATCCTTTGGTGAACATTGGAACCTTGCACAGACACAGACAGCAAACATAATATCAGGTCTAGAAGATGTTAGATACATAAGTGATCCTATAAGAGATCTGTATAAATGAATATCCACATCTATTCCATCTTTGTCTGTATGAAGCTGCTTGTGAGGATCCATAGGAGTACTTGCAGCTTTGGTATCTTGGTACCCAAACTTTTCCAGTATCTCTTTAACATACTTTGATTGACTAATGAAGAGACCAGTGGGCTTCTGCTTGACCTGCAATCCTAGAAAGAAAGTGAGTTCTCCTATTGAACTCATTTGAAACTTTTTGTGCATTAATGCCTCAAACTCTTTGCACAAACAATTATTTGTTAAGCCAAAGATGATGTCATCAACATAGATTTGTACAAGCAGAATCTCAGCTTCGATGGACTTTGTGAAAAGTGTTTTGTCCAGAGTGCCTCTCTTGAACCCATTCTGTAGAAGGTATGATGACAGAGTGTCATACCATGCTCTGGGGGCTTGATGGAGACCATAGAGAGCCTTGTCTAACTTGTAGACTCTGTCTGGATACTTGTAGTCTTCAAAACCAGGAGGCTGACACACATAGACCTCCTCTTCAATTGTCCCATATAGAAAAGCAGACTTCACATCCATTTGATACACTTTAAAACCTTTGAAGCTTGCATAGGCCAAAAACAGTCTGATGGCTTCAATTCTTGCCACTGGA